>OX375866.1:23626114-24022534 GCA_947359475.1 Heligmosomoides polygyrus bakeri | reverse complement strand
CTCTTACTAATAATATCGCTCCATCAGTAATCCACAAATTAGGAGCAAATAGTGTTTCAAATTGTACTGAATTCGGTGCGTTTCTAGCTTTTTTATACGTCTAAGTTTTTGCTAGAGGACTTATGGTTCACCCTGTATGTAGCACAGTTGCAATCCTTTTTCTGAGGTTACGCCTTCTTGAAGTACAAACGCTCAAATTAGTACAAGGTGAATGGAGGGGGATGTTATCTAAATTTCCCATTTAGAGCGCAAGACTCATAAAAGTGCAATTATCCATTGGGTGTGTCCATATTGGCGAGGCTCTAATAAAAAAAGCTGAAGCAAATTGGGATGTTATAGGCGCGCCACAGGTTTTTGAGTTCTACGCCCAAATATCTCGTCTCACCATGAGTTTAAACAGACATTGTTTTATAAAGTATTTAAACACGGCGCGGCACAAGGCTACGGAAATGGTAAGCCATAATATGTCCCGTAAATCCGATAAGGATCGCTCCGGATCCATTCAACTGTCGCCGGATCCTTATCGAGTGTTGAAGTCTACGGCGTCACTTTTATCCGAGTCGAAGCTTTTTTGCGTTCCGTTTTTAACAACAAACCTTTTAAACGACGCAACTGTTTCTGTGCTCGTGTGTTCGAATGATCCGAGCTTACTAAGAGTGTTGGACCTGAGCCTGCACTTTATCTGATTCCTTCGTTCTTTCCTACACTGACCTTTGGACACCAATAACAAGTGCTTTTCACGCTGAGTTCCTTCTCTACAATTTGCGGTTTTTCTGAGAGATGTGATGGCTTCCTAATGTTGTCACCTTCCTTGTAGCGGTACCGGTGAACGATTGCTAGACAGGACAGTTTGGGCTGATTTCTGTAGGTTAATCCAGGGCCGAGCAGTAAAGATGCCTGTTCATAAAATAGAACATCTGAGACTTTCAAGGAAATTGATCCGCATTAGAGATTATCCTATGTCGTTAGGAGCTCCCTTTCGCTAGGAATGGGAGTGCTAACAGTAGCAGGAGCAGCAGCGGCAGAAATAGTAGTTGATCAAAGCTGTGCCCATCACGTTGTTCCAAAGTTTTTTTCGATATTAATAGATGCTGTTGCCCCCGCTAAACCAAATTTAATACCAACAAAACTTCGAAATTGCATTTAATTATTTATTATTTATTTATACACCGCAAAGAGGTGCGCCTCAAAACAATCAAATATGTAAAGAATACCTGTGCAAGTAAAATGAAAATGGTGCAAAAAGCAGTAGTGACCAGACTTAGTTGAAAATAACCTATGCCAAGAAAATCGGACTAAATTTGTTTAGAATTATACCACAAATACCAAAACCAAAGGGATTACACCAAAAAATGTAAAGACTATGTTTCGATTACTTCTGCGCCGAACGAGGTTGTTAGGTGGACCAGTATTTATTGAGCGGCCTAACGTTAAGACTAAAGACTATATTGTAAAGACTATATTTTGTTACAGGATGTTTTGTTGCGATCAAAATTTTTGCGCCAGGCGGGACTCGAACCCGCACCTTATGCTTTCTGGGCAGCGATGCTACGCCTTCCACCTCCGCCACAGTTTGATCGCATGTAATCCGTGATATCCTCGAGGTCTGCCAGCACCTACCCGTGATAACGGAATAGGTCGGCCGCTGATAAGAGCCTGGAACCAGTTAATCTGAAGAACTTGCTAGCAACAATGCTTCAACAGATTTGCTTAAGCCTGGAGCGGCTGGTAGAGAGGTTCTATGTTGTTACAGGATGTTTTGTTTCGATCAAAACTCTTACGCCAGGCGGGACTCGAACCTGCACCTTCTGCTTTCCGGGCAGCGATGCTATGCCTTACACCACCGGAGCTGTTTGACCGCACGTAACATAAGACATCCTGTAACAACATATGCCCTCTCTAGCAGCCGCTCCAGGCGTAAGCAAATGTGTTAAAGCAGTGAAAACTTTGTAACGTCTCCTTTACATGCTGCACACCTATACGGTCGCCATCGAAGCAAAGCAGTATCATAAGAAAGCATGTGAAAAATATTCCTAAAGCAAGAGATCATCAACAATGGTTTATCCTACATTCCTTGCAATGAAAGGTTGGCTCGATGGATACTATTCCCTATCACTGAGGCGAATTATCTACGAAGAAACCTGCTTTTAATATTCTTAATGGCTTCATAGGTATTGATAATAATGAGCTCCACAGTTTTTCTTTTTCCAACGGAATGGAACTGGTTTTCTATTATAGATACTGTCTTTTGGTTTTCCTTAATATTTGCGCTCTATAGGATAAATTAGTGGTAATGGGAGATCTTTCAAAAACAAAACAAAAAACCAAAAAAAACCAGCGTTCCCGACCTTTTCAGACCCAACTAGAATTGCGAAGACGCCGAAACGCTGAGCTCTATGCGAGGTTCTTTCGCGGGCTTAATGGCTAACGTTTCCGTGAGATGGTTTTCTTCGCTGTTTGACTTTCGCCTACCAAGGGATCCAGGAATCAGCACTACTGTAGACGATCTAGGAGATGGAGCAATTCCCTGACGCGGTAGTGACTTTCGAGACCACAATGTCTCATATCTATACTGGGTGTGATTACAAGTTCTAGACGGTTCGTTGTTTGTGGGCTATGCAGATAACAGTTCTTTTCCATGAGTTTAGCAGAGTCCGCTTTTCCAGATATTTGCCCATTCAGCAAAGTGATCCTCTTGAATTTTGTTATTGAAGTGCAGCCTCAATAAGTGCACGTTTTAGTCTAACTAGTGACTAATACTTGTACTCATGAAGACGCTTGGGATGTGCCACAGGTTCATCATTTTCATGAGGTCGTGTGGCAGGGACCGTTCAGGAATTTGCAGTCATCGTTACTCCACACGATAAGCGAGAGCTTTACTCCTCCCAAATAGGGCGCAGAATATTAGTTACGACGCGAGAAATGAACTTTATTGCCTCGATGCTTCATCTTCCGACTGCGCTAGGTGTGCTCTTTACCATGCTATTATACAATTGAGCAATGCCTTTATTCAGAACTGCAAGATAGTCAAGTAACTCTAGACATTTTGTGTGCACACATATCCTCTGAGTCTCTTGCTTTCCTGCAATAAACGACGACTTATTCAAAATGCATCCTTGCAAAAATTGGCTTTGGAAAATTCAGCTGCTACAAACTCACTCCATAGGTCGAGTACTTGCCAACACAGGTGAGGTCGGCGAACTTGTAGGTTTTCAGTGACACGACCATACAGTAATTCGCCCCACTAAAACCGTACATTGTAGTTCATGGTTTCGAGCTGTGAAAGGCGTCAAAGATGAAACGAACCCTTCGGGGTCACCTCCCTGCCAGCCGTTCACGGACACGTTGCCCATGTTGTCGAACAGCCATTCGTAGTCCTTGCTGAAAGAAGCATTCTTTAGGTCGAAAGTAAACACCTTCCGAAGCACTAAGCCTCATATGTAGCTCATAGCATGATGTTCAAAATTCTTTCTGGTAAGCTATCGACAAGTCCAATAGACTTTTTCGGTGTTCCGCTTACTAGAACCGTGAGAGGAAAGCTCGGACTGCGAGTTCCCATGGCTAGGTCCCGAGTTAGGGCAAATTTCCTTGCATAAATCAGCATTAAGGAGCTAAACTCGTTACTGAATGCCGATGAGCGCCTCCTGGGTTACTCTTTTGAAGTATGCTATCTCGTAGCCACATAGAACGTTAGGTATATTAATGGCATATTTTAATGGTCTGATATTCTGAAATAGAGTTTTATTGGCCTCTCACTGTTCTAGCGTCTTTTTATTTATTGGGCAAGTGCTTCGTCATCGGCCATCGGCCTGCCTTGAACTTGCGCCCTTCGCGCGATGTTGCAGTATCACTAAGATAGGGGCAATCACATCGAGCTAGCTGCTCCACTTGTACAGCTTTTTTCCTTACCTAGGAGTACAAAAGGCTCGCAGTACGTACAGTATATGGTATGACAGGGCGATCTATTTTTCCTCACCACTGGTCCTCTCTTAGTGGAACGGTCCCCCATTGCTGGTACTGGTCTCCTCAATGATCGCCCTTAGCGGACGACGTTTTCGGCACGCCTTCTGGATCCCCAGGCACCTTGGACGACGTCTTCGACATGTCTACCTGATCCCCAAACACGTTGAGCAACGTCTTTGGCACGTCTTCTGAGTCCCAGGCACACGTGCCAGGGGATTCGGGTGACGTACAATACCGCTCGCGCCGCACGGTCAAAAGTGGGCGAAAAAACGCCAACATAGCGTCGCAAAGCGTCGCACGCTCATAACTCCTTCAGTTTTAGGTTTCTTAAAATAAGGTTGGCACCATTCGATTTGCCTCTTCGAGATCTACACAAACATGTGTAAAACTTTACCGGAACACCCATTACCCAAACTTTACCGGAACACCCAACTTTACCGGAACACCCATTACCCGTATTTTCGCCGTGGGTGGTCCAAAAATGACTGGACGGGCGATTAGAGCAGCTTATTTCCCAGGATATGCGTGCTTTCGGAGTATCTCAAAGATGGCGTACGCCGCCAGTGCTCTGTCATGCCAGGAATGCCCGAGAGTGCGCCGTGCACAATGCACACAGAACCTAACCTATCAATCGAGTGGGCGAGCGCAGGGAAATGCGCTCGCCCACTCGATTGATAGGTTAGGTTCTGTGTGCATTGTGCACGGCGCACTCTCGGGCATTCCTGGCATGACAGAGCACTGGCGACGTACGCCATCTTTGAGATAGTCCGAAAGCACACATACCCTGGGAAATAAGCTGCTCTAATCGCCCGTCCAGCCAATTTTGGACCACCCACGGCGAAAATACGGGTGTTCCGGTAGTTTTACACATGTTTGTGTAGATCACGAAGAGGCGAATCGAATGGTACCAACCTTATTTTAAGAAACCTAAAACTGAAGGAGTTATGAGCGTGCGACGCTTTGCGACGCTATGTTGGCGTTTTTTCGCCCACTTTTGACCGTGCGGCGCGAGCGGTATTGTACTCCGCACGTCGTCCGAATCCCCTGGCACGTAGAAGACGTCTGGGTATTTTCCGCTATTTTCCTGCACCGTAAGCTGATCAATATCGATTTATGGCGATCGATTCTTCAAAAGCAAACCTCAGATTCGTGTTCAGCGACCGCAATTACCCGAGTGCTAAAGATTCGAGACAGGTAGAAGAAGTCTGGGTATTTTCCGCTATTTTCCCGCATCGTAATTTGATCAATATCGATTGATGGTGATCGATACTTCAAAAAGAACTTCAGATTCGTGTTTAGCGACCTTGACTACCCCAGGGGTAAAGTTTCGGACCGCCTGGACGAGATCCACAAAAAACCGATAGTGTGATTAATATCGATCGATGGCTATCAATACTTTACAAAAGAACTTCAGATTTGTGTTAAGCGACTGCGATTGCCCCAGGGCCAAAGTTCACAGGGAGGTAAAAGAAGTCTGGGTATTTTCCGCTATTTTCGTATCGTAATTTCCCCCCCCCCCTTCCCCCCTATTTTTTCCCTCGAATTTTCCCCCCTATTTTATAATTTCTGCGGCGGCGGCGCCGATCGATAGTATGACTCAGCGCGTTATTATAGAGTGTGATGTTTACGCGTGCGACAGTGACTCGCGTCTTTAAATAAATAAATAAATAAATAGCTGCATTTAAAGCGCAGACATGTTCTCAAAAATAATCACAAACTATGTCTCACAGATGGGCAATGAAATTTCCGGGTTACAGTTAAACTTTTATTATATTTTATTCATTTTTATTTTATTTATGCAAATAACAATACAATACAATAAATAATCGAAAAGCATAACAACTCTACGATTGGCTATATAACAAGGAATGAGGGCATGTTATATCCGAAACAAATCTTCTACGTAGCTGAGACACATATCAGCTGCATCGTCGCAGCCTTTGTTTTCAATAGGCGGCAACCTAGCGCTCTTAAAGTATTGTGAACCAACTCTTTCAAGGAGGTGTTTTCTGCTTGCTTTTAGTTTCAGGACTGGTTTTATGCTATAATGATGTGTCAGTCACTCTTCATTTTTAGGGTCGGGAACAAGCGTCGTTTCTCTGTTATCCGCAAAAGGGATCTATTCTCCACAGAACGGGAGATTTCCAAAAAGGTGTGAGGAACAAACAAACTCATATGACAGTGTAGGTACGCCGATTTTTCGCAATCGACTTCAAAGAAGACCACTGTCCACAGTGAGAAGTAGAGCTCGTGCTACGACAAAAGTGAACCTCATTTTTGTAGAAAAAAGTAGACACTAAGTTATTCCTCACATCTCATTTAAATTACATTCTAAATCTCAAGCTTCGTAGACGTTCCATTCCCACCTGATTCTGCTTTGAATTTTGATTACACAAACGCGAGCTATGGCACTTGTCGGGAATTGTCCACTCGTTGTACACCTACGTAGCCAAGGAAAGGGCCATGTAGGCCGTATCTGAATTCCTTATTGAGCACGAAACTAGTGTAAACCTGTATGGCCTCAGTGTGAGTCAGGTAATCACGTTGGTGAATGAATGCCTGATGTGTAACGTATTCAAGTGGTCAGGGGAGTAATACAGGGAAATTAGTTGGCTATGGGTCAGAGGTTAGCTCCTGTGTTAGCGGTAGCATTCATGTCTAAGGGCCTCTACAGAGTCTCGCGGCAACACCCGGAGAATTCGTCCATACCGTTCTCGCCGTAGTGGGGACCCACGCTGCCACTGTGGTGGAAGATGCGACGCGGACGAGTTGTCGAGGAGCTGCTGATCGCAAAGGTCCCGAGAGCTGCCGTAGTTCATGGCGGCTCTCACCCGCAGTGCCAGGAGCTGCGGGTGAGACCTGCCGGAGGCCGTGATGGATGGGTGTCGATTATGGTTCATCTATTTGGAAACATTTTTTAACAAATCTACATGCTAGGAACATAATATGTTGGTGCAAATAATTTCTGCCCATAAAGGAGCTTGTACAACCAAGAGTATAATCACCGTTAGTGTCGACAAATGGAGGCGTATGGAATCCTGCAATCAAAAGGTAATGCAAAAGAGACTTTAGCACGATATTAGGTAACCTCGTTTGCACAGGAAATCTTCGAGGCCTTCCAGCAACAAGTTAGCCGTGTGAGGTTTAGGGAAAACCCTTGCATGGAAATGCAACAACAAAGCAGACCGCTATTTTTAGTTTGAGCTATAACTGCATCAGACAGACCTCCCGGACTCAACAAGTGGGGACATAAGTAGTAAGAGGTACAGCAGAACCAGCAGCAAGAATATTCTCGTCCATTTCTGCTCCTCCCATTCCTCTATTATTAACATGTCACTGTCAAAAATATGTTTCGGACTACCACCTTAGCTCCGTCCGAAAACGAACAAAAATCTTTCTATCGGAAAATGGCACTTAAGATTGCTGATGTAAATGAATATCCAAAAGAACGCTGGCATAAAGCGCGCAGGTTGCAAGCTAATAATGTAGCGCGTCGAGATAGAGAACGAAAGTACCCTTCTGTGCGCCTTCCATATTCGACGAAACATGTGCTGAGACAAGGAGAGGTCTTCGCATAGCTGGTCTTCAAGAATTGGTGAGCGTTGTTGAAATCCCTTCTAGAGCCTTGAAGAGCAACTAGTCCAGAATCGTGTCTTCGGAAATGATCAACTCCGTCCTGCAGTACTCGCCCTAATGGGAAAGAGAAAGATTACATGATATCTGATGTGTTACCTCATGTCATGCAAGGAGTGTGACAAGGACCACATAGCGAAAACGGGCAGACCTCTTGTCAGAGTCAAGAGCATGAGGATGGATGGCCTTATGAAAGGCATCGTCTTAACTCCTTCGGGAGAACACAGGACTCGATGCCATGCAGGCGCGACACCCCAGGTGATGGCGTCGATTTTAGCGCGAGAAATTAATATTTTTCTCGGGCTAAAATCGGCACGGCAGGACACTGGAGTCACTTTAGATCACTGCTAGAAATTCCCAAGTCAACCAAGAGGAAGAGTGTCTTGCGATAACGCAAGAACTGGCACCCTTCATTAAGCTCTACACACAGGTTCTGATCCACCATTTGATCTGACTACAGTGGTATATAAGTCGGGCGGTCCCACCGCTGAAGCTCACAAGCGTTGCCTCCTGCTACTGGTGAACGGTGATCTTTATGGCCTACCTACTAGGTAGTCGTCCTTCGCAACTCCCATGTTTGATCTCGTCTCACTTCTTCTTAAGGGAAGTGTTCTGTAGGATGAAATAATTACGGGCAAGTAGGGTTGTGAACGTTTCCTAGGTGTTGAACCTCGCACAGCCCATTTTCAAAGTCCAACACCTCTGCCACCAGCTAAACCGTGCCTGCAGATGCAGCAGCTCATATGCTATAAGTGAATGCACTGTACTCTGATCCTCTGCAAGTCTGTATTCGTTGCTCGTGGCAGTTGAAGTTGGTGCATACTATTAGGTTGGTAACTAATTTCGTGGAGTCATTCGTAGTCACTTCTTTTAGCAGAGGTTGTCAGGTTACTTGTGCGTCAATTCTCTTGCTCCTTCCACTGTTTGAAACTAATTAGTCCTTACTTCTCGAAACTACTTTTGATGTCCTGCCATTTCGATTTAGTGAGAAATTTTTTAGTCTGAAATGAAAGGACGTAGAGTCACTGGTTGCGAACGGCTTCTTCAGGTGTACCTGCTCAGCCACTCGGCAACCGAAGCCCGAGAAAACATATGTACAGCTGTACTAAATAAGGTTGTCCAACGATCGACAGTGTTATAATGGTTCAAGAACTTCCGTGAGGGCAACGTTGAAACTGAAGACAAGCGACGCACCGAACGACCAATTGGCCTTGTCGCCCGCTGTAATTAGCGCCATCGAAGGAAATCCGAGCTTCCTTAAGTGCTCACAAACCTTTATTGAATAGATTCTGCACAGTGGTGACTTTTCTGTAAAAACTCGGCAAATGGGTGCCTCACGACTTGACCCTATCGCAGAGGAAGAAGCGTGTGGATTCAATGGAAGAATTATTGCATCTTCACAAGCAGGGAACATTTCTCCAGGTAACATGTAATGAAAAGCGAATTCCGCTGGGATAATTCAAAACAGAAGCCGCTGACGACGCCTATGATTGACACGCACCAGACGCCGAAGTCTACTCTTTTCAAAGTGGCCGCGTGCAGCTGACCTCCGCCTAAATCGGCTCTGACAGCTCTTCAGGAGTGGCATTATCCTTTAGAAGAATAACGCCAGACCACACGTCACGAACCAGACTCTTCAAAAATCGAAGAGGATAATGCGGATAATGCGGAAGATAATGCGTTTGCTGGTGTAGGGAAGGTGTTTTCGTCTGTGAACTCATCAAGAGAGGTTACAGCATTGATGCCGAAGTCTACTCTTCTCAACGTGACCGCGTGCAGCTGACCTCCGCCTAAATCGGCTCCGACAGCTCTTCAAGAGTGGCATTATCCTTTAGAAGAATAACGCCAGACCACACGTCGCGAACCGGACTCTTCAAAAATCGAAGACTTTGGCTGGGAGCACCTGACTCATCCTCCTTACAGCCCAGACTGTGCGCCGTGTGACTACCAGCTTTTTCGTTCGCTGCAGCACTCTTCGGCTGAAAGGCAATCTACCAGTGTCAAAGTGCACCTCCAAGGAATTTTCTCCTTAAAACCATTATTCTTCAGCCGTGAGATAGAACGGCTACCTGATAAATGGGAAGCGGTTCTGCAGCCCAACGGATCCTATTTCGATTAAAGATTGTTATTAGGTGGTAATAAATACTTTTGTTAAAGATGCTTGAGAGTCCACGAAGTTGCCAACCTAATATTATAATAACATTCAAGGACCTTTCGAATGGCGTAAGTGTCGTTTCGAAGTGCTGGTTTAACTCGAAACGGTACCCTAATAACCCTTATACTTCCAAGGAAGGGTCCGTAGTCCCTCGTCCGGAAACTGATTAAATTTTTCCTTGCCTTTCTCTTTCAACAGCAACAACTATGGCTAATCTATCCACAAGACAGATAAGACATACGTGTTCTTGATTCGCTGGGCTCCCATCCACAGTACACCGTCACAGAGCGGACAGCGGAGTAGCTTGAAGCCCGCTGAAAATTCATTTACGTTAGTAAGAACAGGCTGACCCCACTGCACTGAGATGTCGCACTATGGAAGAGTTGTGAAGACTCACATATGACTTTGGCCGACTCGGAAACGCTCTCGAACGTTCCAAGGTGAGCACCAATGGCGGCGCATTGTAGCTGTGCCTTCATCCAACTTATCTGCTCGTTTTGATAGATCTGAAATGATCAAAAATTTTTTCGCCCTTTAGAAACCCAAGATATTCTCCCTTTACTAAGTGCACAGTCATGATTCAAAGGAGCGGGAGCGTCCGCAACGTGGACGGGTTAGATACTGCTATTTTGGCCTTGTAAATGACAGCAGATTCTTCGAGGATTATGCAGTTGTGCTTCATATCTACTTCTAAAGTATGTAAAAAATAAAACTAGAATGAAAATAAAACAAAAAATAAATTTAACTTAGATGGCTTTCCTTGTCGAAACTAGGAAATTTTGCGCTGAAGACGTGTACCAATTGTCACCTGGGTCCAGTTGATACTACTCAAGCGGACGCTAGCAACGTCCCCACTCATTCGTTCAGTGAGTCAGATGAACCCAACGGACTTTCACTCGCTTCAGGGACACACCGACATTCTTGCCTTTCATACATTAATGAAATGGAAACCAACGCAGTGTGTACGTTCTTCTGACACTCTTCGGAATCTAATCGGTTACGACTTTCGCACAGCGGCTGTCAGGGGAACACTTTCTGTGACCCACCTAATTTTCGATGAGTTGGCTCAATAGTGTCTCTGACCCTCGATCGAAAGTAAGAACCCCGGAAACTTTCTCTCACTTCTGTGTTATCGTGCTCTCGTTCTTCTTCGCCCTTGGAAGGATCTGATCACTCGATCTAGTCACCCTTGTAGGTCAGATGCGCTGGTGGATCTACAAAGTCAACTAGTGTTTGTCAACAAGTGTTTCAGTTGTTGGTTTATTGCTAGATGCTCTTCGTTTCAGCCGACCTGGGTATACAAAGCATTCAACGTTCAGTGTGCCAAGATATCGCATTCTCGGGCTAAGGCTGACATGAACAGCTTCAGCGCTACGCCAGGAAGGCGTTGAGTGCTGTGTTTCCAAAAAAGTGAGGACCTTGCTATTCTTAAGGCCATCCGAATACAGTCTGAGCATGATGCGAAGTTTCCTCTCCTTTCCCTTATGTAACCCTCCTCACATTCATTTCTTTACATGAAATAATCAGGTAAATAATCAATTATCTTCTTTCCCATCGGTGCAAACTATACCTGAAGGAGTTGGGTTGGCCATGTCGTAGTCATAATTCCATACAAGTGCCACATTTCAAAACCTGGAAGGGCCTCAGCTTCAACAGCCTCTATAAAACCTTCAAGGTCAGTCGTTGGCATTGAAAAAGTGTGCGAGTATGAGACTGAGGAGGTTAACGAGAACCACGTGTAGAAATTGAGGATGGGATTTGTAGGGACATCGAAACCACTTGGATAGACTCCCATTCTGGTGTTAATTTGGGCTTCAATAAGACACTTTTGAGCGCGTGTAGCGCACTTGGAGGAGGTGCCGGCTGTTGCATGCATCCGATGCCAGGTTCCTGGTTCGGATTTCTCGTCCAGGCCAACCAAGCCTTCTATCCCTCCGGGGTCGGCGAATTGGTACCCTGCTCATCTGGGAAGAACTCCGACTTGTCCTCTGACTTGTTCATCGGCTAGACATCGCAAGTCAATAGGGCAAGTACGGATTCGAATCGCCTCCACGACATCCCGTGAAGTAGAACACGTAGGATCCCATCCCAAGGGATTGAGTAACGCCGTAATTAACCTTAACTGAATAATAAGACCATTTTCAACCTTCACATCGTTACTGTATGTAAGCCATCATGCTCCTAGAAAGATTTGCTGACTTTCAAGCTCAGACCGCCAATATATGGATACGGTAATCTTAGAAAATTCCACCCAGTAAGGAGCAACTCTGTACGGTATGATGCTTGTTTTCGTAGTCCTTCTATTCATATGATTTCTAGAACTTCAGCCACGTTTTCATCAGAATGAAAGAAAGAATAATTATACTTACAGTGTGCTTCACATGCGTGCCGTCTTTCCTCGTGTAAAATGTCGAATACGGTTTTGGTGTGTCATCAGCACAGATAACAAAGCTCACGCCTGTAAGGAAAAACACTTCAGAATGGTCTCCAAGTAATAAGTTGGTGTGAAAATCCTAGACCATTTGATATTTTTTAAGTCAGCATTCTTTGAAATTTACTCAACAGAACAACTATCGCTGTTAGTCGTTACTGCTGTCTTCTACCTAATGGGCAGGTTGGCGATATTCGTCTCGCAGATTTGAGGAAACTGGGTGTCAAAGAAATCGCTGATTCATTTCAACATCTTCAATTTTGGTAAATTTTTTCTTCACTAGGAATCCCTTAAGGAAAGAAAAAAGTGGTGGTTAGAGGGGTAATGTCATTGGAATAGAGTGGGTGGGGAGTAGTATCCTAGCTCAGTCCTTCCAACTTCTCACAGGTCTGTTTCGTTATATGGGCCGGCGAGTGACCGTGTAACAGGTGGATAAAACCTCGTTTCGGTCGTTTTCCTCAACCAGCGTTCACCAGTTTCTGAAGCTGAAAAAAGTCAGTGTAACCGGTGGCGATGCATCCAGCTCAGAACACAACATTCCTCTCAAAGCACAGAAGCAGTAAAGGAGGCTCTTCTTGGAGCGAGGGCCGGATTTGGTCTGAGTCAGCGGATCTTCTCCTCGAGGGAGTCTCACGACGTGATGCGTGTTGGAATCGTAGATAATCAAATTCATGACAAGGAGGTTTTCCAAAAACTTAAGGGGAAGGAGACACTGACAAACGGACACCCGGGTGAACCGCATGCTATCAGTCAGGACATCAGGAACCCATATATTACAGGGTGGACCATAAGTCCTGCAACAAAATCAGGCTACTTCATTATGAGTCTTTTTCAATTGCGCAGAACCACATATCAACTGTTGCGTAGCATATCATTACTGCTGTAGACCTTGTCATTATCATGTTTGTAGCAACTCTTATTAGAAAGTAGTAGACTCCGATATAAAACTGCCGAAAATCTTCCTCTGGACAGCGGTGGAGCACTCGCATTCTGAGGTGGCTAAATTTCCGAAGATTGGTAATTGAACATTCGATATTATAGTGTTATGCGAAACAACTTAAGGTGTTCTCAACAGCAGATTAGTGGATCTGAACTATTACAGAAGAACGCTATTAATATATTGATCATGCAGCAATGCAGCAACGAGCTGGAACGAATGCAATACTCAGCCGTTCGCGTAATATTTTACTAATCATCGTGTAGTTTCTAGAAAACTACAATTTGAGCACTACAGGACTGGGAGTAAAACGAAGACTCAGATTGGAGGAGAAGAGAGTAGAGAGTCAAATTTGTTATCGCAGCTGGGGAGCGTAGCTCAGGCTGGGTTTTCAGCCGGCGCTTCATTTGATGAAAATGTTCTCGAAGCTGAACGATCCCAGAAAGGTAGAAACAATAGTGCGCTTAATCCTACTTCTAGGAAACATGGTGATATGCAAGCAATAACTACGCATGTCGGTTGTTCTTCTTACACGCTTTTCCAAAATGCCTTCCCTTACACCCTAGGTTTTTGTGTAAAATAGGTGAAAATCAGTAAAAATCCTTGCTCGACGAGCACAGAAAGATAATGCCATATTTTTCGGCCCAATTGCCTTGTTTAAAAGTAAAATGCACATTAAAACGATGATTCTAACGTCAAAAAGAAAAGGACGTGCCAGCGGTTCTCGGTCTATCTGCCGACCTACGAAAGACAAAGTGTGGAATCCTTCAACTTTAGATTTTTGGTCTTCGTTTATTTGCTATCTTACAAAAAATAATTTGCTCTACATAGCTTAGAAAAATTATTGTTCAATGTGTTCTTTGTAATAAATAAGGAATAAAATTCCGTAAAAGGAGCTCTGACGCCGGCTGTAGAGCTACCTATACGATCTAAAGGCTCCCATCAAACCAGGAATGGCACGTTATGAATAATACTGCTCCACCATAATCTACACACTATGGGCAAATAGTGTTTGGTGATGTTTGAAATTGTACCAGATTTGGTTCCCTCTTAGCTTTCTTATACAACTATGTTTTTATTTCAGGACACATTGTCCACTCTGTACTATATACACCTATCAGGGGGAAGCTTCTGGTATCCTCTATAACCACCACAGCGTGAATCACAGCCACCAATCGGGAACGTAATTTTCGGAATCATCAGAAAAAAGGATTTAAGTCGTTCTCTGAAATTAATAGCAGTATAAATTCTATGCAATAAAATTGATTGTCACAAAATGTGTTTCCTTCAATGATCTCACAATTTCAATGCGAACTGTAGTGCACGGTTCATCCCAAGGAAGTTAACTATTAGGTCGAGTCATAAATTTTGCAACATTTCTGTTTTTCTAGATTTCAAAGTGATACCCGCTGAAGCATTGTATTCTGTTTGAAAGAATGTTTCCTAGCGATTATTTCGGGTTATGAATTGTTAATTTTCCTTGCGTTGTTGAAAAGTTTTATTCACTAGAACGATGACCACTCAAAGTGAAAAGTGTGTGATTTCATTTTCATTTAGTTCATGCTCGGCAGCAACTCAGATACTGGGGTCATCCATATTCAGGAAGCCACCGGCAAGTTCACTTCTAACCGTTTAAATTATTGGGGATGCATCACGCAAGTTCCTTTCCTCCCAGAAGGGCAACAAACACAATCCTGCTCCCGGGAACATCAATTTCTGCAAACAAAGGGCGCCTGCGCAAACCCATCAAATCGAGTTCTTCTCAAACCACACTAGTACTGACCGCCGATCTCCGCGCCTCCCAGTGAACCACCTCTCGTCGGATGCAGAAGAATGGAAGGTCGCCAAATCGCCTTCGTCATTGCCTGATTCGGTGACGGAAACACAAGTAAACCATTGTGCTTCCGAATGTTGAGAGCTCCTGCACCGGTTCGAGCGAGGGATCCTGGATCGAATCCTTACCAGCGATGAGAAGCGGGTGCTTGAATACAACTGTGAAGCCGGAAGGCAATAGCTGGAACGCAACGAGCTGGGGGTTCTGACGTCAAAACCGGAGCTCCACTGAAAGAAGGTCCTGCTGTGCGTTTGGTGGATATAGATAGTCCAGTACACCGGGAGCTGCTCCACGTAGTCAAACCATCCTCGACGCTCGCTTTTGCTAACAACTCGACCAGATCCAGCAAAAAATTAGTGGAGAAACGCTTCGTCAAAGTCGGTGAGGTCGCGGCGGTGGTACACGACTTCTTCGGGTCGGAAACGACCGAATTATGCAGAGATCTAATCAACTCATTTAACGAAAAGCGGAAGAAATCCATTGAGAGTAACGGCAATTACTTTGTTTAAGTCAATAGTTTTTCTTTTGCGGTATAATCTTATTTTTGCTGAAAGTCCAATTTTGTTGCAAAATTTACGACTCAATCTAATATTTCGCATGGTGCATTCGGAAGAAGTCATTTACTTCCGTACGTGGCACACCCCAACAAGGACTAATAGCGGGTAAGACATGGTTTCCCCTTCCCCACCCTATGGCATTAAGGAAAGCAGAGAATAAAGAGCACCATTGCGCTGATGCCCAGAGCTCCGTTGAAGAGTACACTGTAATATGGTACTTGGTTCGTTTAAACCTACCAAGAAGGACCGCAAACCAGAAGGAAATGGAACACATTTTCAGCAGAATTCGGGCACGATCGAATGACAAAGCACGGCTTGATGACTTTTATATGTAATAGTTTTTGCTTGAGACTCTTATATATTTCAGTTCATCGCCCTATAATCATAAAACATCCGCCGTCCACATTTTATGTGAGAGCCATTTCTACCAGAATATGATTCTTCAAGTTGCATTATATTTGGAAATTTATATGCATTACGGCGATTCGAAATTATTTTTCTGTGCCTGACTTTCACAATGGCTTGGAACTACAGCAGTTGCCAACGAAGAAGTACGACAACTCAGTAAGAATATACCTTCAGAGAATTGAAATAATTTAAGGTCAATCAATCACTCTACCACTATATGATGAAGTTTGTTCACAACTATGTAATAGATAATATTTGGAAGCTAAGGCGTACTTTGGCGTACTAATTCGTCTTGCGCAGTCTGAGGAGGTGCCGGCTGTCGCTTGCACCCGATACCAGGTTCCTGGTTCGCACTTCCACTCCAAGCCAATCAAACCTTCTATCCCTCCGAGGTCGGTGAATTGGTACCGGACTTATCTGGGAACAACCCCGACTTGTTCTCTGACTTCTTCATCGGCTGGCCATCGCAAGTCATTGCATGGCTCTGTAATGTAATAAAAATAGCACGTAGAAGTAGAATGTGTGGCGCACCAGGAGTAATGGAGTCCTTCATCAATTACCCGGGGTACGTGAACCGGTGGTTCCGTGAAGGTTTACCAAGAGCGGCTATTACTGAACTGATAAGCCATCACCCGATTTTGAGAAATATCCATAGGTTCAAATCTTCGTCAACGCCGCCCAATCCGTATTTGAGAATACAATGTGAACAGCAAGCGTGATATTACAGAGTGTTTACATTACATTACATCCATAGAAGGCGTCCACCATTCAAGCTCTAGCAATGAATGGAATCAAGGAAGTGGAGAGCTGCAAAACATCTTCAAGGAATAGCTTAAACGACACGCTTACATCGTACAGGGAAAGTCACTTAACTGCTGAACAAACTGGAAAAGCGAAGGGGCCATCCATTCGCATGAGAACCGCACACCTAAACGTCAGCTGAAGGAGCGGCTTAAGGAAAATGGAAAAGGGAACAATATTTTCAAATAGGAGTAGGCATGTGCTCCCGGCTCCGGCAACAAACCAATCTCAAAACTAGTGTTAGGTCTGACGACAACGCAAAAATAGGGTTTACCAAAGCCCTTGTACACAATATGTATATGCAATGGCGTGAATATACAATATAATAACATTTTCACGTCGAATTGGACGCTATTCTTAACTAGACCAAGACGTTTGAAATGAAATCGAACTCTTCAAAATTAAATCGAAATGAGCGTCTTCTACATCAAACGGAAAATCTTTAGTTAAACTTTCTTTGAAGTTTTAGTTCATTTACCGAATATTAAAAACTCATAATTTGAAATTTTATAAAATTATTATTCGTTGAGCGTAAATAGTGGTTTAAAACTTGCTTTAAAGTGAAGGAAGGCGTCCTTCTTTTAGTGCCAAAAAAGATTGCGCCATTCTGTCATTTGTAAATTACCGGTTTTTATTCGATTGAAAGCAAAATTTCCGCTTGCATAAAGTTTAACGTCTGTAAACAATACAACAAGAACAAATGTAAAAAACACGCATATCCTTATTTGAATGCTTCTTGTAAGCAGCTGTTACGCAATCGATCAAATAAAAATCGTGACGAGCTTTTCAAGTGCATGGCGCGATCTGATGTTTTTTTTGCTGTATAAGATTGCTCTTTTGCTGCGTTTTGAGACAAATTTTAATTTATTACTGTTTTTTAAATAAATGTTTTATAAAATTATTACAGTCATTGGGGCAGATCAAATAAAAAAATTCTTTAAAATTATACAAATTATACAAAATTTTCCTTGAGGGTCTGCAGTTTATCCCGCCTGAAGGTTATTTTCATTTGGGAGAGTTCACTTTGCTTTCAAAAGTATTAAAGCTAGCCGTTAAGAAGAAGAGTGTCCAGTGTGATTTGAAAGCGTCCAATTTCATTTGAAAGTGCCCACTTTGATTTGAAAAGTTGAATTTGAAAGGCGTCCAATTTGGTTTGCAAAGTGTCTGAACGGGAAAATGGTGTATATAGTGGAGGAAGTAGACGCTTCCCATGAATGATTCCGCTGGTTCTCAGCTATCCGCTGACATGGACATTGAGACTGGGCTGTCCGAATGGCTTAGCATGTCAGGCCACGTGTCCGCTTCCTGGATGTCTAGTCCGAACTCCATTTCTTTCGACATGAGCTTCTCACGGATGGTGATACGGGTATGTTACTCTCAAGGCTGCGCTTCAGCATCTCAGTAATGGCTGGATTATCCTAGTGGTGGGTGGAGCCTCATAAGGCTAGCAGAATGCCCAGCTAGTGGCCAGTAAATAAAATCGACTACGAACATTACAAGGAAACTAGACAACATTCTATGATGAATGAAAAGCGACAAAATTGCCTTAGGGGTTCGTTCGGCGTCATTTATACAATTTTAAGTGAAACTGGACACTGCTATTGTTGTTTTCAAAACCCTAGCGCCGGGTGGGACTCAAATCCGAACCATTTCATTAATGAGGTCTCCGTTGTCAAAATAAACCTGTCCTAGACTAAATGAGACATGCCCTAAAAGGCGAAAAACTCCTCGATTCAAGAATTTCAATCCAAGTTTCTTAGGCCTTGTTATCATAGATAAATTGTTCTTCGCCTGACAGAGTGAAAAAAGGTGTGGGTACGATGTTTTGAAGGCACATAGACCGGCTTTTCCTTCAGTAAAAGAGTGTTTAATGCTCATTTCACAGTACCCAAAATTAACAGGTCCCGATTTTCTCGACCAAATGCGTCTGCTTCATGCAAATGCAGGTTCGAGTTTATCGCCCAGGCCAAGCAAGCTTTCCGTTCTTCCACGGTCTGTGGGTTGGTTGCAGGTGCAGGTATAGTGAAGATGTTATGAGTGCAGTCCTAGTTGGTGATGGTCACTCTTAAACGATTTCATTAGAACTGGATCTGTTTAGTAATAAAATACGTTGAACTCAACCTTCAGGAGACAACTGTACAGGGTGCGCCAAAGTTATGGCGACAGCACATGCGCAAACAATTTGACCTTCTATTCAGAGCGTCTGCTTTTTTCCGTGCTCTTATTGTTTTTATTGAGTCAATTACTTTATGTTTACCTCAGTTAAACATAACAATAAGACGTTTTTCAAGATAGTGAAGCGTTCGTGCCACCGTTCTTAAATCATTGAGCTTTACCGTCAAGGCTTCTCGGCACGCTACATTCACCATCGTCTTGGAGTCTATCAGAGTATTATAAATAGGCTCATCAGACGCTAAAAAGACCTGGGAACCGAGAATGATAGATCCGGACGGGATAGACACTTATCTGTTACAACTACGGACAACATTAGGAGGGTACGTGAACGAATTCGCAGGAAGCCTGCGCGCTCGGTTCGCCGGTTGTCAGGAAAATGGGCATCATGGAGACGTCGTTGAGAAGAATCTTCCGTAAACTGGGACTAAAGGCCTACAAGAAGACCCACGTGCACCCCTGGACCTTCAAACAGGAAGGAGTTCCAGCTCACAGAGCAAGAATGCTGCAAGACTGGTTCAAAGGCAACTTTCCGCCATTCATCAGCTTTCACGAGTGGCCAGCCAACTCTCCGGATTTGAATCCGATAGATTACACGGTCTGGCCAGCTCTGGAAGCCAAAGCCTGCGGAAAACCTCACCGCCCCGTGGATCCTTTGAAGAAAGGCGTGGGATGAGCTCAACGCGCCTTACTTGCGTGCCGCCGTCGATGCCTTCACGAAGCGTTTCAATGTCTATATCGATGCCGATGGAGATATCTTCGAATCTCAATGTTGCGTATAGTTCACAATAGACTGATAAACATTATCTCATCGTTGGTTTTTCGAAAGTACCGCATTTTCTCTCTCGGCGAATTGAAAATCTTGTCGCCATAATTTTGGCGCACCCTGTACTAGCGAAGTAAAAATAAATAACACAGAAAACCTCACAATATATAACATTTGTGAGCTACGATGGGAGTTTGCGAATGATTAGAACGTAAGCACAGTGTCTTGCCTGTATCCGTAGCGTTGACTAATGATGTCTTGGCTCGCTTTCAATTCATTTTACTGATGTTATCTGTTTTAGATGCTCGATATGATCCACTCTCGGTGCATATCTAGTAAGGGGTCCTCTTTTACTAGAATTGCACCGAGAATGGTCCTCTTTAGGTTGCCTTCTCCCGACTAGGAACTCGGAAATTGTGTCTATCTAGCCAGGGGCCGGATTCAACAATGTTTTACAGGGATTTGACGGAGAAATTACAGCGGGAAATCCTGATAACGCCAACATTTCACCATGTCGCTTGTTGACAAGTCACGTTAATTCGCGTTTTTTCAGGAGTTTCCGCCGTAATTTCTCTGTCAAGTCTCCGTAAGTCTAGCCTCTGGTTGGCGCAGTTTACTTATTTCTACATGTTGCTGCCCGTTTATTGTAATTCGTTACGTCGGGAAATCTTTTAAGACCGGCCACCACCAACTAGGATTGCACCATGGATGGATATAACACGTACACTTTGGCAGGCGTTTATTTTGATTTAAAAGTTGTTCACTCTGATTTTAAAAGCGTCGAGATTGGTTGAAGAGTTTCCTATTTGACGTGGAACTATTAGGTTGATCAAAAAGTCTTGCAACACTTTACGCTACTGCCTGTTAAATTTCTTAAGGCTCTGGCAGTAGTGATCTTGTGTGGTGACGTCACAGAACATTCTCGAAGCTTCCTCAAGCATAGTACAATACCGCCTGCGTCGCGCGGTCAAAAAGACGGTTTGTGACGGAAAAATCCGTCGCAAACCGTCGCATGCTCATAACTCCTTTAATTTTAAGTTGTTTGAGAAACTGTTAGGACTGTTGAATTCGTCTCCTCGAGATCTACAGCAACATATATAAGTCTTTACCAGATCACCGCGTTCTCGCCGTGGGTGGCCTAAAAATGACTGCAGCAGGCTTTTGCGAGTAGAGCACCTTATTTTCCAGGACGTGCATGTTTTCGGAGTATCTCAAGAAGGGCGTGCGTTGTCAGTGCTCTGTTATGCCTGGAATGACCCGAGAGGGCGCCGTGCACAATGCATATACATAGGATCCATCTTATCAAGCGAATGGGCGGAAGCATGTCCACTCGGTTTCCATCTTCGCTTAATGGAAAATGTAAAGCTTTCAAGACTATCTTGCAGCATTTGAAAATTTTTATAAGAAATTTCCGGCCGTCCTACTTAGGTTTTGCTCCAGTCAGTCCGACGAGCCTTTGGAATGCGCCGTACACAATGCATATAGGATCGAACCGAGTGGGTTCGACAACTGGTAGAGTCAGCGTATGGGGAGCTCTATCATAAATTCCTAGCCATCCTACTAAGGAATTGCTCTAAGGCTGTCCAGCTAGCCTTTGGAGTGCGCTATGATCAATGCATATAGAATCGGACCTTTCAATCGAGGGGGCGACCGATTGCAAATTGCACGCGCGGGCGTGTTCGCGCAGCGAGTTAATCTCTTGTAGATGGCGTGACGTTTTCCTTCTCCCTCATTTGGTTGATATAGAGTGAAGCCAGAAACCAAATAAACCACAACAGAGCGAGAAACAACGATTCAATGAATAAGAAAGAAATCGCGAGCGAGTGAGGAATGGAATCAACCTACTAGGTTGATCGAAAAGTCTTCCAACACTTTTTACGCTACTGCCTGTTAAAGTTGTTAAAGCTCTTACAGTATTGATCCTTTGTGGTGACGTACATTTTCGAAGTACATTCTTGAAGCTTCATCAAGCATACTATATAAGGCCTGATCGAGCACGAATACAGCAACAATGTCAACGATAAGCAGCATTCTGCGACCTATCGTCTACTACGAATTTCTGCAAGGTCATTCCGCAAGGACTGCAGAAGGAGAAAGTCCTTCGTTATTCCACAGTGGCCCGTTGGTATTAGCGCTTCAGGGCTGGAGATCCTCTCTCGAAGATCGACCTCGTTCCGGACGCCCCGCTGTTGTAGAAGAAGACAGCTTGCGCGAAGCCTTCAAGGTAAAGGCCAATTCAACCACTCGCAAATTGGCGGCGACATTTGGATGTACGCAAAGCACCGTCGTGAGGCAGCTGGAGATCCTTGGGTCCCAATGGCTCCCACGCACAGAACCGGCTCCAAGACCACCGAAACGTGGACATCACGAAAAGAAGGTTCTTCTGTGTGGCTGGTGGGACTCAGAAGGCATGCTTTACTGGGAGTTGCTGGATAGTGAGACCACAGTCACAGCATCTGTCTGCGCTACCAACCTCCAGAGCTTGGCCGATGCCATGCGCCAAAAACGTCCAGAACGGGAGAATCTCTACCTGCTACACGACAACGGGCGTCCTCATATCGCAAAGTGAGTGGAAAATCCAGGAGTTAGGCTGGGAAGTTCTGCCCCATCCGTCGTACTCTCCAGACCTCGCTCCTTCTGGCTGCAGCTTGTTCAGAGTCCTGAAGCAGAATCTTCGAGGTGGAGAGTTCGATGATTGACGTCAACTGGAAATGGAGGTTTCTGTATTCTTCTCCTCACAGCCCTAGGAATTCTGGCGGAAAGGAACTGAAAGGCTGCCTGAAAGATGGAGCAGGATCTTAAACTTGGATGGGGAATATGTCGTGGACTGTTTTTGTGTGTTGTATTATATAGTATTGTATTGTAATATTGTTGTGCTAGTGTTGCAAGACTTTTCTATCAACCCAATAGGTGTACGTTCTAAAATGAGCCATGTCGATCTGTGTAAGAAAAACGTTTCTAACAGTGAATGCGACCCTTCCTCGTGTAGCCTTTTTTCGCGGTATGCGCAATGGCGGAAGGACACGAATATTTTTCCGCTTTATTTTTAATCCCAATTTTGTTGGGGAATACAACACTTTTCAAGTCCTATACAGCTAGCTTGAAATGTCATTTACTTCTGATTAGATCCTCATCAGGCCTCAGGTCGACATTGAATGTACATCCGAAATGGATAGGCTGTTACTGCCACAATGTCCACACGTTCTGATGCTCATCAACGACCAGTTTTTATTTAGATAATGGCAAGTAAATGGGATGTGCGGAAGCCATTTACAGTGGTGCTAATGGTTGCGTTCTTGCTAATCCTGTTCAACTACCTGTGGTCACAATCATCAGGTTCGTTCAAAGTTTCCTTTTTGACATTCGCTTCCATTAGGTCGGCCAAAAGTCATTGTCGATTTTGTGAAGACTTCTGAGGACGGATTCATAAACAATTAAATCCTTGAGTATGTTGGGTATAAGGGATAGAGACGAACGCTTCATCCTGGGTATCTATTTACTATTTATTATCGACTACAAAATAATGAACTATGACAACAAACACGATCGCAGTTACCCGCTACACAAAAGATGTTCAATATACATGTTGTTACATGATGTTAAGTTCCCTTTGGCGCTTAGAGATCGAAAACTACTCGGACGACCCTCTCTTTCTAGCAGGAGGAGAGGAACAGATCTTCTGATGGTGTTCAAAATAATTTCTGGTAAAAATCAATAATCCGAATATATTCTCCAATAAATAGTGGTCCACCAAACAACCTCGTTCGGCACAGAAGTAATCAGAAAATCCCAACATACTTTTTCGGTGTTCCACTGACTAGAACTGTAAGAGGAAAGTTTGGACTGCGAGTTCGCATGGCTAGGTCCCGAGTTAGGGCAAAATTTCCTTACATGCAGAACCATTAAGGAGCTAAACTCGTTACTGAAGAACGATGAGCGCCTTCTGGGTTACTCTGATCAAGTTTTTAAGACTTTACTATCTCGTAACCACATATGACGTTAGATGTATTAATGATATAGTTTAATGGTTTGAGTTCCTGTAGTAGAGTTTTATTGTTGTTCCATAACAACGTTCTGCCCTCTTCTTTTTTATCGGATGCTTACGCGTGTGACAGTAACTCTCGTCTTTAAATAAAATAAAATAAGTATAAAGTTTGCGAGATGCATGATCTCTACCCTTAATACTCGCTGGTTAGTCGTTTATAAATCTAGCCTCTGTTCCGAATCGGTAGCTATGATCTGTGGTAATTGTAGATCATTCTCAAAATTTTTTCGTGTTAGGCATACAGCAAGTTTTGCGCAATTTAATTAGTGTTGCTACATACCATTTTTCTAGCACATATTATTAGATGAGGATGAGAATGGCATAAACACGTCTGTGAGTTCAAGTCCTCACCGGTTCGTAAAAAACTATTTTGCTTGTGCTGTGTTTAGCGTTGTTTTGTTCGTTGTAGGTTTATGTGAGCAGGTATTTGATTATGTGGCATGACATATGTAATGCATGACTACGTTCATGTCTGATAAATTAATAAACAATTAAAACAAATACACCCACACTGCCTTCCATAACTTAAATCACGCCGTCAATTCCACAAAAGCAGCTTCGAGCCATCGCCTTCTATGGATGGCGCCGCCGCACTGCAGGGGCGGCAACCGTTCGAGGCATCAACCGCGTAGAGGGGGAGGACACCACTTCCACCGACACTGTAGTTCGCTCGCTCCTGAGGAGAGAACACGGTCTTCGAAGATAAAACTCTGCTGAGACACAGCGGAAGACTCTGCCGTTCCCGACGCTGTCAAAGGTGACCACCCGCAGTCGAGATTCGGGTGCACCCATACAACAACCCTCAGTCGTCACCAGTCCTTCATCTACAGAGAGAATGCTGACTCGACTATTCCGCATGTCTTGTCCGATAGCATGTGATTCAATCAGGTATCCATTTGTAGTCTCCCCTTCTGCGGAAGCACCGATTTGAGTTTCTGTAACGCCTCATTGCTGGAGATAAGAGTTGGGTTCTCTAGGATCTCAACACGCATCGTGCCGTGAGGTTTCTTCGGGGAGAAGACCCGCTAGCGTAAGTCAAAATGGGCCTTCATCCAGCAAGGTCTGTGGTTTGTGGAATTCACGAGGAATACTATATTACAAGCTGTCTCCGGAGAAATGAACTGTTACCGGTAATATTCACGAAAGCCAGCTTCGGAAACTGGCGAACTCTGTTCGAGCGAAATGGCCTCCTCGATAGCGCTCGTTCCCAAATAGCAAAAGTAACCATTGTCAAATTGAGAGGGCGGGGGCGGTTATCCACCCACAGTATATTACTGCTCTGACCGTCACTTATTCCCTCCCTTAAGGCGTTTCTAGAGAAGAAAAAATTCACCAAATTCGAAGATGGTGAAAGGGGACAGCAACTCCTTTCACTTCCACGGTCGCACTATTCTATGGAAAGGGAACCGCTGATGTGTTCATTAGGTTGGAACTGTAGCGAGTAAATGTGGTGATTACATAGCTGAGTAAATTCCATTTTATGCTGAATAAAAAATAGAAAATGCCGAACGAGTCAAGAGGTTTAGGCCAGCCTAATAAATTAATGTGTGCGAATAGAACAGTGGAATAAATAACGACAAAAGCTTGTTATTAAGGGGAGTGTGTAGCACAGTGGGAGCAGATACCGGCCGTCGCGTGCAACCAATAAAAGGTTCATGGTTCCAGATTCCATGCCGACCAAATCTTTCATCTTTCCGGGGTTGGTGAATTTGTACCTGATTTGTCTGGGAAAGATAAAGCGCTGACTTGTTCATCGTCTGACCAGCGCAAGTCATTGTATGCTAAGTATACATTCATTCAAGTCGCTTCTACGTCATCCCGTAGAAGTGAAATTCGTGGCGCATCCCAAACGGGATCGAGCTACGCAGCCCTTTATCCTTTATCCTAAAGTTTGATGTTTTCCTGAAACAAGTGGAAGAAGGCAGCCTCGACCCGTGGAATTGGTAAAAAGTGCCCATGATAGCAACACGTTTGTAGGCACCGGAGGCTTCAGGTATGCATTGTTGCAGGCTCTAAAAAAGTCGAGGTCTACATTCACGTCGACCTGAATGTGAGCCGAAATGTGTCGATCTTCGACACGTGTCCACTGATGATGTATGATCCTCTCGATGAACAGCTTCGACGGTTTCACTATCCCGGCCACAATCCCAAGGCTGTATGTGCTCCACTGTTCTTGTTCAAAGCTCAGATGAACAGTCGCGTTCTCAAAAGCTGAAATTTCAGGGCTGCACACCCTACGTGCCTATAACCGTGCTTGAAAACGGAACAGTGAGAACAACCGAACGAGCGAAGGGATACAGCTGCCGTGCCAGTTACGTTTCCTTGAACTATGTTCAGTAATTTGAACAGCTTGTTGCTTGCAAAAGAAGCAAACTTTTTGGAGTCCATATGACTACAGTGAGTAATGTGAATGAGGCAGCAATAAAGCGCCGACTGTCCTTGCATCAACAACCTTTCTCTGATGTAGGATCTATGTCGATCTGTCCTATATTTCATAATAAGTTATATAGGTTGTCCGGAAAGTTCTCAACGTTTTGACTGCTTTAATGTGAACTACCATGACTTTCTCAAATCTTATCGCATTTAGTCGAAATAAGCACCGTTCGAATCAGAACACTTTGGCCAACGGACCACCGGTCGACTTATTCCATCAGCAAAGAATTAGGAATTAGATTCGACAAAATCCACGAAAGCTGTTTTGGCCTGGTTCTGAATGGTGAAGGTTTTACTAGCCAGAAAGTTCTGAAAGTGTTTGAAAAGGTGGTGTCCGGTTGGCGAGAGGTCTGGAGAATAGTGCGAGTGAAGCAGAACTTCAACCCCCTACTCGTTCAAGTTTTGAATAGTGGTTTGTGAAGCGTGTGGGCGGGCGTTATCGTGCAAAAGAATCGGGCCTTTTCTGTTGACCAACGATGGCTGAAGTTGACGCAATTTTCGATGTATTTCGTCGATTTCCTTGCAGGCGGACTTTGATGTGATCGTTTGGCCTGGTGCCAAAAAGCTGTAATGGATCACTTCAGCCGGAAAAGCTGTAATGGATCACACAGTGACCATTACCTTTTTTTCGTGGAGGTTCGCTTTTAGAAAATGCCTAGAGGGTTTGTCAGCGTCCAATCACTGTCCGGAACGTTTCCTGTTATCACACAGAATTCACTTTTCAAGGTAAGTAATGATTCAATCCCAAAACGGGTCAGTTTTGTTGCGTAGAAGAAGAGAAGAAGAAATCTCGAAATGTGACAACTGTTCAATTCAACTCGAAAGGCACCCACTTTCGAGCTTTTTGACCTTTCCAAAATGCACGCGCGGGCGGGTTCGGAGCGCGGTAACTCTGTCAGATGCGGATCTTTCCATCTGCTCCACAAGGTTCTTGAAGTGTGCTGCAACAAGATGGCGTAACTCGTAAAGAGACAAAGTTGCAGTGGTGCGAAAATGCAGGTGAGGCTTGTGCGACCTAATTCCCACAGGTCGCACAAGCCTCACCTGCATTTTTGCACCACTGTAACCTGGTCCCTTTACGAGTTACCCCATTGTGCTTTAGTACACTTCAAGAACCTTGTAATACCTACAAAATTCTTGAGTTGCAGGTTGAAAGATTCGCTCCTGACAGAGTTACCGTGCTCCGAACACGCCCACGCGTGCAATTTGCGAACGGTCGCCCCACTCGATTGATAGGTTCGATTCTATATGCAGTGTTCACGGCGCACTAGAAAATCTTGCCGAGACAGAGTACAGCAATTCTTGACTAAGGCGGCTGGAAGTGTTTGATAAAACTCCACAAACGGTTCGAAATAGTCTTTAAGTCCTTGCATTTTCCAGTAAGTGAAGATCGAAGCGCGATGGACATGCTTTCGCCCGTTCGATTGATAGGCTCGATTCTGTGCGCATTGCACACGGCGCACTCTCGGAGCATTCCGCATTACAGAGCACAGGCAACGTATGCCATTCTGGAGATACTCCGGAAAAATGCGTCCTGGAAAAATAAGCTGCTCCAATCGCAAAGTCATCTTTTGGCCACACAGAGCGAAAATGCGGCGGTCTGGTGAAATTGTATACACATTTGTATAGATCTCGAAGAGACGAATTACCAGCGGTTTCTTAAAAACCTAAAATTGAAGGAATTGTAAGCATGCGACGGTTTGCGCCGCACAACTCGTCCACGGCTGCTCTTGGCAGTGGAGCGCGAGTTTTCGATTTCGAAATTTTTTATGGCTTACTATGGACTATGGCTTATGTTATACTTCGGCAACGCGTCGACGACATCACCGAGGGTTTCGCGGGTGGTGTTAGGGCCTCTACAGAGTCTCGCGGCAGCACCGCAAGAACACGTCCGTATCGCTCCCGCCGCTGTGGGACCCACGCTGCCACTGTGGTGGAAGCGCCAGGAGCTGCGGGTGAGACCCGCCAGAGGGCGTGATAGATGGGTGTCCATTATGGTTCATCTATTCTAAACATTTTTTAAACGAATCTACATGCTAGGGATATAGTAGGATGGTGCATAATTTCTGTCCATAAAAGAGTTTGACAACCAACAAAATAATCACCGGTATTGTCGACGAATGGAGGCGCATGGAATCCTGCACTCAAAACATAACGCAAAAAAGCATAGCACGATGTTAGGTACCTTAATTGCACTGTAAATCTTCGTGGCCTTTAGCCGTGTGAGGTTTAGGAAAAAAAAAGGAAAAAAAAAAAAAAAAAAGAAAGTTTTCCTAAAAAAATTTAGGAAAACCCTTGCACAGGAATGCAGCAACAAAGCAGACCGTTCTTTTTAGTATGAGTTATAACTGCATCGGACAGATCTCATGGACTCAACAAGGCATCGGAGGGAATGCTGTCATCACAGGAGCTACTACATTATCTTCGAGCTGCTTGTCAAGCGAGGAACTTTTAGTGGAGGTAGATCGACAAGAATGAGAGCAAGCGTAAAATGGCACAGAACTGTTGAGCTATAAAGAGTGTTCTATTAGATTTCGGGGTTTAGATGCAAGAACTCCTAACTTGACGCTTACTGCATCTCTAACATTCTCAGAGGTCGCAACTGCCGGCAAAAGTACGCAGTATTGCGTTCAGTAACCCTCACAAAGCCGCACCACCCGCCGTTGTCATGGCGGGTCGCGGCACCCGCAGGACTCTGCTGCCGGCCTTATACTTCCGTCGCTGACGCCGCCACAGACGCTGTCGACGACGTCGCCGACGGTACCGACGACGTGGCCCACAACAGCTTCGGTGACAGTCGGGCGGCATCATTGCGCATTATCAGTGTCATCCAAGGTGGCAGAAAACGCACTTCGAAGGAGTAGTTTGATTATGGGTTGCTTCGTCGCTCCTGGCACTGTCATCATCCCCACCAGACGTCGAATTACGGAATCGAGAAGTGCAAAATACAAAGACAAGAAGTACCCGTCTTGCGGACACACAAACGGTTTTCATTGAGTACTCGCTCCCAGACCTGCTCAACTATTCCTTCAGTTCCTCGAGGAAAGACGTGCTTTAAAATTTTTTCTATTCTCTTGTATTGTATTTTACTCTTCTATTTTCCATTTTCTGGTTTGATCCGTCGTTGAAATTTCAACGTCCGAACTGCGTACCAACTTTGAATCGCTCCTAAACAGCGTGTACAAAATACGTCCTCTGTACTCGGCCCTGTTATTAGCTTCAATTCCAAATTGAAAATGCTATTTCAGCAGCAGCTTCTAGCTAGCCGTAATTCACAAAGAGTAGGCATCAAACTAGGTATCATTCTTCACATGCAGGAGGGAACTTCCCGTGCAAGTAGTCCGTAAGCATTTCCTTTCATGTCATCGTCTTCATCGGCTCCAGGGGCCCATGCTGTATAGGGTTGGTCCTACTCTTAGAACGCGCCACATCTAGTTTTCACTATGTAGGTTTAGGCTAAAGCAAGAAGATAGCCCTTTATGAGCTCAAAACGTCGATGAGTTATTCTGATTGCAAGGCTATATCATCCCCTTATCTGATAGGGAAAACGCCATGTGAGTTCTGATAAAACCCCGTTCCTCAGGGTCAGAACCGGAAATGTTTATTGGTTCGAGGTATGCTCGAGCTCATGAGCTCAAATATGTCCATTGTTTTCCAAATGATTGATTTCGGCGAGTTATATCAAAAAGACACAAAAACCGTAAAATCGCGGTTTTTGCGGTGTCTGTTCAAAAGACGCGTCCGATGCTGATATTATCAGAGCAGAGAGCATCTAAAGCAGATTTTCATGTTTTGCTCTCATGTCTTCATCAAGACTGAAAAAGAATCCAGAGCTTGCCGTTGACACCCCCCGTTTGTCAATGGATCAGACTGCAGTGCTTAGACTAAGTGAACATCTTTTTTTCTGTGCAAGGAAACATCTCAGCAGGGTACCCTTCTTCAACTCAAACCTTAAGCTAGATGAAGAACATAACAGCACTTGGATTTTGCTTGCACCTGCTCCTCTGTGCGACCGTCAATTCTGACCAAGGCTTTCTGTTATTTTAAGGGATTGTATCCCTATTTTAAAGCGTCTCATGTTAGTACTTTACTCCTGGTCTTTTAGAAAATTGCCTTCGAACATGGCATCGTAATTTTGATTTAATTTTGACTTCGTGGTTCCGAACCACTCAGCTCGCACGAAAATCGGGCGTTTTTGTATTTTGCAGTTATGGAAAGTGGTCCATATTCTTATGTTTTTGATAGTCATTTCATTTTAGATTTGGACATAATCAGTTGGTCTGTAATTTGGCATTTTAGCAGTTCTGAAAGTGTGTCCAGTACCGATTTCCTATGCTACCACTCCCTTAACATAGCTCGTCTCAGACCATCACATATTCAGTGAATTTTAGGTGCTTGTGGAATGATCATGATCGCCGGTATATATCAGATCATTGGAGGAAACTCCCAACGAATGAGACCTTCCGGTGCGACATGGTCGAAACGGAGTGCAGTTCCGGTATACTATTTACCAATCAGGAGTCGTATATCCACGTCCAGATCTACGAGAAAAGGTAGCGTAAGCACAGCATGCCCAAAAGAGATAGGTCTCACTGCATTTTGCGAGACTTGAGGCAGCGCTCGTGCTGACGAAGTACTCGTTGACCGAATATGAACCTCTGATGGTTTAAGCAATATAATATATCATTTTAGAGACGGCAATGAAAGAAAAAACGAAAGGCCCCACCTCTATATTCTATTGCTCGATTCTGTGTCATCTTTTATGGCCAAACGGTGCGTTTTCTCGCTTTCGGCGCCAACAAACAACAACAAAGAAGGCGCCACTTTAGGGCACTACCTAAAACACTGCAATATCTCGAAGACGAACTGGGCGCTGTTCAAATGGAATTTTTGAACAAACTTGGACGAAACAGTCGACCAAATGCGTTTCCTCTATTTTTTGGTGCGTTGTTTGTTTTCAGGCATTATTTAGTTTTATTTTATTTTTATTTGAATACGTGTGTTTAAGACGCACGCTAAAGAGAAACCACAAAAAAACAGAACACACCAGAAATGAAACCACAACGTGGCAACAAAGAAACACAAATGCACCCTTCAATAAACAAGCAATTCACGTTTGGCCATACGCTTGAACGTTTGAAGCGAGCATGAGGAGGCTGGAACACAAATCCTTAACGCGCAATAGGCAGAAGCAGCTCTTATCGTGAAGGATGTTGCCCTAAAATTAGATCTAGGCTTGACAACAGACAGCTTACATAGAGCATCGCGGGTTCTTAACGGCAATACTGAATAGGATTCCGAGACACTGCACCTTAAACAACCTGTCAGCAACTTGAAGACGACACAAACATCCCTCCGGCGTGATTCTAGAGTTTGCAGACCCAGATAGCTATTCCTTATATTGGCCCTTGGAATCCAGGAGTGCAAAACCCACTCTGATTAGCGCCCATCTAGTAAATTTCTTCTGGACTCTTTCAAGCATAGCACTGTACTTCTTTTTATAAGGAGAAAAACTATAGAGCCAAATTCAACAATGGATCTGACGTATGTTTTGTATGCCATCGTAAGAACTCTTTTGTCTTTAGTAACCAAACCTTTGAAGATTTGTGTAAACGAGCTAGCCCCTTGCTGTACAACATTTTCACCTGAGAAGTCAAGCTTCTCATCATAGATAAATCCCAGATCCTTAGCTGAATTAACCTTAGCGACGTTAGTCATCAACAAAGTAGTCCGCTTGTACCGTCGATGTAGCAATCCTCATGCACATGGTTTTTCTCCGGAGCTAAACGAAGATTCCAAGTCACTGACCACTCTCTCATTCGATCAACCCCCTGTTGGAGTAACCCGCAATCAGACAGGTTTGACATCTCACGGTAAATCTTAACGTCATCCGCAAACCGTTTCATCACTACCCCCACATCCTTCAATTTATCAGCAATATCCTCAGTATAGATCGAGAACAGAAGCGGTGACAAAACCCCTCCTTGTGAAACTCCGCTTTTAACATGCCTGACAGTAGAGAAGGCTGAACCTACTTTTACTTGGAAGGTCCTACTAGATAGAAACTCCGTTATCCAATTACAAAAAACCGGATGAATCTTCAGCTTTACCAATTTATGCAGTAACTTCTTGTGCCTCACACGATCAAATGTTTTGAAAAAATCAAAATATATAACGTCACATGCTTTTTTAGAATCAAGATAAGCCGTCCAATCATTCAAACATTAAAGCAAATTAGTTTCTACCGATTCACACGGCATGGACCCGTGCTGAGTATCAGGGATAACATTGTTCCGAGTAAGAAACTGTAAAAGATGAGACTTGATCACCTTTCGAATATACGGCAAGGAAACAACGTTATACTGACAGGTCTATAGTTACTGACATCACTCGAAGGATTCTTTTTGAGTAAAGGAGTTACAAAGGAATGTTTCCACCGCTGAGGAATCTCACTGCACATTAAAGACCTGTTGAAAAGATACGCCGACGGACCAGCAATCACATGCGCGGTGTTTTTGAAAAACGAAGTAGGAATGCAATCTGGAGTAAGCGAAGATGAGTCGGTACATGTATGAGGAATTTCATAAATCATTTTGCCATTAAACCACGGAAATGTGTACATAGGCTCAAAAACGTTCGGATTATAATTCAAATCAGTTTCCTTAAACCTCAAGTGGCTGGTATCGAGGTAGTAAGCTGTCACAACGATGTTTTGTTGCGATCAAAACTTCTAGCGCCAGGCGGGACTCGAACCCGCACCTCCCTTTGACCGGGCGGAAATGCTCTACGCCTTTACACCACAGGCGCCGTTTGATTGAACGCAACATCCACACCTCGTGGGACCGATCAGCACTCACCCGTATCCGGGATGACCTGGCCGCTGATAACAGCATGGAACCAGTTAAGCTGATGGCCTTGATAGAAACAAAATACGGTTCGGGTTATAGTTAGGCAACCCATAATTATTCTCCAGAAAGACCTCACAAAATTTATCAGCCAACAATTCCGCCTTTTCATTATCTGCAACCTCCACTCGCCCATCTTTTACAATACAATTGATCAGCCGATTATTACCTTTCTTGTCAGGTACCTATAGAACTTGCTACTACTCCCGGATTCAAGTACCTTCTTCTCAACATTACTACTGAACTTTTGCAATGCTCTATGGACTCTTTTACTGAATTCGTTAAACCTAAACCACTCAACGACACCATGGGTGTCATTAGCAACTCTAAACAAATAATCTCTATGATCACGCATGTTAAGCAAATACAATGGCAAATGAGCTTGTCTAGCTTCAACATGCCCCCATGGAACAAACATATCAACAGCTAAAACAGAACCTTGATGAGGATTTCGTATTTCTCATCTACACTCGAAACAGCATCGAAGGAATCCCTCCACGAAATAGATGAAAGAAAGCGACAAACCAGATGTAATCACACCAGACCTTCAGCGGCCTACTGGCCGCCAAGCGTCTGGTTGGGGGCTTTGCCACAAACCCGGAGAATAGAACACCCCGACCGTCTTCTTGTCCTCTTTAGGCCTTTCCTCATTCATTAGAGTAAAAAACCGGTTTTGCTATATATATATGTTTAGAATATTTAGCGGGATACGGTGGGACAGAATCTTCAAATCTGCTCCTGTTGGGTCTCCCCACCCTCTATCGCACGTCAGCGATTCATTATCTGAAGTACTCGTGGCGTACATGGTGAGGAACACATAAAGAGCCTTACTCCGAAGTGCTTATTCTGCGGAAACACAAATGAAATCAATTGGTATTGGTAGACTGATGCATTCACAGCCCGACGGGAATAACATTATTCCGATTCCTTTACTTATTCTCCCCACCCCTCACGGATGCTGTACAAAGTCTTAACTGTGGCAAGTCTTCTGGACCCGGATAAGCATTGGATAACGTCTGTAACACATTTGCTGAGCCCGGACGCATATGTCACGACGTCTACGACACTTCATTTGCATCCCGACACACGTGGCACGACGTCTGTAGCACATTTTCTGACGCCATGTTGGACGATACAGAGAAAATACTGGTCCCCTTATTGGTCACTTTCACTGATCCCTTCACTACTTCCCTTTACTGGTCCCCCCTTTAATGGTTCTTTAACTGGACCCTCCACTGAACCCCCTTGAATGGTCTTCCCTTTATTGGCTCCCTTATTGCTCCCCTCTTGACTGGTAAGTCACTGCTACCCCATTTATTGGTCTCCCTTCACTGGACCTTCCACCTTCACCGCTCCCCATTACTGGTCCCCCTTAACTGCTCTCCCCTTTATTGGTCAACCCTTTTCCGGTTCCCCCTTTATTGGACCCCTCCCCCCACTTCACCGGTCCCCTTCACCTGGTCGCCATTACTGGTCCCTTCCTTACCGGTCTCCCCTTCACCCGGTTCCCTCTTCACTGGTCAACCATCTATCGGTCCTCCATTTACTGGACCACTCCTCCCCTTCACCGGTCTCCCTTCACAGGACCGCTCCCCCCCCCTTCCCCCTTCACCGGTTCCCATTACTGGTCCGTTCCTCACCGATCCCCCTTCACTGGACCCCTCCCTCCCTCCTTCACCTGTTCCCGGACGCCTGTTGAGCAGCGTCGGTGACATGCGTTCTCAAGCCGGACGTGCTTTGCGCGACATCGTCGACACGTCGTCTGAATCCGGAACCCCTGGCGCGACATCGGTGACACGTCGTCTGAATCCGGACAGGCCTTTGCGCAACATTGGTGACACGTCTTCTGAACCCAGATGCTTGTTGAAACGTCGGTGAAACCCTTTCTGAACTCGGACGCTCGCTTTCATGACGTCGATGACACATGTTCGGAACTCGGACGCCTTTGCGTGGTATCGGCGACACGTTTTCTGACCGCTCTCAGCATCATATCAAAATTGCATCGCAAAAGCTCACCATGAGTTGGGAACCTTTCCTTGTTAGAAAAAAGGTGCAACTGCAAAGTTTTTCATTTTCCATTTCTGAAAAATGACTAAATTATTAGCGGAATGTTTCACCAAAAAATCACACAACAAGTTTTGAACATTCCAGCGCATCTGGTTTTTCTGGTTTTGCCGACTGGCTGTTTAAAAAGAACTAAAATCCGTTCCACTTCTATCTTTCTCAAGAACATCTACTGGAGATTCTTGGACATGTATTTCTTGCCTGTAAACCGTTTGCGCTTTAGCTTGATTGACCAAGTTGGTTAGAGGTTTTGAAAGGAGTTGTGTAAATTGTTTACACAAATGCGAAAGTTAAGCCAAATTTTCTTTTTTTACTCAAAGCACGGGTCAAAGCTGAAGCTCGAGCGACCATGACGACTACAAATGTGTTTGAAATGTTGAGAACTCGTAAGAAAGAGTGAAAACGGTTCACGGAATAGATCCTTTATTCCGGCTAACGTTTCGGCGAAACCGCCTTCTTCAGGGCCTGGAAGAATCAAGTGGAGTTTGAAAAACCATCCGTCCAAGAACCATTTGAGACCACAGCGGTGAATCAGAGGTTGGAAGTAGTAGGAGACGAAGCACGAGGAAATAACACAAACATCAGTGCAGTTGGGCGAAAAGTACCCCTCTTAAAGCAACACATGAGACGATGAGGTCACCTTCGGTTCGCCCTCCTTACGAGCCTCTGGCAGACTGTCCTCCGGTTCGAGACCGCAAAGGTCAACGTACGGGGGCAGCTCCTGTGTCACCGCTGTGCGCTCCTCTTTTCTGTTGATTATGGGGATCCTAGCGGCAATCCACAGCGCTTCTAGTGTTTTGCGCGCCGAGATCTCGAACTCGCGTGACAATATCGTCACCTCCACGTCAACGCCCGCGCCAATGTTGCCTCACAGCCTCTGTTCACCTAAAGGACCTGAGATATCGCACCTATGAAGCATGCCCAAATGCTCTTTAACGCCCTCCCTAAGGGGTCTACCCGTCTCGCCGATGTACTCGCCGTTGCAACCCGTGCACTTTATAAGGTATATCACACCTAAGACCATGCAGTCTCCCTCCTTACCGAATGACCAAATAATGCACTGGCGAGTCTTACAGCTCGAATCGTATAGTCGATTCTTAACGAGACGTGCCTTGAGATTGGCCGACGGAACCTCGATCATGCGGGCCATACTATCAAAACCAGCTTTGCGAATGCAGTTTCGCACTTCGCCACCGAAATCGTCCGAGACGAAAGCCACCTTGAAAGGAATTTTATTGTCGCTCTGATGTCTCGCTGCTGTTGTCGTGTTCGATGACCTTTGGGTGGGCTCTGTTCGTGGCACCCGTTGGACACCGCGATTCGAGATGCCATTTGCAGCGATACCGACTTAAAATCGCTGTCTCAAGACACCGCGGCCGCCGTTCGGAACATGTTTATTTATTTATTTATTTATTTATTTACTGCACTCAAAGGTGCGCATAACCGTGAACAAATCGTTAATTAAGTCGAAAACCAATCCAGTACCAACAAAAAAAAACACCGAAAAATAAACAAAACACAAACAACTTACTAAAAAAGTTAAAGGAAGAAACAAATCAAAATGCGCTCGCAAACGATGTAAAAAGGTGAAATACTAGAAGTGTGCATTAAATACTCCTCTTCAAAAGCACTATAAATCCGCTTGTCCCTTTTCCTTGCCGTGTCTTCATTTGCACAATACAGTGAAATATAAAGCACAATTAAATGTCGTGGTTCTGTAGTCTAAAGTCTATGTACTACGAGGCAATACCTTTAACAAGATATGAGGTGTCGAAATATAGGCAGTGTTGGAAGGCAAGTTCAGCAACCATTAGAATAGCAGAAGGTAGAATGGATCGGTTTCAAAAAGCAGCCCAGCTATAGCGTGGTTCATTACAATCAAACCACTCTCGAGCAACATTATTGGCTGGTCATCACCTAAGCGTAAGGTATAAGCCTTACGTACTATGTTCTTAATCATGGCTATCTTCGTTTGAGAGGGATGAGCAAACCTGAAGTGCACGATGATGTTCTTACTACTGGGCTTACGATACCATTTAGTATAGAATCTGCCTCGCGTGCAACTGACTTGGACGTTGAGGAACGGCAACCAGTTAGCAATGGGTTTTCACTTGTGAGCTTAATGTGCTCTGGCTGCTGGTTGAGCAATTCGAAACACACGTCCATCTCGTTTTCGGTCGCACATACAATGGAACAATCATCAATGTAGCGGCAGTACAGTAGAGGTCTGCACTCCATGACGGGTCCCTCTATTTTAGACATGAACGCAACAGCCAATAGCCAGACGCTGTCCCATAGCCAGTCCTCTAACCTGTTTATAGTACTTGTTGGACCACCTGAAAACATTGCATTCCAGGCACCCACTTATGAGCGCCATAATTCCTGTTTAGTCCATAAAGATTGAGCTGGTCCTGATGTGCCGTGATAATTTCATACACCGCTTGCATTGCGCTGGTTTTAGGGACATTCGTGTAAAGCGATATCACATCGAACGACTCCATAATGCAGCTTTCTCCCAATTACACTTCCCTAAGCTTCCCAAGAAAAGCGGCAGTATTGGGAAGATGGGCGGCAGAAACTTGAGGACCTGTTTGAGGACCAGATTTAGTAACCATGACACACGATCTGTGGGGCCCCCAAATTGAAATTGCTATCGCGAGTGTTTTTCGACAAAAGGCTCAATATCTATGGCAGTTTTGTTGCTGTTATGTTTTGTTTTATGCGTTTTGATTCTACGTGCATCATGCTATGTTAAAAACTTATTTTGCCATACCGTAGGGAAAGGCTGTGTACTGAACATTAGCAGATTTCTCAAAAACTCAAAAAAACTGTTCTTTCTGCAATAGTTTATTTCAGGCAAGTCTGTCGAACCTGGAAGTCGTGCACTTGTTGGTGAGCCACCACTAGTTCCTGACTGGGACAACAATGAGAAATGTCGCGAGTATCTCGACGAATACTCTTACGTTTTAGAGGAATATCGAAAAAGTGGCTACAAAGTTAGTACTTACCAAAGTTAGTTTACTCTTAGAAAGGGGTCACAGGAGAATGTAGGCATACCCTTAGGCTGCCATCCTCTTTCTGCACAGCGGTATTTAGCGAGCATGAGATGTTTATCTCGACCGCTTTCTGCTCCGATTGGTAGAAGAGAGAAGGTCGAAGCGAGAAAGAGAATTAGCAGAGAACTGCCGATTAGTGAATGTGTGAGCTCCACCGCTACCGACTGCATCGCGTATCTGCTGCTAGCAGAAAGGATCGAAACGTCAAGATATTATCATGGAGCAATAAGTGTAGCTAGGCCAATCGGATGAAGACCATAAAGATACCGATGCGGATTAGGGTCCACGCAGCCAAGGTGGAGAGCATTAAGAGGTGGGGCGCGCCAGCCAATCTTAACCAAACAGAGCACCGACCGAGTACACGCTAGCCAATCAAGTTAGCGACCGTATTCATCCATGAATGGCACGCCCTTTCGATGCGGCCTGATTGGCTGGTGCGTTCTCATCTCTCAATACTGTCCATCTTCCTATGTTCTGCTGAGGTTCATGTAGACCTTTAGGGCCATCGAACATAAAGAGCGGTCTTTTCTCTTATGTTCCTATTTTTCGGAGTAGAGGTCTGGAGGGCACCAAAGAAAGATTATATTTTGGACCTCGAAGAGTGTTTTCTCTGCAAATTGAGCCTTAAGAGTTTTCAATAAAAAACAAATAGGTAAACGGAAAATTCTGAAAAAATCACCTTTAAGAAGCTGTCTCATCACGACGTAAAAATCTGTTTAGACACTGGCCGCTAACGATTGGGATATCGGTTTCCCATATTACTCAAACTGCACGGGATTCAATAGACCTGAGGCGGATCACATGTGGAGGTGATCATCTTCGCTTCTTCAGCAATCTTTAATGATCTTTTATTCATTTTTTTATTAGGCTGTGGCCATTTTAGCCATAAAGACCACATTACTAAGTAATTATTCTCTCGGTATGATTGATTTCAGGCAATTTGAGAATAGAATGCGGGAATCGTGGGCACTTCTGAGAAGCCATCGTCATCACTGTGGCGAATCTCACTTGGATCTACTGGAATACATGGAGAAATTTATGAACTCTTATCCAGGTGGGACAGTAGGTTACACTAGAATGCTAGGATGCACTTCTAAAATGCACAAGAATGGCACATTTAAATCCGCTTTTTCGTAGTATATATGCATAGCAGATTTGGAGGCTCAATCGCCTTGTATCCTTCACGGTTAGGATATTTTTAGAAAATCAAGGGTTATTAAATCTACCTTTTAACACCTTAGTATTCCTAGTCTTTGTTACAGAATAGCAGGGTTAAGGTCGGAGTAAATGAAATCCTTTTTGGGTAACGCCATTCAACTTTTCCGGGTTGTCGAGGCAACTTGGATAAGTATTTGGCTTGCGATAGCCTATCGATATACACGTCAGTGTTTTTCCCTCCTAGACAAGTCTGATAGCAATTCATCAGGTGAAAGGCTTGACTGAGCTAAGCGAGATCCGAGCCAAGAACCTAGAATTGGAATGCAGCGGTGTCTCCTCTGACTGCGCTACCATTCACCCACAGTTCCTGATACATCTGTTGACTGTAAGCGATCACGAGGTTCTAAGGTAGTTCTTCATGGTTGACCCACCTCGGTCCCTGTGATGACAACGACTCAGGGAAACTTCGCTCAAACTTGAATGTAGCGAGCGATATGTTCTTAGAAAAAGGAAGAGGCTCCTTAAGGTTGAAGACTGTTGAAGAAGCAGTGAAGAAGAAACGTGCAATTCAGTACGAGCATATTTGAAGCCGCTATTCCCTGCTCTGTAAAACGAGTCAGGTCTCAGGTGAACAGCTGAAGATAATAACTAGCACAACATGAGAGTAGAAAAAAGCAATTAGTTTAGCGTGTGGTAGCGGAGTCGGAGGTCCCAGCTATCACACGCACCCTGAATCGTGATTCTGAGTACATGTCCCGCCCAGGCCAACCCTTCCATCCCTCCGATTGCGACAGTACTTCTCCGGGAACGATAGAACATTCACTTTTTATCGGATGGCCATCACAAGTCGTTTTATGTATAGTTCAACTCGCAAAGGAAAGAAGAAAAAAGTAATACGAAATTGCTCCCACACTATTTCGTAGAGTGGAAACGCGTAGCACATCCCAAGCAAGAGTAATCACTTTTATTCTTCTATACTTCATTTGTACACCACTTCTTTGAAATTCTGCGCTAATAGAGACCGCCCAAGTTTTCAAAGGAAACAAATTCTGCGTTTATTGGATGTCACATCTTCTGCATAGATCCGCTTTTTTGAAAAGGCTTTGAAAAGAAAAATTAATGCGCTTCTGCAACTTGTGCTTTTGAAGAAATTTCAAGGTTAACTGCCACTAACCATAAAATTATTCTGATAAAAATGGCTCCTCTGCGAGTCCTTAAAATTTTTATAATCTTTATTTTCAAGGTATACCGAAAGTCTGTTATGTGTGGCCAGTGTATTTGGCGCATGACACGTTAAAGGATTTGTACCATGCTGATGATCAGTTCTTGGATTTCTTGAAGAGAAACAAGAAGAACTTGGACAACGCGTTCTTCTTCTTCATGGCGGACCATGGGCCACGGGGAGAAGGTGTATGTAGTCATAGATTTTTTACTTTTAGATTCTGTTTTTAGGCGTATTATAGCCGTTTTTCCTAAAATCTGCCAAATCCTTCGTTTTCAACAAAGCGATGAATCATCTTGATTTACGACAGATACTGGAAGTGCCGTTAGGACGATATGAAGGCAACAATCCGATGCTTACTGTATCGGTTCCGAAGCGCTACCGTAACACACCTATTCATGAGCAGCTGAAGAACAAGTCACGCCAGCTGATGACGCACTTTGATTTACACGCTACATTCATGGATATTCTCAAGGTACGTTTCAACTCTGGTAATTTCCGAAGAAAACAAAAAAAGAAACTAAAAAACAACAAAGCGTTCTCGTCGCGTACATTGACGTCAAACCTGATTTTAGATTAAAATGTCAACTAGCTTCTGTTCTATGCCTTTTTTATACATGCATTTCCGTACTTATTTACCAGATACATCTTAACTAGTTAGTATCCTCCATTTTCTGTAATTTCCAGGATTTTCATCTTTGCTAACGTTCTTGACGTCTATTTTCTCCGGTTTTTAAGAAATTTCGTACTTTACTTAAATAACGAAAAAATTTGGAAGCGATTTGAATAGTGTCCCCTAATTCACAATTACTGTTACTGAGGTTTTAAGTTGTAGCGAGATGTTTCGCTCTGAAAACCTCTAGCGCAAGGCGGCACTCGAACCTCCACTTCCTGCTCAAAGGGCCGGATGCTACGCCGTTACACCATCAACATCCAGTCTAGCTAGTGCTGATTTTATAACAGGAAGTGCAGGGTCGAGTCCTGGTTGGCGCTAGATTTCTGAAGGGAGTGAAACATCGCCGTCGTAGTAGCCTATAATCTTGAAGCTGACCATTTACAACACTCTTGTGGGCATTCGTCGTCTTGTTTTGTGCTTAGAGAGCCTAATCGTGGTAGAAACTCAACTTGAAGTTCTAGTAGGTCGGAATACTAAAAAATTGACGCGTTACGATTTAGCATGAGCTACTAAAGCAGCTGGAGCTAAGTTGCTAGGTTTACAAAGCGATCTTTGCTGAAAATATATCAAAATTTTCTGTTTCAAAATTTTCTGTTAGCTGACCTTTTTGGCCTCTCCGCCGTTGATTCCCCTTCCTGATGCAAACGATTTTCCGTTTCAGAAAATTTTCCCTAAATTTGGAAAGAATCATCGTTGGTGTGTTAGAGGGTCACCTGCAATACCTCGAATCATAGGTAGAGCAGATAGTTGTTGACTAGCAAGCGACCACTGTTGATATTCTGTGTACTTCTGCAATTTCACAACTAGCAGAATTTGCTTAATCTCCAGAATATGCTACTATTATATTTGCTCTTTGTAGCAGAACAGTAGGATAATTGAATAAACTTACCTACTTGCTTGCGATACTTGCGACCCGTTCCCTCAGCAACGATTTTGATTTTTCTTGCGCGGGTCCCAGCTTGTTCGCCATCTTGTTCGGTCTTGAGCTAATGTTGACCAGTGGACGAGCACCTTAATGGAGCTGATGTTAGAGGTACGGATGTTGTTCCGATGAGCAAGCGAATCTTGCCATCGTAGAGGAAGACGACCGACTGGTCGCTTCTTGCCGAGTGGTTCCCAATGCACAGTGGTGGTACTCCAACGCCCGTCCTTTCGTCTCATCAAATGTCCAGCGAAATTGTGTATTGCTTCATCGATATGAAGAATGACGTCCCGGACTATGGACATTTCTCGAAGCTCTTCATTGTGCAATCCGAAGAGTCGCTGCTGGTGTAGAGATATGCCGACCATTTTTCTTCGTTTCCAAGACTGTTTGCACTCTTCGAAATTGATCTTCTGCTGTCTTTGTTGCTGCCCATGTTTCGCGCGCGTAGCACAGCGCTGGAAGAACTTTGGAGTTGAAGATATTAGCTCTCAGTCACCAGTCACTGGAGCTCTTAACCACGCCTCTCACAGAATTGTACGCCGCCCATGCCGCTCTCTTCCTTCGTGATATTTCCGGTCTGAGGTCGTTTTTCATGTTCAACAGTCGCCCGACGTAAACGTAATCTCCGACTTCCTCTAAAGGAGCTCCTTTAAACAGCATTTGGGTCACAGCCAGCGAACTTATAAAATTCTCATAAAATTCATCTTCGACATGTTGATCGTTAGTCGTTCCCCAGTTTCTCCGATGTGAAGCTCGTGCAACATTCTTGACGCTTGCTCCGTAGGCTTTGGGATGAGGACAATATCGTCGGCTGATCTCAGGAGGTTCAGCTGCCTACCATCGACTTTGATGCCATAGACGCTCCAATTACAGCGACGGATGGTTGATTCCAAACACGTTAAGAAGAGATGGGAGGGTACTGAATGAGCAGCACTTTCAATTCATCGAAGCATGGAAGTGGATGGGAGCAAGCGAGCAAACGATGTGCAACCTTTAGGATTCGCGATAGTCCGTTCGCAAGAAGCACCTTCTGTCACTCGTAACTCGAATTAAGTTCTTGGCGATGATCCCATCCAGCCAGGTTAAGCCGGTGTGATGCGAATGTATCGATATTGCGATTTATCGGAAGAGTTGTGATAATGAAGGACAGAATAAAGGACGGCGTTGTCTGGAGGCGATTTCAATGCGTACTTGACCATGCAATGAATTGCGTTGGCCAGCCGATGAACAAGTCGGCGCTCTAACCTTCCCAGACGAAACTGGTACCAACTCAGAGACCCCGGAGAGATGAAAGGCTTGATTGGGCAGGGCGGGAAATCCGAACGAGGAACTTAGTATCGGCTGCAAGCGACGGTCGGCACCTCCTCCGACTTCGCTACATGCGCTCTTTTGTGTTAATACGGTTCTCGAAATGTGTGACCAGGTGAACTGGACGACAGTGGGCAACAGGATCGACCGCCGCTGTACAAAGTTATATTTTGTATTTTCGTGAAGAGTTAAGGACGGTATATTTTCGTGAGAGGTCAAGCAAAATCCGTGTCTCATTCCACTGACCAGGAATAATTTCTCAAAATTGAGGGGTGCGGAACATATTTATTGCGCTTTCCGTTCGAGAGCTGACTTCTTTGGAAACCTGTTCAACCATATTTCACTGTAGTCCTTCTAGTTATCTGCTCGCCAATGATCTAAAACTATATATTTCTTAAGGTGCAACCATCCAGTAACTTCGCTGACACGTCACATCGCAGTATGCAGCCGCTCAGCAAAGGCTCTTCGCTTTTCCGAGAGTGGCGAGAGACGAGAAACTGTAGAACATTACCAATCCCTTCGCAGTATTGTCTCTGTCAATACAACAAAACTACTATCGAGTATGTTTTCTATTTCCAAATAAATCTTTTTCGCAAATTTTGAACTAGTGTGATTTTTCTTCTATCTCTTTATGTAACTGTAAATAATTCCAGAGATCAAGCAACACTGAAAACCGTAGGGTCGTTTCTGGCCGAACAGCTGAACATTATCCTACAGAAAGCTGGACTAGGCGAGAAATGTCAGAAGCAGAGTTACTACATGGTAAGCGCATGATAATCTCACTTTCTCTAAATGCTATTTTTCTGCAATGTCAGCGTTACATCAGAAGTGCAAACTTGTGAGTGGACATTATCCTTACCACAGCGATCACCCGCACTAAATAGGCAAGCAATTGGTTGAAAACCCGGGTTACTTGGGGCTTGTTTGCTTCTCATAGTTGCTTTTTGTGAACACTAGCCATTAACTATTAGGGTTTAGGAAAATTTCTCGCTTTTATGGGAACGTAAAATTTTATCGATTTTTCAGAAACTTAAAACACATTAAGAAACAAGGTAATGGCCGTAATTAGCTATTACTCTTCTCCACTTTAAGGGAGGCCTCTGACTCAGAACATAAAATCAGTGTAGAAAGCTTCTGGCACTCACTCAAAGAATTTGCTCAACCACCACCACCTCTGTGATCTTCATCACTAAGGGTTTTCCTTGCATGACGTTGAAGCGCGAAGGAAAAACTATTATAGTAGCTGTCTTGGCGCAAGGTCTGGGCTGTAGGGCAGGTGGGGCAGCACTTCCCATCTAAAGGCGAGCTGTGCAAGAACACGCGCCTTTTGTAATATTGACTGACCAACCGACCAACGGCTGATAAATCCTCGATCAGGAACACTATGAGTGATAGAGATTTTATCGAACGACAGTATACGAAAGCAAACAAGGAGAACAAACCACCACTCAGGTGGGTCCAGACAGAACAACTAAGAACAACTAAACCAAGAACAATCTGGTCCACGGGGCTCCCGAGCTGGCGCCAAACATGCAGGAAGCGGATAGCGGGCTCGATTGGAACAGACTTGCGTACTTTACCTAAAAACATCTTTATACCGCAATTTTAGCATATTTTGTCCTATGTCCACACTTCACCTACCTACACCGCTCTCCGCTTCAGAAGTTCAGGTAAATGGTATTCTTCCGCTCTTTTGCACATCGCCGAATGCAGCGCTTTGGGTGAACCAACTCCTGGTGGAATCCGTAGATCTGCTCAGCTGCCTCAGGGCTTCCAGCTTCCATGAAATTTTTATTATCACTCACGAAATTGCTGGCGGTCAGCAGTATTTGTTTCTCACTGCCGTGCCATGCAATGACATCATCCAGGGTTTTCCACGTCTTCCTCATGGATTTTCACCTTGTCTCCTTCGGTGCGATGACGGATGCATAGGTGGTCACTATTGTACCGCCATCGTACAAATGGCTGCTTGTCAGATCCACGATTTCCTCCACGGCTTCGTCTTGTCCTTTGCTTTCTTAAGGCCAAACTATAACCCGTGTGGCAAACGTTATCCAGTTTGTTTCTTTGAGTCCTGTATATGTACATAAAAATATGGTCCAGTCGGCGCAAACTTCGTACGCGAGCCTTAAAACGCTGCACAGTGCTCCAGCGTCGAGAATAACTGTCGCTCCATATGATATTAAATTTTCTGCGCCACAGTAATATCGTTTCTCATGAAGATGAAGCCATATTCCAAGCTGTCCACAGATCGCTAACTGGCTGCCTCCCTTACGCCCCAGAGGACGTTACTCCTCTAACGTCCGCTAGCGTTACTTTTGTAAAACAGCCGTCACAGAAGTGTATTGCAAGTGACATGTGCTCGACGCGAAGGTGACGCCCTTTCATTACCACATTCACGCTTAGTCGAGTCGCCGAAGCTCGTTCTCCCTATAATCAGTTCCCCTCTTTTGTTACACTGATATGGAAAGCAACCGTGTCACATTCACCTTCTTCCAACCCCGCTTCCAGATACACTGCTCCTAAGAAATCCATTCAGTTGCCCGAAACATCACGTACTGTCGTCAGCTTTGATTTTTATAGGAACTTGAACGAATCAGCGTCGACTTTCCGCTCGCTCTCACTTGCTCTCACCAGCAGCTTCACAGGCACAATACTTATCACTGAACCTGTATTCAGGAATGCCTTCTATTTGCTGCTTAACACCTTTATTGCTGCTACCATTCTCACACCAACCAATTGGTTCGAAGAGGATTTGTCATTGTCTTTCTCCATTCGCACTCCCATTCTGGGAACTTTATCGATAATAGCTGATTAAGATTCCATCTCCTTGCTCTTGGGTTGCGCCGCCCTACCGTCGTTTATTTTATTCACCTTAGCCGCACAGAGAGGACACTCGTGCGCAATGTGTCCATAGTTCGAACAATTGTAACAATTCCTATTGGCTTTTTTTTGTACAACCATTCATTTGCCGCTTATTTTCAAGATTCCGACCCATCACGCTTCTCTCCCTCTGACTTGCCATATCGAGCACATTTCTACCCCTACTGTAGCGCCCTCCTCGCTCTCATTGCCGGCTCTATCAAGTTGAGGTGTTGACTCCACCTGCCCAACATTTCCATCTCCCCTACTTTTTTGATAGGCCACTGCCCTATGCCTCTATGAGGCTCCACTACTTCTCCTACGCTGCGTTCCTATCATCCGTCTCGGCTGCTCTATGCTCAAAGCTAAATGCTTTACTTCCTCAAAGAGCCTCCTTGGGTCCACTCTGTGTGCAGCAGCCACCAATGGACAAGCAGCACAAGTTGCCAAGCAGGACACTGCCAGGGTTGCCCTCTCTTCCCAACTTTTTTTTAACACATTGTAAAAGAAATCACATCTTGGTTGGGCGCATTGTGAAATTTCTCAACTCGGTCATCACCCTCAACCTCCTATCTGTCGATTCTTCAACTAGTGAGTTTGGACATTTCCTCAACCACTGCTTCGAATCCCATATCTTTGGTCACTTTATGCAGCGCCTCGAAGACATTTCTCGCTGTTCCCCCTAGGTGGATCTTTGGATAGGATAACCAGTACTGTATTTTCACAACCACATTCTCATACGTTCTTCTTAATCTCTTCTTCTTATAAACTCGTTAAACTTTTCACTCCTCTCACCCTTGAATACCCCCGGGCTCATACACGCCATCGACCTCAATATGTAACAAGCTTACCCGCTTCCTCCAGTCCTGGTCCCGTCATTGGGTCGTCGCCATACGTCTCCTCGAGTGTCCTGCAAATGGCACTCCAATCAAACAATGCTTCTCCTGCATCCTTGGTTTATGCGTACCGCTGAAGCGATGAACTCCTTACCGTCTTCATCAGTTTCCACACTCCGTGCCGCTTCTTGCAATTTCCGCGCGCTCGTTCACAGTTGGAACACATTGCACATTAGAATTAAACAACTCGTACATCTCGCCTAGTATTTCCCCATCTCTCTACATCCTCCTCACCTAACTACTCCAGTCTTTTACCGCCTCAATTCCTCGCTGCTCTAGCACAACTCTAATTTCCTTCACTAACTCCACCGGTAAATTCACGTTCTTCATCTTTGCTAACCTTGTCTTTACCATCTCACCTTATCTATCACCTCCTTCCCCACTTCTGCTCGCTTCTTCTTTGTTATGCTAGACTCACTAAAAATGTCCCCTAACTTCAATTTCATGTTGTATAGAGTTCTAACTACTAACTGTCATCACTCCTCCCTTCTCTCGCCCTTTGTTTCTAACCTGCGGATCTACTTCGAAACCATTTGCTTGCGTTCTCATCGCTAATCTCCATCTTGCTTGCAGATATTCTGAAATTATTGGTGTTACGTTGCCCTTCCTCCACGACGCTAACACGATCAACGGCGATCTGCCACTAAGGTTCGACAAGCACCCGTCCTTGCCCGACGACACAATATTCTGTTGTTTCCTGTCGCACTTACTTTGAGGTGGCCTTCAGTCAAAATCCGACGCACACAGCGACGCCAAGGATCAGAAAGCAACAAGCCCTCTTTAGATAATGTCCATTGTTAATACTCATTAAACTGCTGGTCGCTCCGTTTCGGCCCCATGTGCAAGACCAAAAGCCTGTTGTAAGTATTGATTGACCATCCAACCAACGGCGGATTAATCCTCGAAGTTGAACATGACGAGTGATAGAGACTTCGTCGAACGACGGCAAACGATAGCAAGCAAAGAGAAAAAACCACCACTCAGGTGGACACAGGCAAAACAACTGAACTAAAAATAAAATGGTCAAACGGAACCCGCCAGCTTTCAAGTTGGCTCCAAAGCATGCAGAGAACGAATTGCGGACTCGATTGGAGCAGATTTGCGTACTTTACCTGGAAACATCTTTATATCGCAATTTGAGCAATGTTGGCCTTTGTCCACACTTTACCTCCCCACACTGCTCTTGGTAATAATAAAATTGTGCAGCTGATTTAATTCTCTTACTTTTCAAGGGTACAGCCGGCTCTCATATGCACGTACTTATAATTACAATTAAATAATTGATTAATTATTCACCAACTTTTGTTAGGTACAAACTCAATAAAATTGTTAGAGGGATGGGAAGATTCGAAAAAAGTATAAATATTAATTGATACCTAAACTAGTAATCTAGCAAATTAGTTCATTTATGGATCGTACCAGGTGCTTGAAGCAAACTAGTTACCGAGTACGTGGTACCCAAGCGGAGACCGGTCTCGTGCACTACGACTGTTTGTTAAAAATATTTATGTATCGAACACGCGGAGATCAATATATGTAGATGAGATGAAGAAAGCATGATAAAATCAGAAGTAAATATCGGGCGAAGCACACTCCGGAGACGGCGAACCGAGGGAGACGACGACGTAGGCTGATGACGCACGATGACCAGGGCTCTGACGGTCTGCAGCTTTGAATACCTGCCAGCTGCCGCCCATATCGCGCCTCGACTGGACGACCTCTCGCTGTATTGCACCACATGCTGCCCCATCTGGAGCTACTGTCCTTGCAGTTGCCTCATTACTGTTAGCGACAGTCAGCAAATCAGGTGTTCTTTTTCTTAAAGACTCGTACAGTATTTCGAAACATCCCACGATGCAATCGTGCCATAAAATGCCATGCCGACTACGGAGCACCCAGTTCGCAGAATACTTGTCAGTTCTCAAACATTGAATTTGCAAATTTAAAATACTGCCCTGCTCCGGCACGCTTCGCAATAGTCCGTTCGTTGGGTACACCTTCAACTCATCCAAAATGTCACGCAGCTGTTTGATGTTCGCGGCGAATCTTGTGGTGATTCCTCATTGTGGACCATTCTTTGCAAGACGCTGCAGAAAATGTCGCGGTCCCTTCACGGTAGCCCTTTTCGCCCTTTCCTCTTCCTTCAATTTCTTTTTAGATCCTTCAAAGCCGTAACTTCGAGTCATACTCCCAGATTTTCTCATGCTTTTTTTATTTCTTCCGCGACTCACACGAATTCGGTCCAATCGAGCCACTTCTCATACGCCAATCGCGGCACCTTCCGAAAAGTCTTTTCGCCCAGACAGGCAGCCAAAATTTTATATCCGGTGCCATATTTATATCTGTGCTCTCCAGGTTGGCTAACAATTCTTTCAACACGCTCCGTACTTAGCGGAACTGGTGTTGCCTTCATTTTGACAGCTTATGTTCTCCCGTAGCGATATCCACTTATACACAAGATGTTCCCGTTAGCGCTCTATCGCACACTGAAAATGCGTTAGGGCAATCATTTAGAACGGTTTTAATGTACTCTTTCAAATCTTTCACTCCAGAGCTCTCTCTCTCACTTGCATGTGAAGTAAATAACCTGCTTTGCTAGTATCTACCGTTCCACTGTCAGTCCTTAGGGGAATCAGGTCTTCCATTGCTCTCTCTACTTCTCTGATCCCCGTTGTCCAAATTCCTCGCCTTCTCTCATTATTGCTGTCTGGTTACCGCCCTCTATCAAAGGTACTTCTATTTTCTGTTTTCGAATTTTGAATATTCCAGCTATCATTCCGTTCCTACTCGGCCAAACCCTACAAGCTCCTTCCCTTCTACCTCCTAATATCAGGTTTTACCGTGTGGGATGTAGATTTGTCTAGTTATCCCTATCTACCTTTTCAGCGGTTTCCTCCTGTTTTATTGTTCTTTTCTGGCATTAGAGATGCTTGAACGCCAAGCTTATCCATCGTGTTTGTTCCTCATAGCATCTCCTACCCTTCCCGTCCAAAATTCGGAATTCTGCTTTCGCCTTTCCACCACCTTCCAGCTTTAACACTACCTTAACAGCTCCTAAGGAGGCCATTTGGTTAACTGAGGCGTCATGTACCGGTACCATTGATTCCATAGTCAGTATCTCTAAGCTGTCTACATCGAACTCAGTTTTCTAATCGTGAGCTTTAATTTTCACTGGTATGGTACTTACAGTAGAGCTTGAATCAAGAATTGTCAGAATTCGAGTATCGACTAATTTTGTCCACACTATCATAGTCTTCGTAACGAGATGCGTCTCTAAGATCACTTTTTCGTCACATTTCAACTCAAGGCTCTGCGCATTCCTACTTTTGGAATTCTATCACGTTCATAACCTAGTTCATGCTGCTTACCGATTCGATTAACCAACGTTTCATTAACTGGGCAGTCATTGCTAATGTGTCCGATTACATCGCAGTTTCACCTTTTTGCACATTATTTCCGCAAACCTGTTTTATTTTCTCTAACATCACCAGTCTTTGACTGCTGCTACCACCTACCTTTCGGAAACTGGGCGTTCTGGGGTCGGATTCATCAAAAACTTACAGCAATTTGACAGAGAAAATACAGCCGAAATTCCAATTAACGCGGCTTATCAAGCGATATGGTGAAACATTTCGCCGCACTATCAGGGATTTCGGCTGTATTTTCTGTCAAATTGCTGTAAGTCGTTGATGAATCGGGCCCTATGTTTACTGCAATGTTATCTCCTAGAATTTCGCTTTACCGCACCATTCTTATCTGCAGTCGTTCTCTCTAACCGGTCGAAATCCATTCTGACCGTTCTTTCCATTTATCCTATTGATCTCTATGTTCAACTATGGCATTTCGCTTTTGACTTATTTTTATTAATAGGCCACATGGATTTAGCTTGTTCTGTCGAAAGTCGTTGATGAATCGGGCATAACATAACTTTATTAGTCGAAATAAGAATCAGCTACTTCACTGATTCGTACGCTTTTTTCGAATCTACCTTATGTAGCGTATTCCGCAAGTGAAAGTGTTCTGTGTGAGGTTACCCAAGAGCATATACTCCAGTGAGCTGTATAATATTAGGTCGTTACCAAAGTTCTGTCGTTTTTTGACCTTCAGCTTTAAGTGTGAATATCTCAGCTCAAACATAACTTTATCAGTCGAATTAAGAACCATTGCAATCTACACATCTTTGCCAACGAGATATCAGTTTACTTATTCCAGTAGCATAGAACTCCGGAGATTTAGAAGCGATGAATTCTTCTGAGCGGATTCTGCATCATGACTGTTCCTGAAGTATTTTCCGCGAAGGAAGCCGTCGAGATGTTTGAAAAGTGGTTCTGTAGGCGATGGGTTGGGCGAATACGGTGGATGGTCCAGTGTTTCGTATCCCAAAGAATGGAGCTTCTGCCTGACTGGTGATAATCGATACGTGCGGCCTAGCGTTGTCGTGCAAAAGTATCGGTCCCCTTCTGTTGATCAGCGCTGGATACATTCGCTGGAGCTTCTGGTGCATCTCGTTCAGCTGCTGACAGTACTTTTCCGCCGTGATTGTTTCACCATGTTTGAGAACGCCATAGTGGATTAAACCGGTGGCACACCACCAAACCGTCACCATGACCTTCTCTTGGTGCATACTCGGCTTTGGACAGTGTTCAGGTGCTTCGTCTATATCTAACCATTGAGCACTTTGTCGTCAATTGCCGTATGCGATCCATTTTTTGTCACATGTTACAATTTGCTCCAGAAACGGGTCGTTTTTGTTGCGTAGAAGGAGCGGAGACGATACTTGCAAACAGCGAGTCCTCTGACTCTCGATTAAATCGTGCGGCACCCACTTGTCCAGCTTCTTTCTCTTTCCGATCTTCTGCATATGGATGCAAACTGATTTAACTGATACTCCTAATTCAGAAGCCAGCTCTCGAAGAGTTGTTTCGCTTCGCTTCAACTATCGTCTTCAACTGGTCGTCGTCGATTTCCGAAGGCCGCCCCCTGCGTTGCTCATTTTCGAGTTTCTCATTTCCATTTCGGAATCAGCTGAACTACCGTTCCACCGTGCGTACGCAAGCAGTCTCCGGCTCAAATGCGGTGTTGATGTCTTAAGCTGTTTCTGCTGCTTTACGTCCCAGTTTGAACTGGAACAAAAAATGGCGCGAAGTTGCATCTTGTCCATGTCTTCTACCAAGCCATGAAAGAGTCCACGTAACATATTTGAAACCAAACCAAAAGTGGCTGTGAATATGCGAGAAAATGCGCTTTCAGAAAATATATAACACCACACCAAAACTACAAAGCATATCCGAGTTTACAACATTTGAAGCCACGGTAGCAAAAAAAAACAACAGAACTTAGGTAACGACCTAAAATAATACATGCAAGGTTAGCTTGGTCTCCAAGTTTTCCAAAAAATACACAAAATTCTGCTACACTTTTATCCTTTTTCCCGTTAAATCCGTCAACATCGCTAGCGATTTAACACGTTGACGATGAGGGCGGTTTTCGCGTGTCTGGTTCTTGGGTCGAAGCACGTCGTACAAATGCGATACGACATACCGTGACCCAATCTTCGTCTAAGGATACATATGGGACGCCAAACATGATGCTAATATTCGTCTTAACAGTTACGGTCGCTTACCCCTTCCCCATATTTCTATAATTTTATTTTATTTTTAGTTGTGATTATTTTTATATTTTATCAATATTTAACTTTTTATTTAGGAAAACATCACAAAATAAAATTTGCTTCAAAGCACAGTAAACGAGCTAGATTATGGCGCATTAAAAGGTTAAGTCTCGCCGTCCACTCAAAAACTTCGCTTCAACTTTTAATCGATTGATAGTGTGAATGTCACTTATATTAGTCATCAAGGAAAGGTAATGTATTCTTTACAGTGCTTTTTTGTATCCTAACAGGTATCAAACTCCATGGGAACAGAATGTTGGAAGAGGACGTGGCGCAACTCCTTTTTTGGCATTGAAAAATGGCGGCCTTCCTCTTTTTTGACACAAGTTTTAATTCATTATTTTTCTTCAAAAAATACAATTTTCAGAAAATTTTGAACAGTGTTCACCTGCTGGGTAGCTGAATTAAAAAGTAGGTGGTCTTTACACAACTATCTACTGAGAAGGAAACCAACTGTAATCGTGTTCGATTATCCACGATCACTGCTCAATAGCTCCTTACTCCAATTCGCGGCATCGTTGCGCTCGCAATTTTGGTCCATACATCATTTTGGTAAAAAGTGCTATTCTCCTTTCTTATTACGTTATGTAGTCTACCATTATCTCTGTCGTTTTCCATTTTTTGTTCTTCTATCGCTTGCTGCACTCATCTCGTCTGCTGTCGAATCTCGACAACAACATGACTTTAGGTGTCACGTCTCGCACTTTCGTCTGAAACATGTCTCATACATTGACTATTACTTTCTGTTGTTCAGGTCCTCTAGGCATTCTATGCCTTCCCTCTCAATCGCTTCAAAGTTTTGTGCTAAATTGCTTATACACTATCACGATAGCCCTAATCTGTTGCAATGTTTCACATACTCGCGTTGTCTGTTCGATCGAAATCTTATCTATCTCTATTAGATGCTATATTCTGCCATCGCCTAGTTTTTTGTTAATCGTACCACGGAAGATGGCACGGAAGAGGGTGCCAGTGAGTAATTAACCCAGCGTGTAGAAAGGTAAGTAAGACGTAAAGTGAGCTTCATATGGAAAATACTGAGTGGGAAAGATGGGTGCAAAGTAAGCCGCCTCTGAAAACTACTCATTGATGAGAGAGGATAGAGCGGTAAGTTTAAATGTGTAGTAATTTTTCTGAAGAGTCGAAGTAAGAAGCGTGGTGTGCCGCGTGGTTTGATCGTATTCAGTTCGGGATTTTCGAGTTGATTGATCCTTGTCATGCATAGATCAATGTAAAGTAAGGAAACTCCTTCCAGAAGTATGATGCTAATGAACGCGGAAGGCATGTGAATTTGAGGATCGAGCCTTCTCGTGGCTCGAGAACTTTGTATTATCTATAACGCGCCCGGTTCGACCCCAACGTAAGGGTCTTAAAACGTTAATGCTTCAAATTTATATTTTATATGAAAAGAAAAGTTGCTGGGACGCAGTGTGAGAAAAGGTACGACACATTGAAAGGCGACGAACTTTCCCTACAACGTAATATCATGCGATGAGTTTCTTATTTGATCGCATATGAATCATCTTTTGTGTTCACCCCCAGGATTTATAGTCTGGGTGGTCCCTAACTTGTACTCCTCTCTTGGCCTACTTGCGCGGTAGAAGAAAGGAAAAATGTAATGCAAAGTAGCCAAGCAGTTGACAGCAAACTAGGCTCTAGTTGAGTTACGGTTACCCAAGCTTACCAATTATGAGCTTTTCTCTATGTGAGTATAAGCTGACGCAGAAACCGCATGTTATTCCTTGCTAGGATGACTCAAAAATGTGTAGTGATTCTCGACACCGCTTTCAAGGTGGCATCCCAGTGAGAGGCTTTCAAAGTGGCATCCGAGTGCTATGTAGGAGCGCAGACTTTAGGTAATCTCGGCCTTCATTAACTCTCTTTGTACTTCTTGTCATTCATTGGCCGCCTCCTCTACTCATTATTGTGCGTGGCTTATTCTCAGTACTGACTCATATCATCATACTGATTTTTCATCTGCAAGATTCGCAGCGACAGGACGATAGTTTCTTTGTATGATACGATAGTTTTCTTGCGATGGTTTTTGATCCATGGGATTGTTTTTGTAACTGGCAAATTCGCAAACGCCTCACTAGATCTTTTGCTGTGGTGTTATGAGAATTAAGCAAAATACTATGATTTGTTGATAATAATGGTATGCCATGCATGCGTCAGATGATGAGCTAAGCGCAAGCATCGAAAACGACAGCAAGGCTGATTATTAGTGGAGATTTAAGAACAAGCGCCCGTAAGAGTAATGTGCATATGTAGTCTCAGCTTGAGGCGATCCATTTATCTGTTTCTCATTCGACTGTTTTGTAATCGACAAGCAAACAGCAACATAGCAGGAAGCAAACAGCAACATAGCAGGTGCTTGACGCCTTGTCTTGGAGGGTGGTTAGAATTTGGCCCGCTGATGTCATAGTCGGAAATTCATGTTCTCCTGGAGCAAATTCATGCTCTTCTGGAGCATGAATTTCTAAGATTGAGCAAAATTGTTTTTACAAGGTGATGACTCCATGTTACTCATTTGTTTATCTTGCCAATTTACATCAAGCGGTGCAGAGGAGAAGGAGAAGCCTACAAAACACTAATATAATTGAGCTCTCAAAAGGTAAAAGAAAGAAAAGCACGAAAACAAGAAAGTCAAGTAGTGAAGGCAGAAAATTGTGGATGGGCTCCCGTCAGTGCACATCGACACGTCTAACAAACAATGGAACTCAAGCTGCTGAGCTCGCATATGCGTTTTTCTCAAGTCTTCGAATTTTAAAAATGTTATTTGAAAAGGCCGTTTTAGAACGCTTAAAAGCTGCGCAAGTTGGCCTGCGCGTTATTTGGAACAATGACCAAAGGACATGTCCGGTTTTTTCTAGTTCCGGGTCTCCTAAACTTTCCCCGCTTCATTAGCGGAGTCCTTTTAAAAACAGGTCACTTTTTCACATGTCTAGAAATTAATTATAAAGCATTTAGTTACAATGGTTTAAAGAGGTATGCCATGAAACAAGCATCGTCTTCTAAGTATTTTATTTTCTAATCTAGTATTTTAGATACACAGTGGCGCAGAGATGAAAGACGGCAATGTCACGCTCTATGAGGTCGCTGTCTACGTCAAACCTTCCAACGGACTATTTTCGGTAATTAATAGAGCTAATCATACACAACGGCATGCAGCTTAAGACCTCCGCACACTTGTGGCAAAGCGGAGGCCCTGTCCTAAACTATATGGCAGGTACACAGAGCTTGCCGCCGGCAAACGGCGGCGAGTGGTGCTCTGCCTCGTTTGCACTCTTGCGGCAGATGTTGGGCGACGGCGGCGGCAATAATGATTCACATCATTACTGCCGACACCTCTCTTTTGCCGCCGGATCGGCTACAGCGCAGAAAGAAGGAGGGAAAGAGATTAGCAGCAGTAGGTCCTGACAAGAAAGAGAACAGTGCACCTGCCGCTTGTCGCCGACGCTTTCCGCTAGCAAGACAAGTGTGCGTGAGCGGTGTTTCAAGAGTTTTTCCGGAAAGTGTTTTGTGCCCGCTGCTTGCCGCAAAAGTGTGCAAAGGCCTTTAGGTTTTCTAACCATATGTGATGGACTGGTTGGGCTTCTAATAGATGAACAACACATTTCCCATTCCTAACCATTGCATAGCTATGCTAATGCTGAGAACGTAATAGTGAACAAGGAGTAATACTCCTGTTATATACCACAATCCAAATGTAACACGATGAACAATACGAGAAGTCAAATCGACGATGTTTGCAGAACGGATCGACTTTGAATTAATTTAAGAACGGCGAAGTTTAAAGGGATAAACTGCAGAGTTAGTCAATCCATTTCCGTGATGCCGCATATATACCTTTTCTACGATATGTTGACGTGACAGTTCGAATGCGTACATTGTCTATATAAATAGTAATGATTTGGAGTGGCTAGACGATGAAAAGTTCAGTGTTCTTTTGGTTTCTTCTCTGCACAAGCCCGGTAGCAATTCAACAGGGATAGAAGGTTTGAGTGGCTTAAGCGGTTGACTCGAACCGAGAATCTCGATTCGGGGTGCCAACGACAACCGGCGCCTTTAAAAGTAAGTTTAATTGAAACTTTTTTAAAACGCACACTGAAAACGTGGAGTACATGACAGCTTAATTGGAGGAACTGCCGGCTGTCGTGCGTACATCCGATTCAAGGATTTCGGTTTAGATTTCCAGCCCAAGCAAACGAACTTTCCAGTCCTCCAGGACGGTGATTCGGTATTAGGCTAGTTTGAGAAGGAGTAGGCACTGACTTGTTCATAAGCTCAGCACCGCATGTCATTGAGCAGGCCATATGCGCATGCAAACTCCCTCCAAGGCATTCTTATTCTTAGCAAGTGGAGCTTAAGACTTATCCGAAAATCCCATCCTTACTGAAAATGCCACGGGAAGTTTTACAAAACCGCAATCACAATTTCTTTCTAAGTTGCTGTAGCATAACTTCGAAATGACATTTTGAGTGGTAGAAGGACAATCACTTTATTAATTGAGGCAAATACCACTGGTCAGCTGGCATGGTGACGAATTGCAGAAACGTATGAAATTTATTTCATAGAGTCAACAAAGATACACTTGTATATCCTTTGAACAACCAACAATCAATACTTCAAGTGCAACCAAGAAGAGAATAGCGTGAACGATTCCTGGGTGAGCCTGGTTGACCTTCCTTCCGTATCGATACATGGTTTTGAAGGCGATCTTCACCAAATGTCATTACTTAGCAACATCTTAACCCATTGGTTAAATATTAATTAACGGAGAGGTTTTGAAACCATCGAAGAAAATATAAGTCTGGTCTATTTTTCCAGGCGCACGTTCGGCCAACCGATTCAGGATTGCTGCTGTACTCGGGGCTCAATCGACTCAATCAGTACGGCCATCAGGCTGATTGTGTTGTTGATCATCCTTTGAAACCGTTATGCCATTGTTATTCGTATTGACGATTACATTGATCTCTGTTCTTAAATTTGTGTTCATCGAAATCTCGTACTTAAATAGTTGTTGCGACTTTTTTATGTCGCGTTTTTTAAAATAAACGGTTCAGGAAAATCGGATTCTTCAAAATTTCGGAAACCTACCGAGTTATAGTAATTTTTGTGAACGTCGAATTTTGTCGCTCCTATGACGTCGGTGCCATATCGACTAGGGGTCGATCCAATCTATTCGTTTCAAAAAACTATGATTTTTACAATGTGCATTGAACAAGGATTAATACTTTCTGTGGCCAGATTTTAACTGTGTGGGTGATCTTCTTCAGGCAAAAATTAATGAATTTTTCTACACAAACGAAAAATTCATATACAATCCGCCCTAATCTCGGAGATCGCTGCGAAGAAGCTTGGCTTATACTGTGTAATCTTTATGACTTAATATTTCATGGAGCACAGTTTCACTTTCGTGTGTTCTTTTCTTCAGAAGATAGAAAATTTCGTTCGTGAGAAGACTGTCCTCAGTGGCGATCGATGATAATGGAGTCTACGTAACCTACCATATTCCGGAGTTTGTTCAACGTATCTGAAAAATTCATAGAACTCTTAAAACTATAAGAAGTGTGGATTCTACGCATTAATCCATTGACGACCGCGCGAGAAATCGCGTGTCTGCCGCGTGGGACCGCGCGCTGGGACCGCGCCGACGCGTGAATCTCATGGAATCACTTCTTCACGATATTCCAAATGAAACTCCCTCTTAATGGTTTAGCAAAATATTGGAGAAAACTAGAACAGGTCCTAAAGCAGGACGTAGATATGTATTTGCTGCTGTCAGAAGGTCTGCAAAGAGAAAAAGACGCAGGCTCGCCACGAATCGTGCAAATAAAGTGACCACACGATGTAGCAAGTGCTTGAAGTATTTTGTTTCTTGTAAAAATTTTGAAAACAATCTAGTCTAGATTGTTTTCAAAATTTTTACAAGAAATGTCACTAGTTCTTCTGTGCATAACTATTTTTGTAAAATGTGAGGAGTTTGTGAATAGTATCGAAGCTTTTTGCGAAGCTTGAATAGTGTGTAGTGTTGATTTTTTGTTTTTATCAATGCTTAGAAGTAAATGACTCCCTGACCATTGTGCACAGGTAGGATCTAATATAGCTAATAAATACTAGTAAACTATGAAAAAGCGAGAAATGAGCCGCAGCGAACCCGTTTTATAACCGCGGGCCAAAATCGACCCGCAGGGTCGTCAATGGGTTAAAAAGCAGGATCCTTGCTTCTATGTGACTAACGGTGTCAAAAATTTTTGGCAAATGATACAATTCGAAGCATGAGTGTTCGGCGCTGAGTGTTGGCCTGCGACTAAAGAAGTTGAAACGCGCCTCAGCGTAATGGAAACCAAGATGCTGCGCTGGATGGCTGGAGTCACGCGCCTGGACCGCATTCGAAACGAAGCTATTCGGCAGAAGTTCGGTGTGGAGAATGGACTTGTCTCGAAACTAATTTTCTCTTTTCTGCAGGAAACAGCATCAGAAAGTGAAGCTGTGCCCAATAAAATTTTAATCTACAGTTTGACACACGGTAATAAATCCTGTTTTTTGGGACGATCCTCTGCATGAACAGATGCTTCGAATTGTATCTTCTTCTTCTTCTTCAGCGTTTGTCCCGCTTCGTCGCGGGGTCCGCTCTTCTGGTGTCATGACGCCACCTTTCCCGGTCATGCGCTTGATCAGGGTGGACGCCAGTTACTTTCATGTCCGTGTGTAACGTATCCGACCAACGCTGCTTCGGGCGTCCTCTAGGCCGCTCGTCTTCCAAAAATCTTGTAGGAAAAGCACTTAATTTTCAAAATTTGAAATTTCCTAAATTGCAGTCTATAAAATTTGAAGTGTCAATTCAAATTTTATGGACTGCAGTTTAGGACCTAGATGTCGCACGTCCAAGCTGAAAACTGTCGCGTCCATGACTTCCTGAAAAAATCTGAGAAAATGGAAACTTCTCATTGACTCCAAATCTGGGTGCAAAATATCTTTATATTTAACAAGCAATACAATTATTATTTGAAACTTTTATATTAATTTTTACAACTCTGCGCGACGAAGGAGACACTCCACGCCTTCGAAAACATTCCTAAAAAAACTTATTGAGGATTAAAAACATCGCCTAAAAACCTGAAGAATAAGAGAGAATCCTCTGCCAAAACGGAGGAGTATGACCTCCTCCTCCAGTCGAGGCCACAGTACGACCTCCACTTCGATTCCCGAACCTCAAACTTAACCCTAAACCATACCTAGCGTTTTATCATTTACATACCTTGTAGGGAGAAATCATTCCTGTCGTGACCCTTGCGGATCACGATAGCCAGCCACAGCTCTGCCCAGTTCGCGGTTGATAAAGGCGGACGTATAGCACTGAACGGGACTCCAATCTCTTTCTCTGGCAGACCATCGTGAGAAACTCCTAATTTCCAAAGAGTTAGGAAAATTGGAAAGACATGGGAATTTCCCCAACTAAAACAAAACTAAAGCTAAAAGAGCTAGGTAATCGTCTGTAATTCCAAAGGAAAGCCGCTTGAGACCACCACAACGAGTGTTCGGGTATAATACTTAGCATAGGGTCCGAAGTAAAGACGAAACTCTTAAAATAAAGTTCAACGAACACTGGGAAATTAGGTAATGGAAAGAACTCATAGAGAAAGCAATCAATCTAGGAGAAAGAATCTTGGAGAAGCAACTTCTTGAACTCGAGCATCGGGAAGCATCGGTGGTTCAGTGGTAGAGTGTTCGCCTGCGATACGGGGAGCCAAGTTCAGTTCCCGTCCGATGCGCTATTTTGGAACTGCATCCCGGTTCCATAGAGTTTGGTGGTTCTTTATTAATCTACCTTTATACCCGAAATCATTCGGAAATTTTTTAAACACTCCACCACTCCTGGAATAAAATACTCCGTAGCTAAAAAATGATTTAAAAATCCTCATCTGCACGTTTGTTTAGAATTCGTTGCATAGCATGCCTGAATAAATCGAATATTTCTGTTGTGCAATGCCCTAAAAGCCCGACATAAGTTGTAAGAGCCAACCTGGTTGCAAAACAACAATAGACGAACGAGAAATGAAGTTTTTAACAAGGGACAACAAAATTCAAGCCCCTGCTTGGTAACACATTGAGAATGACATATTCAAAACATTGAGTCACAATTTACATATTTGGAGCAAAGTAGTGTCATACTCACAACAACTGAACTCGAGGATATAAACAATTTTACACACATCTGTAACTTGATGGACGGCAGCTGTTCACATTCCGCAAGCGACACGAAAAGGCGCCATGCAGGCGTGATATGCAGGTGTCCACGTCCATCTTACCATGATAGACCGATAGACACGGTTAGACCGATAAAGTGACATCTCGGCGCGCAGGACATTCGAGGCGCTATGGATCACACACACCTAGGAATGCTGGGGTCAGCCAGAAAGAGGAGCGCATAACGGCAATCCAAGAACTGGCACCGCTTAGATCTCTGCGGATTTCAATCCACTTGATGTGACCTGCTGGGGTATCTAAATCGTGTGGTTTCAACCTGAAGCTCATTCATCCACGTTACTTCCAGCTACGGTGGTCCTCGACGGCAACCACCTGTCAGGTCGTCCTCTCAATTCGGTCACTGATCTTGTCACTGTTTACAGCAAGAACATTACTCTGTAGGATGATTGGGTGTTTGGATGAGTGGGGTCGTGCAAATTTCCGACTTTTCCAGGCTCCGAAGAAGGCAAATCTGTCGGCAGCGCGACAGGAGACTACCTCCTGACCGTCCCTAAAAACTATCGAGACGTCAGCCGTGATAGCGCCATGAACAATCTTTGTCAATAGCTTATCAAGAACACATCATAATTGGACAGCATAATGCTGAAATTTATGAAAGGTCGAGCCAGGCAGTCGCTGTGCGGTTCACAAGTTGGAAGTGGATGAAGTGTCGAAGCTGAGGCGAAGGTAGACGAGCCGGAGAATCGCTAACGTAGCTGCCATAATTGTATCCCTTCATGCTGCAAGTAGATCTCTCTGGCTTCCAACAAATTATGAGCTCTTGTTGTCCTTTTGTTCAAACCTTGAAAACTGCCAAACTCAGCGTTGTAACTATAACTGTTATAGTTATAGCGTTATAACTGTTTCCTCTTGTCACCACACCACGTGAAGGAACGGAACTAATAATCCTATTATATAAATCTACAATATACGCCACTACGAATTTCATCAACACATCACCTCGATACTCCTATTTTCTCTTTTGCTCTTTTCTTCTTCTAGTCCTTGTTTCCAATCATGACAGCTACAAAAGAACAAAATAATTGAGAGTTACTGAAACGTTGAGACATTACGTTGCATAACATACGTAACATACGTTGAGGCACAAGTCGCAGTAGCATTCTAAAATGAGATATACATTGTGACTACTTCCATGCACAACAGATTTCGCATCCAACTTAAGTTATTGGGTTGTCCAGAAAGTTCTCAGCGTTTTGAGTGATTCGCTTTGAACTACCATGACTTTCTCAAATCTTATCGCATTTAGTCGAAATAAGCACCGTTCGAATCAGAACACTTTTGCCAAAGCAACACTCATCGACTTATTCCATCAGCGAAAAAATTGGGTGGTCGAGATCCGACAACATCTACGAAAGCTGTTTTCGTTTGATCCTGATTGGTGAAGGTTTTACCAGCGAGATGGTTCCGAAAGTGCTTTCGAAAGGGTGGTAATCGGTTGGTGAGAGGTCCTGGTAGCAAAAGGTTGTAATGAATCACACCAGCCGCGGACCACCACACAGTGCCCAATACCTTTTTTGGTGAAGGTTCGCCGTTAGAAAATACCTAGGAAATTCGTCGGCGTCCAACCACTGTCCGAAACGTTTGCTGTTATCATCCAGAATACACCATTAATCACAAGTGGTGATTCGATCTAAAGACGTGTCAGTTCTGTAGCGCAAAAGAACAAGCATAACCGTTTGTGAAAAAATCAATCAACTCGTGGTGCACCCAATTTTCGTCCTTTTTCACCTTCCCGAGGCATTTCAAAGCGTCCACAACTGCAGTTTCACTGACGTCTAGCCCTTCCGCGATCCCGCGAACTGTTTGGTATGCTTCAACTTCCACCAACTCTTTCAACTCGTCGTCCAAGATTGCTCTAGGTCGACCGCTACGGTAGTCATCTTTGAGGCTGAAAGCTCTGCCTTGTAATTTACTGAACCACTAGCGCACAGTGCTTTCTCCAACACTATTAAACCCCCACTTGATTGACTTGTCGAGCTGTCTTGGCTGCGGACTGTCCCAGTTTGAAGTGGAAATAAAATGTCGTTCGGAATTGCTCCTTCGACATACTTCAATGAGCTCTTCAAGAACAGAAGCATAAAACAACGTCGGAACATACATTATTTAGTCAGATAGAGAAAAAATTGCGTACAGAAAGTAACATTAGTGCGCAATGTAAGATAAATTTTTCTTAATAATATACGAATGAAAAATAGTAACACAAAACGCTGAGAACCTTCCGGACAACCTAATAATCGTGGATGGCGTGTATATTGAAACTAAGGCAAAGGCAGATGAGCAGGAAAATCGCTAATGCTGCTGTCCGTCCGTCTGTCCGTCCGTCTGTCCGTCTGGCCTTGCGTAAACGTCGAGCAGTACCCATCCAGGTTCAGGTGAGGTGTCACCTACGTCGTGTTTAGAGGGGTCAAAAGCCGTGTCACTGATGTCACGCAAAGGGCGTCCAAGTTCCTAACATGTGTCATCGACGTCGTGAAAGCGAGCTTTCGAGTTTAGAAGAGGTGTAACCGACGTCGTTCAACAGGCGTCTGGGTTCAAAAGACATGTCACCAATGTCGCGAAAGGCCTGTCCGGATTCAGACGAAGTATCACTGATGTCGCGCCAGGGGTTCCGGATTCACACGACGTGTTAAGAACACATGCAACCGACGTTGTTCAACAGACGTCCGGGTTCAGAAGAGGTGTCACCGATGTCGCGCCAGGGGTTCCGGATTCACACGACGTGTTTCCAGTGAAGGTGGGACCAGTAATGGGGAACGGCAGAAGGTTGACCAGTGAAGAGGGATCAGCTGAAGGGGGACCGGTGAGGAAGGGACCAGTAATGGGGACCGGTGAAGTGGGAGGGGTCCAGTGGAGGGGAGGGGAAACCGGCTCAACTCAGACAATTGTAGGCGAGTAGCGCCGTAGGGCGCAACCGGGAACGCCCTCTTTTTACACTTGGCTAGAAGTTGAGGATCTTAGCGATGGGCGGGCAATGGGCGGGCAATGGGCGGGGAATGGGCGGGGTTTGTCCACTAAAACCTGGAAAATGTAGTCCCCTCCTGAATTTCGATGGCTTCCGGAGAGCCAAATTAGCGAGTCTGCATTTCCCCGTCGATTCGACGGAGAAGTGCAGACATTTGGGTAGCGACAAAATGACAAATACGAGGCGAGTAGTGACTTTGTGGGGCTAGAAAAAGGCCGATCGGGAGGCAAATCTGGACTTTCTCGGTCCGGCTAATTTGGGCGCACTGTAGCGCACGAGGTCCGCAGCCGCCCCCACGCAACACTGCGGACCTCGGGCGGCGCCAGAAAAGGACTAAAAGGGGCTATTTTAGCCCGGTTTAGCCCCCTCAACCCCAGATTTTCGGTGTACTGTAGCGGAGTAAGTTCGTAGCAGTGACGTCGCAGTCTTGCGGACATTAGGCGTCGCTAGAAAGTGCGTAGACGGGATATTGTAGCCTCATTTTTGAGTTTGGGGTTACGGTAGCGGAGGCGGCGCGCCTCCGCTCGGGACCGTGATCACGTGACGCCGCGGACTTTCGAAAGTTCGAGAGCGGTCGTACAGCAGCGGCGGACGGCGGCGCACGCCGAGCGGCGGTGGTGAGCCGTTTTTTTCATATTTGATTGGGTTTTTTTGTTCGGCAACGTGTTCTGACGTTGCAGAACCGGTGAAGACGGGGGAGGAGGGAGGGTGGAGGGGTGGGAGGGAATGTTAGTTGAAATCTATTGGGATTGCGAGTGCAAGTCGGGGGAAGTGAACCCTGGGGGGAGGGGTTCAAGCCTCGAACCTTTCCAAAAGAGGCTGCTTGGTCCCCTAAGGAGTCGAAGGTGGAGTACAATGTGTTCGTGAAATTTGTTGTGGTGATGGTTGTTTTGCGGAACCCTCGTTAAGCGAAGTCGAGTATCCCCTAGTTGGTAGTGGAGATCTTGGGAGCACTCCTCCTGACTTGCGCTCGCAATACGGCCGTTTGGTTGTATTGGAGTTCATCTATTGCTGTTCGTGATCAGTTCACATTTCACGGATTTCATTTGTGCGTCTCGATCTAATTATCTTTTGGATTTTGATTGTTTCTCTCTCATCGCCGTCGTTTTGTCGCGTTGCTGCAACTTTGAAGAACTTGTTTTGATTTTTCTGTTCCGGCACCTGTCTTTGGATAAGCATGAGTGAAAGATGGAGGGAGGGAGGGAGGAGGGTGGGAGGGAATAATATCGAAGGAAATCGAAATGAAGTTCGGATTGTGGGTGCAGGTCAGGGGAAGTGAACCCTGGGGGGGGGGGGTGTTCAAGCCTCGAGCCTTTCCAAAAGAGCTTCAACCTGACAGGAAGTCGAAAGTAGAGGAAAGTGAGTTCGTTTCGTGGAATCTGTTGCGCTGACGATTGCTTGTGGAACCGTCGTTTACTGGAATCGAGTAATCCCCTTAGTGGTAGAGGAGTGCACTCCTCCTGACTTGCGCTTGCGCCTCGGTCCCTCAGTCGCACTGAAGTTCATGTTTTCATGTTCCTCATATTCAACTTACATTTCATGCATTTCATGTGTTCGCGTCGAGCTGTTTTTTTGGATTTTGATTGGCTCTGTCCGACTGGCATTTGTTTTCTGGCGTTATAGCCACTTCGAAGAAAATTATTTTTCTCTTCCGCCACCTGTCTTTGGGTAACCAGGAGTAAAAGATGGAGGCTGGGAGAGAATGAAATCGAAGGAAATCGAAATGAACCATTATCTAAATGGTTCTTTTGAGGGCCCCTCGCTGAATGAAATCGAGTGAGCATCCCACGCTAGAGACCGGGCGGACTCCTCCTCACCACTTGCACCTCTCGGCCGAGCGGCCGTATTGGAGTTCATCTATTGCTGTTCATGATCAGTTCACATTTCATGCATTTCATTTGTGCGTATCGATCGATTTTTTCCATTTGATTGGTTGTCTCTCATCACCGTCCTTTTGTGGCATTGTAGTCAGTTTGAAGAAATCGAATTGATTTTTCTGTGTTTTTGGGTGACCAGGAGCGGAAGGAGGGAGGGAGGGAGGGATGGAGGGAGGGTGGGCAGTGAAATCGAACTTAAAATCAAACTGAATTCTGGTGCAAGTGTGGGGTAGTTAGCCCGGGGGGGGGAAGGGGGAGTTCGACCCTCTTACCTTTCCAAAACTGCCATTTTCGCCCCCGACAAGCCGAAACGAAGTAAAACGTTCTGTTTGAAATGTCGTTTTGAAGGATTTTTTGGTGAAGCCCTCAGCTTTATGGATTGTAGTGCACCAGTAGTGATGAGATCCCGAACAAGCCCAAACTGGGTCAAAGTAGCTTCTTCACTCGCAGTTTTTCGACTCCTTCGTCGCGTTCGCTGTCGTCGCTTTCGTTATCGTCGCGTTCGTTATCGTCGCGTTTTTTCTTTTTTATTAAAAAATAAAGTGTAGTAGAGGGGAGGTAGTGACGAATACCTGAGCAGCCACCATAGAGGTTTGCCAGGCTGAGGAGAACTTAAAAATGGGGAGTATGGTTGGTGAGGAATACCTGAGCAGCCTCCACAGAGGTTGGCCAGGCTGAGAAGAACCTAAAAATGGGCACATATTACAGATCATATAAGAGAGAGGAAGCGAGCGATGGAGGAGGAGCCGTGTAGCGCTAGGTATCTAAATTTATATGGGCGCGAGAAGGAGGCCAAAGAATTGCTGAAAAATATTACAATCTACTCGAAACTGGAGGTGAAATCATTTCCATCATATGCTCAGCGAAATCGAAATTCATGGAAAAATGTTGACGGGTTTAGGTGCTGGTCGTTGAGGACTGTAACTTGCGAGACGAAGACCTTGAAGTCATACCAAGTCCTAAGCAATCAATGAAGTTGTTGTCCTTGCGGAGTAACGCGCTGTCAAATCCGTGGAGCACCCTGGCCGAAAAATTTCCGAATTTGACTCACCTGAATGTGATGATGAATCCTCAGTGAGTGAAGTTGGTGTGGTAGTGATAACGTGGAATAAGAAACAAGGGAGGAGCGTGATGTTGTTGCAGACTGAATTTCTCTACGGACTGCGTGGTGCTCTCAAAAAGGCTGTTATGGTGCGTAAAATTCGACTTCGGCGACGGCGCATGGTCCGAAGAAGGGTCGAAGTTGGATGAGTCGTGCGTAGAAACTGCGTATTAAACTTAACATTAGTAGTTGATAACATTATTGAACTGGTGGGAATTCTATTCAAGCGCCTGTAAAGCATTTTTCTTCAGGAAATTGAATTTCATTCGCGGATATTGTCCTGGGCTGTTGACGGTGAACGGGAATAAGGTCGGGGCGGTTTCAGAGGACGATCTGTTGGATGGGAACAGTGACGTTGAGGACCTGAGCAAGGAGGTATTCAAGATTCAGCCTTCAGTGTTCTCATGCATGAACATGTCGCTGCTGGTATCGGTTCACCTTCAGGAAGACAGCACACGGGATGACAGCACGGAGTGGAGCAGCGGTGAAGAACTTTTAGGGGAAGAGGATCCCCTATGCAGGATTTTGACTGATTAGTAGACAAGTGTGAATTAAATCTGTGAATGAAAATGTCGGTGCTGTGTGTCTCGAAATTCGTGAAAGGGTATACTGGCCCGTACGCTATCTTGGATACGGCTGCATAGTTCATGTTTTGTTCCAATGTTTTGGTGTAAAATTCTAACTGCTCGATGAAGAAGGTCGTGAGATAGCTATGGAGCCAGGCCTAGTGGAACCGCCACGGAAGAGGGCAAGGCGGGGAAATGAAGGAGAACCACGGATGCCATCAACACCGCCACTTCCACGTCCACGAAGAACCTGTCACGAGTTGAGGCGAGGTGAAGATCGTTCCATAGCATAACACGGTGTTAAGGATGCGTCAGATTACACCTTGCATTCGTTTCGTTAAGCTCGGCTGCCGCGTATACCTCTGATAGTGGAGGATATGGTATTGCACCAGCACTATGGTGCTGTGACCGTCGAGACCGAGGAGAAGTCGCCATCCACTTCCTTCGCGCATCAGCCTCAGCTGCAAAGGAGCGCGAGTGTCGGGGAGCAGGGTTTGGACAACATCGCTTCGAGTTTGGACGAAACGCCTTCGAGCTTCGACGAATTCCCCTCACCAGCAGTAGTGCTAGAGGCCGATGAGCTGAGTGAGTGAGCTGCTGAGAGCTTCATTCGGAAGTATCATTCTCGACAATTTTGACGATTCTGCTTGCAGCCGAAGAGAGCAAGCTCATTTACGCGTACAATCTCGCCATCAACTACGGACTCAGTGCTCCGACTTTGGAGACGTTGAACGATTTGCTCAGACTCTGGACTGGAGGAGAGCATTATAAAAATGTATGGAATTTGGTTCTGCTTCTCTTCCGACATGAGGTGAATGGCGGTGTTTAGATATGCACTTCACTGAGGAGCGAGGTCCAAAGAATGCTCGAGAAGTACCGGTACAGCATACACTACTACTGCAGGAGGTGTGATGCATTTCTGCCGTCGCGATTCTCGGTCTGCACGACGAGCTCTTGTCCGTTGCAAAAGTAAGTAGGAAGGTAAAGGTTGATGCAACCGAAGCAAAGACATAGAATTCAGTGTGAAATGCAAGCGAAGCAAGGAAATGAAGAGGACGAGCGTGCATACAGTGGCCATAAGACCGCAGCTGGAAACGGTACTGCGAAGTGCTCTCGACGATTTGATCGCAGCACATCAAGCACATCATGCAGTAAGTTCAGGAAAATGTGGAGTAAGGGGTAGGAGTAATAACGGCATATTGATGATTTAGGGCCAGCCTTGTCCGTCGAAGTCGGAGACGTTCCATTTCGCAGCGTACACAGATGACATCGAATCAAATGACGCTTTCCTGCGCGGCGACATCCACGTCATTTTGACAATGAACTTCGATGGCGTCACTTTCAAGAAGCTGTCCCGAGCCGAAGCCTGGCCTCTGTACCTCCGCCTTGAGGGGTTGAGTGTGAAGAAAAAAAATAGGCTCGACAACGTCATCTTCGGAGGAGCGCTGCTGACTCGGAAGGCGCCGACTGAGGCTCTGCTATCGCATCTGCTAAACGCGTCAGTTATCACAATCATAGCATAGTTAGGAACCCATTCGTTTTCCGGTTTGGATCATTGGGGATTTCAGTCTGCAGTTGGAGTTGAGGCAGTTGGAGGAGGAGCCGCTTGTGATGAGCGACAGAACCGGGAGGCCATGGAGATGTGTCGTGAAGCTGAGCCATGCCATCATGGACATGGCGGTTAGTGGTTGGGCGACAATTGTTTAAAGAGAAAGAGAAAAGAGGCGTAAAATTGATTAACGTTTTCGCGTTAAGGCGATCCGAGTGCTCTACAAGAGCCCAAAATGGGGAAGCCTGTATGGCTGTCATCTGTGCCGACAACGAGGCGAGCGAGATGGTCGGAGGGTGCTTTGGCACTTGCCGCTCGCGAGTCACCACGACCGCCGAACGCGTCAAAATATTCTGCATGATGCAGAGGCGAAGGAATACGGACTGACCGGTATGCCTAGAGGCCGAAGCTAATATAAGATTTATATGGTGAAGGACCCAGAAACCACCTCCTTCCAGGCCCCACGAAGATGATGGAAATGCTCACAATGGAGCGATGCCGACCTGACTCGCTGCACCTCATGGATGAGGGCTTGACCGGCGACCTTTTTAAGGGTACGCGAGGGTTTAAGGTATAAGGGGAGCACATAAATAAGAGATAAATTGTTTTAGAGCTCTTTTCCGGCAGAGGGCGCCTTCCAGATTTTCGAGTCGGGAAAATCAACGCGAGCCTGCTTGCCGTGGCCATGGAAAAAATTTCAAACTACACGTACTCGTCCGCTGCCATACTGGACCTGAAAGACTTGTCGTCATGCACGGGCTCGGAGAAGAGGGCTGTAAGTGACTTATAGGGTTAGGTGGTACTAAGGTGGTAATTTCGGTCATGCTATTTCCAGTTGGCAGGAGTGCTGTTCGCCTTAGCCGGTGCCCAGAACATGTGCAGCAACCCGGTGGCCAGCGTCGCCCTGTTGAGCTACTGGATCCTGATGCGCCAGCTTGAATACGCTCACATGAACGAAACCAATCTGCGCGCAGTACGTGATACGGCGTCAAAATTAAAATTGCTCTGGGGCCAGCTCACACCGCGGCTTTTTACGCTGAAGCTCCACGTACGTTTTCACTACCTTATTATGCTATGGGCAACGCCTTCGCAGTTATGTGTGCCGCATAACTGGTTTAGGTGTTGCTCGACCACGCCATTGTGGAGGACGTCTTTTACGCTGGCCCGCCCAACTTCTGGACGTCTGCTGGTTTTGAAAGCATCCATAAGAGGCTCCAAATGAAGGTCGCTCTGAGTGCGACAAACTCTGAGGGTCTCGTCTTTGAGAGGTTTGATCACCTGAACAACTTTAGACATAGAAATTTGATTGAAGTGCTGGAAAAAAATTCCTTTAGAATTCTGCTGCGGAAAGAGCTTCTTTGGAAGCTGCACGATGAGTGCTTGAAGACTGGCCGGCCTGAGTTTTACTCTCTGTTCAAGAGGATGCACGACGGTGACACCAGGCGGTCAGTTGTGGGTTGTTTGGACGACATCATGAAGGAGTGAAGGGGAATGGTTTGGTTATAGGTCTGGGATCAGAACAGAGCTCCACCTCGGATGGTTCGTGCCGCGCTACTGCGAGCTGCAGCTCCCGGAACTGCGTGATGCACACAGGGATGCCATCGAACATTATCGACACCGCTTCACTCTCAGGTATTATAGCGGTGCATTGGCGGTTGTGGTTGAAGTGCTATAAGAGAGGTGTAGGTGGCGTATTTCAGTTCGCGGCTGGGCAGAGATGATGGAAAAAAATATTATGTGTCACGGTACTACTGGTCTCGTCCGTCGGAAACAGAGCAAAGCTGCGCCATGATCATGGAAGCCGACGTCATCTCATTCGGCAACGTCATTCTGTTTCTGTACGACCCCACAACCAAGGAGTGCCTGGTTTTCTTGGAAGAATTCCTTGTGAAGGATCCATTTGAGGCCCTCGCGTCGTCCTTGGGGGAGTGCAGACACCCGGTTAAGGGAGCAGCTGCCGATGCTCTTAGGGGCATTCGACGAGAAAACCGTTTCTTCAAGGAGGTATCCTCCTCAACCTTTTCTATCAGAAACGCTTACTCCATTGTCGGGTCTGCCGTAATGGCTAAGATTAATGGCATTCGATACATTTCACGTGTCCTCTGAGATCTCTTCCAATTTTTGGTCATCTCGCAATGAAATGATTTTTCGGATCTCCCTCGCTGTCTTTGGACCTTTCCTACTGGAGGGGGGGGGGAGTAGCTGCTGAAAAAATCGAAGTAACCACTGCGTCCCGATATCTGGGGCAATACATTTTAGAAAACATTTACTCGAAATCGCTCTCCAAGTCCAAGCCTTTTATATATTGAGGCCGCGTCTTGCAGTACCACTCCACTCCAGCGCACCGCGAGTCGTTTCTGAATACGTGAGGGATGGTCACGCGCCTCCCCCTCCACTAGGAAGGTCCCTGTTTTTACGTGAAAACCACTTTTGGTAGATTTAGCCGTGCCCCGTTTAGATTTGATCTCAATATATTACCCTATCTCGTTAACCAAATATCGAATAACACCTCACTGTCTGTTGTGCCTAGCTCATGATGACTGCTGTAGTTTTGTGCCTCGCCTCCAGAGGCACCCATTGATATTATGTTAATATGAAATGAAATATTTAAAAAGAACTTTTTATCGAAATTCCGGGGTCATCCATCCTAATACTTTACTTCCTATACAGCTTAGCAATCCTTCTTAAACGAACGTTTAATCTCTTTATTGAACAGGTTTAAGTTGAAATTCGGTATGTCGTTCGAGAGCGACAGCTTCCTGCTGGACGGTTACGACCCTCTATGCGATCACACTGGCGGCGAGAAGACTTTCGCCGACATAAGCGACCCCGCAGGAGTCAAGTACTTACCGCGACGGCCTATTGAGGAGCAGGAAATCACGGCATCGCCGACAGCGTCCGCCCGTGCGCCAGGAGGACCGATCGTGTTTCAAGCCACGTCGACGCCTCGTCGAGAACTCTCTGCGTCCAGCAGCACGTCTATGTCTGATCGGCCGTTCGAAGACGACGTCCAAAACGTGCGAACAGAGGACAGGCCGCAGGGGACTGAAAATGGCCAGCGATGCCACAGGACGGAGCTCACTTCGTATCATGACCGAGCTGCCTCGCTTTTGAAGATGGACCTTGTCCCACTTAAGGAGCTCGGACAGTTCATCGGGAGCACGGAGAATGGTACTGAATACCAGGTCCGCGCACGGAAGTCGAGAGCTTTCAAATTACCCTTTTGAAAGGAAACGACACTGTTTCAGCAGCTCGTCAGTGAGAGCTTCAAAGGAGCGCGGATCAATGTGCACTCCACGAAGGAAGGGCAGCTGGCCATCGCAAGATTGGGATCGTCGTCTGACACAGTTGTACGGGATCTCGTCGAGATCGTGTCCGATCAAGCTCAAGTCATGACCGGATTGGCGACCGCTGTAATCTGCTTTGCTTCTACGCAGCTATTCAAGATTGAAAGAACCTTTGATTTCTAGCTCGATCACGTGCTCACTCTGCTTCCGCCTATGCAGCGGCAACTCCTTGCCGTAAGAAGGAAGGCTGAGGCGCATTCGAGACCTCCGCTCCCGGATGGCTCCCGCATTCTGGCATCACATCTGACGAAAATTTGGAGCGTCGCGGAGCGTCGCGGAGCGTCCGCCCTTCAAAGTAAGCTCCGGCCGCCTGGAAGCCGAAGTTGCAACTCACTTCCAGTTTTTAGGCCATGAATTTAAACGACTTCATGGAGAGGTGGAAAGCAGGACCACGCAATTCGGAAAGCGATCAGCGCGTGAGGGCCACAGATTTTTTCAGGCGATACCTGCAGGAGGTCAGCAGGCTGGGAATTGGCGGTTTTTAAAACATCCAACCAATGCTTTTTTGTAGGCTTGTGAGCCACCCGACGCCATTCGGGTTTACTCGTGCCGCCAAAGTGGCAACGCCGGAAGAAACCCCCACCTGAAGGATCTCCCTGAATACATAGTGGAGGCTTTAATAGGTGCGGTACTTTTTATTGCAAACCGCAAGTATTCCGGCTAGGTAATAATCAATTTTTCATGCTGCGTTCTCGATTCCCTCGGACTCGGCCACGACGACTTGAGGAGGCCCGTTGAAGACTTGGTGCGGAATCCTTCCATGTATGTTTCATTAAAGGATTCATTGATTGGAGTTTTTTCGTGAAAAAACTGCATAGTCCTCTTACAGGTGGTGGATCAAACTCGGAAAAACCGACGAGGACCGTGAGACGGCATTCAACTACCGCAAGCGCTGCCGCAACGCTTGGTATCCGGAGTTCCGGGAGTGCATAGGGAGAGCGCTGTAAGCTGGTTTTCGATGCTTTGTCGCGTTCAAAACCTTTATTCCGATGCTTTCCTGGAGATACAATTAAACCTGTTTAGGGGTGAAGTGCGCCAGTGGACCATGGTCTCCGACAAGTTGGTTCCACGACAGGTAAGCTCTCGCGGACTGTTTCGGTTTCAGACGGTGACCTTTATATTGAAGAGTTGCTTTTCAGAAGCGGCGAAGGATCTTCGAAGAGCTCGGCAACAGGAGTCACGACAGCCAGGACAACTACGATGGACTGAGCGAAGGCATCAGCGTCGCGAGCGTGGAACTCTGAGCTGGACCGTTACCGTCTCAACTCCATCATCGCCAAGATGTCGACTTTCGCGCAAGTCACTTTTGCTCTTAAATAACTTCCTCGTCATCAACATTTTTTTGTGCTCATTTAACTTCTTAGTTTGTTGCTTCGCTAACCTTTCTCCATATTTTGTTGTTCTCTTTTCATTCCATTTTGTCTTGTCTTTCTCATCCAAAGATATTTCCTACCTACTGCCTCACTCATGAAGATCTCTTTAGGTCATGTTCTTTTTATAGCTCATCCTTTTCTTATCTGCTAATGTTCCATTCTCTCTAACGCGCAGAATTAGAGCAAGTGAAAGGACATCACAGAAATTACTGACTTCATCTTTGGACATGCCTTTTGGAAACTGCTTTTGGAAATTTTGGCTACCCCCAAACATGGGCTTATTCATTATCTACATTTAAAAGTGAACTTTAAACAAATCCGAACATCCGAGTTGGTTTGGGCGAGATTTCGGTCAGAAAATATCGCTGAGACTCTTTCTTCTCTCCGTCTCTCCAGTACTCCTTTAACGTTACGTAGAAAATTCTGCTAACTCTCTTGGCTTCTGAGCGATGTGTTGCGGCTTCAACTCTCTTTTCCCTTTTGTTTTCCCTTTTGTTGGGATCTTGTTGAAATTTCATCAAAAAACTTTTTCAAAAATGGAAAGTTCCTTTCATCGGGATCTCCTTCGCAGTCTAAAATTTGAATGTGCTTACCAGTGCTTTTTGCAGTTCAAATTTTGAGCTTTTCTGCGGTTGCATCCATTTACCCGGCTTTTGGGTTCCTCTTCGCAATAGAAAATTGTTGGGAAATCTTTCGGAGAAAAACTTGCGAACCAATTTAGCTTCTTCGCCATGTGTTTGGACTTCCACTTCTCGATTTTTGAAGTTTTCGACATTATATTTGGAAAACTTGAAATTATTTCATGCCTTATCCACTTCCGGAGGTAGATTTTCGATTTTTGAAAAATATTAAAAACTCTGGAAATTTCTGGAGAGTGTGGAATTCCGAGTCCGATATTCTAAATTTCTTTCCTTCTCGTCTTTCGCAACTTTCCATGCTGTGGCTACTTCCGGAGGTAGTTTTTCGATTTTTGAAAAATATTAAAAACTCTGGAGATTTTTGGAAAATGTGTAAGTACGCACCCGACATTCCAAAATTTAGCAAAAATCTGAATTCTGCACGTTTCCATGCTGTGGCTACTTCCGGAGGTAGTTTTTCGATTTTTGGAAAATATTAAAAACTCTGGAGATTTTTGGAAAATGTGGAAGTCCGAGTCTTAAATTCCAAAATTTCAAACCAAATTTCCCCAATTATGATGCGCGTTAGAGAGAATAATTCCATTTTCCTAATTACTTGATCTCGATACTTAGGAATTTATTAAATTTTCCTTAGAAGTGTATATATAGTTATATTTTTGTGTATAGGTGTCTGTTTGTGTGTATGTGTAGGTGTATAGGCGCCGTTTGTATAGCTGTGTATAGATGTAGTGTCGTACTGTAGTGCTGTTCTGCTATTGGATAGAGGTTACGGTAATAAATTTTATTAGAATATTCGTTTTAGCGCACTTACTACTGATAATCTCGGGGCTAAAATGCTGACAAAGCCGCGACAGGGAGGCGGAGCTGCGCACGGGCCGGTGGGCGGAGCTCTACCCGACTACAATGTCAGGAGAAAATTCTTTTAGCTCTAGAACTTCAAGGTAGGTGAGCTAAAGCTCCGCCCCCTCAGGGGAAGCTCGAGACTTTTTCCACCGCTACACAAGTTTTCGGAGTCGGCAACTCGCCTACAATTTTCTGAGAAGGTTGACCAGTGAAGGGGATCGGTGGAGGGGGACCGGTGAGAAAGGTACCAGTAATGGGGACCGGGAAAGGGTTGATGAATAAAAGGGAACCAGTGAGGGTGGGAACAGACATGGGGATCGCTGAAGGATAGGGAGAGCAGTGAAGAGGGGACCAGTAAAGGAAGGTCCAGTGAAAAGGTGGTAGCAGTAGTAGGGACTGACGAAGGGGGGGGGGGGGGTGGGGCAGTGAAGGTGAAGGGTGGACTGGAGAAGGGCTGACTATAAAGGGGAACCAGTGAAGAGGGACCAGTAATGAGGGGACCAGTGAGGGTGGAACCGGTGAAGGAAGAGAGGAGGGGGTCCAGTGAAGGGGGACCAATAAATGGGGTCCAGTGAATTACCAGTCAAGAGGAGCCAGTAAGGGAGCCAATAAATGAAGACCATTTAAGGGGTTCAGTAAAGGGTCCAGTAATAGAATCATTAAATTTGGGACCATTAGGGGAGACTAGTGACAGGGATCAGTGAAAGGAGCCAATAAGAGGACCAGTATTTTCTCTCAGTGTCGTCCAAGTAGCGTCAGAAGACGTACCACAGACGTCGTGCCACGTGTGTCGGGGTGCAAAAGACGTGTCGTAGACATCGTGGCATATGCTTCCGGACTCAGCAGATGTGTAACAGACGTTATCCAACGTGCATCCGGATCCTGAAGACGCGCTACAGACAAGATTTGCACAGCATCCGTGAGATTTTCAGATGTTTTTCAAAAGTTTCGTGCAACAGCGAGTGTGCACGTACTTGATTCTCACTTCCGTTTTCTGCCGGCACATGGGCAAGGGTGAAATGGGTGGGGAGGGGGTGGGGGGGGGGGGTAGGGAGAATGAGTAAGGCATCTGGCATGCCTCCGAGTCGCTCCAGCGACTGGTCGCGGCGGTAGTGCTGCGAGGGTAGCTTCGCAGTTCGTAGCTACCCGATCAACATTATAGCCGCGACCAGTCGCTGGAGCGACTCGGAGGTATGCCAGACGCCAAAAGGAATCGGAGTAATGTTATTCCCGTCGGACTGTGAACTGCATCGGCGGGCTACCGATACCAACTGATTTCATATGTGTTTCCGCAGAATAAGCTCTTCAGATTAAGGCTCTCTTTCTGTTTCTCGCCATGTACGCCACGAGTACTTTAGAGCGTGAATCGCGTACGTGGGATAGAGGGTAGGTAGGCCCCATAGAAGAAGTCTTGAAGACTCTGTCCTACCGTATCCCGCTATACTATTTTATATAGCAAAACCAGTTTTTTACTCTAATGAATGAGAAAAGGCCTAAAGAGGACAAGAAGATGGTGGGGTGTCCTATTCTCCGGAGTGGGGGCTAAGCCCCCAACCAGTCATTTGGCGGCCAGTAGGCCACTGAACGTCTGGTTAACTAAAAGTCTGGAAATTGTTCATGGCTGACACTCGCTTATCAAGCAGCTGCTTAATCATGTTTATCCAATCATGTTAATCATGTAATCATGTTTTAGGAGATCATTAGCGGTTTGCTATATAAGTAAGGAATCAAGGAATCAAAGCGTACCCTACCGGTCGTCTCTTTGGTGTCATGCTCCGAAGGCTTCTCGTGGTCGTGTTTTTGGTAAGTTGATTCCCATCCTCTCGTAGATTAGGTTATTGTGCTATTTTTGAATCGCGGTTATCCTTCCTCCGCAAAGGCGCGAGCGCTCATCGCACGAGCGCACCTGCCGCAATAATTGGGCTAACGATTTGACATCCGCGCGATCGTTCTCACGCATCTTTGCTATAGAGCGCGAAATCTTTCCTCCTTAGCTTTGCGCGCTCATGCAAAGTCCACGGCTAGGGAACTGCTCGTATGGAAACTGCTTCCGTCGCTCAGGGGGACTCCGCGGCTGGGTTTTCCGCTCTTCGAGCAAAGAACCAGGCTAGGGAAGGGACTCCAGGGTATGTGCGATCAAAGCGGCTCGTGTGAGAACTGCTTCTGTCGCTCAGGGGGAGTGTGCAGCTGGATTCTGCGCTCTTCGAGCACAGAACCAGGCTAGGGAAGGGACTCCAGGGTGTAGTGCATCCAAGCTGCTTGTGTGAAAACTGCTTCTGTCCCTCAGGGGGAGTGTGCAGCTGGGTTCTGCGCTCTTCGATCCAGGCTAGAGAGGGAACTCCAGGGTGTATGCGATCAAAGCTGCTCGTGTAGAAAATGCTTTCGTCGCTCAGGGAGACTCCGCGGCTGGGTTCTGCGCTCTTCGAACCAGGCCAGGGAAGGGACTCCAGGGTGTGTGCGATTAAAGCTGCTCGTGTAGAAAATGCTTTCGTCGCTCAGGGAGACTCCGCGGCTGGGTTCTGCGCTCTTAGAACTAGGCCAGGGAAGGGACTCCAGGGTGTGTGCGATCAAAGCTGCTCGTGTAGAAAATGCTTTCGTCGCTCAGGGAGACTCCGCGGCTGGGTTCTGCGCTCTTAGAACCAGGCCAGGGAAGGGACTCCAGGGTGTGTGCGATCAAAGCTGCTCGTGTAGGAACTGCTTTCGTCGCTCAAGGGGACTCCGCAGCTGGGTTCTGCGCTCTTCGATCCAGGCTAGGGAAGGGACTCCAGGGTGTGTGCGATTAAAGCTGCTCGTGTAGAAAATGCTTTCGTCGCTCAGGGAGACTCCGCGACTGGGTTCTGCGCTCTTCGATCCAGGCTAGAGAGGGAACTCCAGGGTGTGTGCGATCAAAGCTGCTCGTGTAGAAAATGCTTTCGTCGCTCAGGGAGACTCCGCGGCTGGGTTCTGCGCTCTTCGAACCAGGCCAGGGAAGGGACTCCAGTGTGTGTGCGATCAAAGCTGCTCGTGTAGGAACTGCTTTCGTCGCTCAAGGGGACTCCGCGGCTGGGTTCTGCGCTCTTCGAGCACAGAACCAGGCTAGGGAAGGGACTCCAGGGTATGTGCGATCAAAGCGGCTCGTGTGAAAACCGTTTCTGTCGTTCAGGGGGAGTGTGCAGCTGGGTTCTGCGCTCTTAGAACCAGGCCAGGGAAGGGACTCCAGGGTGTGTGCGATCAAAGCTGCTCGTGTAGGAACTGCTTTCGTCGCTCAAGGGGACTCCGCAGCTGGGTTCTGCGCTCTTCGAACCAGGCCAGGGAAGGGACTCCAGGGTGTGTGCGATCAAAGCGGCTCGTGTGAAAACCGTTTCTGTCGTTCAGGGGGAGTGTGCAGCTGGGTTCTGCGCTCTTAGAACCAGGCCAGGGAAGGGACTCCAGGGTGTGTGCGATCAAAGCTGCTCGTGTAGGAACTGCTTTCGTCGCTCAAGGGGACTCCGCAGCTGGGTTCTGCGCTCTTCGAACCAGGCCAGGGAAGGGACTCCAGGGTGTGTGCGATCAAAGCGGCTCGTGTGAAAACCGTTTCTGTCGTTCAGGGGGAGTGTGCAGCTGGGTTCTGCGCTCTTCGATCCAGGCTAGGGAAGGGACTCCAGGGTGTGTGCGATCAAAGCTGCTCGTGCAGGAACTGCTTTCGTCGCTCAAGGGGACTCCGCAGCTGGGTTCTGCGCTCTTCGAGCACAGAACCAGGCTAGGGAAGGGACTCCAGGGTATGTGCGATCAAAGCGGCTCGTGTGAAAACCGTTTCTGTCGTTCAGGGGGAGTGTGCAGCTGGGTTCTGCGCTCTTCGATCCAGGCTAGAGAGGGAACTCCAGGGTGTGTGCGATCAAAGCTGCTCGTGTAGAAACTGCTTTCGTCGCTCAGGGGGACTCCACGGCTGGGTTTTGCGCACTTTGAACCAGGCTAGGGAACGGACTCCAGGGTGTGTGCGATCAAAGCTGCTCGTGTAGAAAATGCTTTCGTCGCTCAGGGAGACTCCGCGGCTGGGTTCTGCGCTCTTCGAGCACAGAACCAGGCTAGGGGGGGGGGGGGGACTCCAGGGTGTGTGCGATTAAAGCTCGTGTAGGAACTGCTTTCATCGCTCAGGGGGACTCCACGGCTGGGTTTTGCGTTCTTTGAACCAGGCTAGGGAACGGACTCCTGGGTGTGTGCGATCAAAGCGGCTCGTGTGAAAACCGTTTCTGTCGTTCAGGGGGAGTGTGCAGCTGGGTTCTGCGCTCTTAGAACCAGGCCAGGGAAGGGACTCCAGGGTGTGTGCGATCAAAGCTGCTCGTGTAGGAACTGCTTTCGTCGCTCAAGGGGACTCCGCAGCTGGGTTCTGCGCTCTTCGAACCAGGCCAGGGAAGGGACTCCAGGGTGTGTGCGATCAAAGCGGCTCGTGTGAAAACCGTTTCTGTCGTTCAGGGGGAGTGTGCAGCTGGGTTCTGCGCTCTTAGAACCAGGCCAGGGAAGGGACTCCAGGGTGTGTGCGATCAAAGCTGCTCGTGTAGGAACTGCTTTCGTCGCTCAAGGGGACTCCGCAGCTGGGTTCTGCGCTCTTCGAACCAGGCCAGGGAAGGGACTCCAGGGTGTGTGCGATCAAAGCGGCTCGTGTGAAAACCGTTTCTGTCGTTCAGGGGGAGTGTGCAGCTGGGTTCTGCGCTCTTAGAACCAGGCCAGGGAAGGGACTCCAGGGTGTGTGCGATCAAAGCTGCTCGTGTAGGAACTGCTTTCGTCGCTCAAGGGGACTCCGCAGCTGGGTTCTGCGCTCTTCGAACCAGGCCAGGGAAGGGACTCCAGGGTGTGTGCGATCAAAGCGGCTCGTGTGAAAACCGTTTCTGTCGTTCAGGGGGAGTGTGCAGCTGGGTTCTGCGCTCTTCGATCCAGGCTAGGGAAGGGACTCCAGGGTGTGTGCGATCAAAGCTGCTCGTGCAGGAACTGCTTTCGTCGCTCAAGGGGACTCCGCAGCTGGGTTCTGCGCTCTTCGAGCACAGAACCAGGCTAGGGAAGGGACTCCAGGGTGTGTGCGATCAAAGCTGCTCGTGTAGAAAATGCTTTCGTCGCTCAGGGAGACTCCGCGGCTGGGTTCTGCGCTCTTCGAGCACAGAACCAGGCTAGGGGGGGGGGGACTCCAGGGTGTGTGCGATTAAAGCTCGTGTAGGAACTGCTTTCATCGCTCAGGGGGACTCCACGGCTGGGTTTTGCGTTCTTTGAACCAGGCTAGGGAACGGACTCCTGGGTGTGTGCGATCAAAGCTGCTCGTGTAGAAAATGCTTTCGTCGCTCAGGGAGACTCCGCGGCTGGGTTCTGCGCTCTTCGAGCACAGAACCAGGCTAGGGAACGGACTCCAGGGTGTAGTGCATCCAAGCTGCTTGTGTGAAAACTGCTTCTGTCCCTCAGGGGGAGTGTGCAGCTGGCTCTGCGCTCTTCGAGCACAGAACCAGGCTAGTGAACGGACTCCAGGGTGTAGTGCATCCAAGCTGCTTGTGTGAAAACTGCTTCTGTCCCTCAGGGAGACTCCGCGGCTGGGTTCTGCGCTCTTCGAGCACAGAACCAGGCTAGGGAAGGGACTCCAGGGTGTGTGCGATCAAAGCTGCTCGTGTAGAAAATGCTTTCGTCGCTCAGGGAGACTCCGCGGCTGGGTTCTGCGCTCTTCGAGCACAGAACCAGGCTAGGGAACGGACTCCAGGGTGTAGTGCATCCAAGCTGCTTGTGTGAAAACTGCTTCTGTCCCTCAGGGGGAGTGTGCAGCTGGCTCTGCGCTCTTCGAGCACAGAACCAGGCTAGGGAACGGACTCCAGGGTGTAGTGCATCCAAGCTGCTTGTGTGAAAACTGCTTCTGTCCCTCAGGGAGACTCCGCGGCTGGGTTCTGCGCTCTTCGAGCACAGAACCAGGCTAGGGAAGGGACTCCAGGGTGTGTGCGATCAAAGCTGCTCGTGTAGAAAATGCTTTCGTCGCTCAGGGAGACTCCGCGGCTGGGTTCTGCGCTCTTCGAGCACAGAACCAGGCTAGGGAAGGGACTCCAGGGTGTGTGCGATCAAAGCTGCTCGTGTAGAAAATGCTTTCGTCGCTCAGGGGGACTCCGCGGCTGGGTTCTGCGCTCTTTGAGCACAGAACCAGGCTAGGGAAGAGACTCCAGGGTGTAGTGCATCCAAGCTGCTTGTGTGAAAACTGCTTCTGTCCCTCAGGGGGAGTGTGCAGCTGGCTCTGCGCTCTTCGAGTGCAGAGACAGGCTAGAGAGGGAACTCCAGGGTGTGTGCGATCAAAGCTGCTCGTGTGGAAACTGCTTTCATCGCTCAGGGGACTCCGCGGCTGGGTTCTGTGCTCTTCGAACCAGGCTAGAGAGGGAACTCCAGGGTGTGTGCGATCAAAGCTGCTCGTGTGGAAACTGTTTTCGTCGCTCAGGGGGACTCCGCGGCTGGGTTCTGCGCTCTTCGAGCACAGAACCAGGCTAGGGGGGGGACTCCAGGGTGTGTGCGATTAAAGCTCGTGTAGGAACTGCTTTCATCGCTCAGGGGGACTCCACGGCTGGGTTTTGCGTTCTTTGAACCAGGCTAGGGAACGGACTCCAGGGTGTGTGCGATCAAAGCTGCTCGTGTGGAAACTGCTTTCGTCGCTCAGGGGGACTCCGCGGCTGGGTTCTGCGCTCTTCGAGCACAGAACCAGGCTAGGGGGGGGGGACTCCAGGGTGTGTGCGATTAAAGCTCGTGTAGGAACTGCTTTCATCGCTCAGGGGACTCCACGGCTGGGTTTTGCGCTCTTTGAACCAGGCTAGGGAACGGACTCCAGGGTGTGTGCGATCAAAGCTGCTCGTGTAGAAAATGCTTTCGTCGCTCAGGGAGACTCCGCGGCTGGGTTCTGCGCTCTTCGAACCAGGCCAGGGAAGGGACTCCAGGGTGTGTGCGATCAAAGCTGCTCGTGTAGGAACTGCTTTCGTCGCTCAAGGGGACTCCGCGGCTGGGTTCTGCGCTCTTCGAGCACAGAACCAGGCTAGGGAAGGGACTCCAGGGTATGTGCGATCAAAGCGGCTCGTGTGAAAGCCGTTTCTGTCGTTCAGGGGGAGTGTGCAGCTGGGTTCTGCGCTCTTAGAACCAGGCCAGGGAAGGGACTCCAGGGTGTGTGCGATCAAAGCTGCTCGTGAAGGAACTGCTTTCGTCGCTCAAGGGGACTCCGCAGCTGGGTTCTGCGCTCTTCGAACCAGGCCAGGGAAGGGACTCCAGGGTGTGTGCGATCAAAGCGGCTCGTGTGAAAACCGTTTCTGTCGTTCAGGGGGAGTGTGCAGCTGGGTTCTGCGCTCTTAGAACCAGGCCAGGGAAGGGACTCCAGGGTGTGTGCGATCAAAGCTGCTCGTGTAGGAACTGCTTTCGTCGCTCAAGGGGACTCCGCAGCTGGGTTCTGCGCTCTTCGAACCAGGCCAGGGAAGGGACTCCAGGGTGTGTGCGATCAAAGCGGCTCGTGTGAAAACCGTTTCTGTCGTTCAGGGGGAGTGTGCAGCTGGGTTCTGCGCTCTTAGAACCAGGCCAGGGAAGGGACTCCAGGGTGTGTGCGATCAAAGCTGCTCGTGAAGGAACTGCTTTCGTCGCTCAAGGGGACTCCGCAGCTGGGTTCTGCGCTCTTCGAACCAGGCCAGGGAAGGGACTCCAGGGTGTGTGCGATCAAAGCGGCTCGTGTGAAAACCGTTTCTGTCGTTCAGGGGGAGTGTGCAGCTGGGTTCTGCGCTCTTAGAACCAGGCCAGGGAAGGGACTCCAGGGTGTGTGCGATCAAAGCTGCTCGTGTAGGAACTGCTTTCGTCGCTCAAGGGGACTCCGCAGCTGGGTTCTGCGCTCTTCGAACCAGGCCAGGGAAGGGACTCCAGGGTGTGTGCGATCAAAGCGGCTCGTGTGAAAACCGTTTCTGTCGTTCAGGGGGAGTGTGCAGCTGGGTTCTGCGCTCTTCGAACCAGGCTAGAGAGGGAACTCCAGGGTGTGTGCGATCAAAGCTGCTCGTGTGGAAACTGTTTTCGTCGCTCAGGGGGACTCCGCGGCTGGGTTCTGCGCTCTTCGAGCACAGAACCAGGCTAGGGGGGGGGGGGACTCCAGGGTGTGTGCGATTAAAGCTCGTGTAGGAACTGCTTTCATCGCTCAGGGGGACTCCACGGCTGGGTTTTGCGTTCTTTGAACCAGGCTAGGGAACGGACTCCAGGGTGTGTGCGATCAAAGCTGCTCGTGTGGAAACTGCTTTCGTCGCTCAGGGGGACTCCGCGGCTGGGTTCTGCGCTCTTCGAGCACAGAACCAGGCTAGGGAAGAGACTCCAGGGTGTAGTGCATCCAAGCTGCTTGTGTGAAAACTGCTTCTGTCCCTCAGGGGGAGTGTGTAGCTGGCTCTGCGCTCTTCGAGTGCAGAGACAGGCTAGAGAGGGAACTCCAGGGTGTGTGCGATCAAAGCTGCTCGTGTGGAAACTGTTTTCGTCGCTCAGGGGGACTCCGCGGCTGGGTTCTGCGCTCTTCGAGCACAGAACCAGGCTAGGGGGGGGGGACTCCAGGGTGTGTGCGATTAAAGCTCGTGTAGGAACTGCTTTCATCGCTCAGGGGACTCCACGGCTGGGTTTTGCGCTCTTTGAACCAGGCTAGGGAACGGACTCCAGGGTGTGTGCGATCAAAGCTGCTCGTGTGGAAACTGCTTTCGTCGCTCAGGGGGACTCCGCAGCTGGGTTCTGCGCTCTTCGAGCACAGAACCAGGCTAGGGGGGGGGATTCCAGGGTGTGTGCGATTAAAGCTCGTGTAGGAACTGCTTTCATCGCTCAGGGGGACTCCACGGCTGGGTTTTGCGCTCTTTGAACCAGGCTAGGGAACGGACTCCAGGGTGTGTGCGATCAAAGCTGCTCGTGTAGAAAATGCTTTCGTCGCTCAGGGAGACTCCGCGGCTGGGTTCTGCGCTCTTCGAGCACAGAACCAGGCTAGGGGGGGAGGACTCCAGGGTGTGTGCGATTAAAGCTCGTGTAGGAACTGCTTTCATCGCTCAGGGGGACTCCACGGCTGGGTTTTGCGTTCTTTGAACCAGGCTAGGGAACGGACTCCAGGGTGTGTGCGATCAAAGCTGCTCGTGTAGAAAATGCTTTCGTCGCTCAGGGAGACTCCGCGGCTGGGTTCTATGCTCTTCGAACCAGGCTAGAGAGGGAACTCCAGGGTGTGTGCGATCAAAGCTGCTCGTGTGGAAACTGCTTTCGTCGCTCAGGGGGACTCCGCGGCTAGGTTCTGCGCTCTTCGAGCGCAGAGACAGGTTAGGGAGGGGACTCCAGGGTGTGGTGCATCCAAGCTGCTCGTGCGAGCTCACTCCGCCACCGAGCGATCAGCGACCCTCCTCCATATCGACTGACCGTGGTGTCGGTGGACATCGAAAATGGCCACGTCGGTACGGCGTGACCGCACGCGGCTTGGCGGAGGAAGAAGAGCCGCCACCCTATTTTTGAACCATTTTTTGTTTTCATTTTCCGGCACTATTCGGTGAACAGATGGCGGTTATCCGTCCACGGCTAATTCCCTTTAGACACCAAGCCCACTCTGGGGAATTGTCTCTCATTCATGCTCGACGTGTCTCACACGTCATTGCAGTTATGCAGCACTGGTGCAATACACGTCTTTCACGGTTCTTGCACGTAAATTTCAACTCATCAGTGACGTTTTCCAGCTGATGAGTACCACGGAAAGCCACTTCCCGTTGGTCTACGACCGGCAAAGGCCGCACCACGGGTTCGCAGCGGATTTGGGGGCAAATAGGCTCGGAGGGTCACCATGGACTCAGTGGATGCTAGCCTCCTTGGTAGGAAGGTACGAGCATGTCCAATCACATAGCCTGTTGTAGAACACACTGGTGCTGCATAAAATTTCAAGTTTCCTTCAACACAGAACGTTGTGTAGGGCTGTCCTACATGGTCAACCCAAGCATGTTGAACTCGTCGTTAGAAAACAACTGCGCTAACGAAATCAGAATAATTGACACAGAAAACCTGAGAATATACGCATTACACCTGTGAGCTAGGTCAGTACGTTTTCAAATGATTAGGGCGTCCAATACATTCTCTTGCTTGGGTAGAAAACGTTGATTGATGGCGTCTTGACCTATTTTTTATTGCTGCTAATGTCATTTTTTCAGAAGCTTGAAAATTACGTTCTCGGTGCAGATCTAATAAAAGGATCCTCCTGACTAGATTTGCACCGAAAATGGTCCTCTTTAGGTTATTCTCTCTCGAATAGGAACTCGGAAACTAGGTCTGTCTAAGCAACCAGGTTGGCGTAGTTTATTATTTCTACGTGCTGCTGCCAATTCGTTATGTCGGGAATCGTTTGAGAGCCACCACCAACCAGGATTGCATCTCTCGCTACTCACTTGAAGTTTACGTGCAAAGACGTGTGGAGGACGTGAATTACCAGTCCAGAATAGCTGACGTAATAGCGTTTGCGTTCAATGACGGCTACCAAACGTGCGGCGAACGCGTCGAAAATTCCCCAAAATTCACTTGGTGTCCAAACAGATCAAGCCTCCGTCCACTCCCGATTAAGATTGCATTGCAGGATATGAAACAGGAATGATGAAGAGTTATTTTCAGGTGGCAGCACTAGTTGACGTTAGTCGCCCTTCTCCTCCGTCATATCGCAGCAACAATGGCGTTGACGACATAAGACCATACGCATACCCACGTACACATTTCTGGCAAATACCAAAAGGAAAACGCTATAATCAAGAACCGTGGGCATGGTGGAGTGCTTATTAGAATCACTGAATTTCGACTACCGGAGTTACACAAATTGTTCTTCGGAAAATAAAAGAGTTTTTATCGATGACCTCCGCTCGAAAAGCACTTCTGAATTTTACTAAATACTTGAGGAAGCTACGACTATGTCCGACTAACCCAAATATTATTTGGCTACTAGTGCATGCGGTGCTTGCTTTTGAATTTTAGTGATCGCTGAGTAATACTGTGTTTTACTGAAATTTCCAGGCAAAGGCAGATGTCCCTTAAATTCAGGATATCTGGTACTGTATTACTTACCTAGGAATCACCTGTATCACCTGTCGTCCGTTGATCATCGACTTGCTCGAGCGGGCGCCAGCTCCATTCGTCCCTTTCGCGTGCCAGAGTAATCCAATTGATCCTCCTCGCTTGAGGGACACGAAGAGTGTCATAGCGGTCGTTCAGGGCTTTTACGAAGAAGTTCGACCAACGCGTTGGTGGGCCTCCTGGGGCCGGATTCATCAAAGTTGCTGCAGTAACTTTAACGGAGAATTGTAAGCGAAAGCTCAGATAACGCGGCCTATCAAGCGATATGGTGAGCGATAAGCCGCGTTATCTGAGCTTCCCCTTACAATTCTCCGTTAAAGTTACTGCAGTAACATTGATGAATCCGGCCCCTGGTCTTCTCTTGACATCCCGCGGAATCCAGTCGGTGACGGCTCTCGTCCAGCGGGTGTAAGCGAAGCGCATTACGTGGCCGGCCCACCTAATTTTCGACAACATGGCCCACGCGACAGCGTCTCTGATCTTCGAACGACGGCGAAGCTCGGAACTCCGGAGGCATTCTCTCACTTGCGTGAGTCGTGTCACTCCGAGCGTCGTCCTCACGATTCCACGCTGCGCAACGCTGATCGCGTGTTCATCCTGCTTTTGTACCTACCTAGGAATAAAAAATTAAAGGAGGAAAACATTTGGTTAAGCCAGGCACGGCATCGAACCCTGGGCAGGACAGTCTAGAAGAATCCAACCTTCCGTTGTTTTCAGTACCGTGGTGTCATTACATTCGTTATGAAGGCATATCCTTGCACTGCACTGTTTATCTGCTTCAGTGCTTCATAGTTCTCAAGTGTCTCAAGGCACGTTGAGTCAGAGATGTAATGTTGAGGATGACGATGACAATGTGCACATTAATAGGATAAAGGATAAAGGACGGCGTTACTCAATCCCTTCTGAGATGCGCCAGCGCATTCTACTTCTACGGGATGTCGTGGAGGCGACATGAATGCGTATTTGGCCATACAATGACTTGCGGTGGCCAGCCGATGATCAAGTCAGCGCTTTATCCTTCCCAGACAAGTCTGGTACCAATTCACCGACCCCGGAGGGATGGAAGGCTTGGTTGGCCTGGGCGGGAAATCCGAACCAGGAACCTGGTATCGGGTGCACGCGACAGTCGCGCCTCCTCCAACTGCGCTACACGCGCCCACTGCGCTACACGCGCCCAATGTGCACATTAGGAACATTAAAGAATAAAAAATAATTGAAAAACAGTGACGCAAGGGTAGAAAGCGTGCCACGTAAGACCTTGCATCTGCTTTGTCAATGAGCCTTGGGGATGTACTTTAGAATTTCGCTCTGTTAATGTTCTCGCCATCTCCGGCTAGTCTTTGGAGCGCGAGCACCTTTCAGAATGTCCTAATGTCTGGTATTCTGCTCTAAACCGTGAGCTGTTAGTTCTTTTAGATACGCATTTTTATCTCATCCTATTCATAACCTTTCTTCATGCTTAACCCATTGACGACTGCGCGGGCCAATTTCGACCCGCGGTTTTTCGATCTCGTGGGACCGCGCCGGCCAGCTTACGGCCCGTGGCTATAGAAACTGTTTGCTACGGTCTATTTCTCGGTTTTTCATAGTTAAGAGTATTCATTTGATACGTTAGCAATGCTACTGCACTGTGGTCCGGCAGTCATTCATTCCTAAGCACTGATAAAAACAAGAAATCAACAGTACACACTATTCAAGTTTCACAAAGATCGACACTATTCACAAACAGCTACTCACATCTTGTAAAAATGGTTATGCAGAAAAACAGCTAGTCACATTTCTTGTAAAAGTTTTAAAAACAATCTTGACAAAAACATGACACCAAAACATGACAAAAACATTAAACACCTGATGCAACATGTGGTCACCGTATTCGCACCATTCGTAGCGAACGTGCGCCCTTTTTCTTTGCAGACCTTGTTGCAGCAGCAACTACATCTTCTACGCTTTGCTTCAAACTGGTTCCAGTGTTCTCCAGTATGTGGCTAATCCTTGGAGAAGGAGCTTCATTTGGAATATCGTGAAGTAGTGTTTCCACGAGATTCGAGCGCCCGCGCAGTCCTACGGGCCAGAAACGCGATTCGCAGCGCAGTCGTTAATGGGTTAAACGGCTAGGGTGTTCAGGAACGTAGAAGATTCAATCCACCTTGCGTTTCTGATAACGACGGCCCGACCCATTCTTCTCCCACCTTCTGCCCCAGCGCATATTTCCTTGGCTGATCCTACGAAAATGCTTCAAATACTAATTTGTGGGCTGAACTGAACTGTAATGCCAAATTGCTCCGCTGGTCTAACAACAAGTGCTTTGCATGAGCATGAATTTATTTGATTTCACTGCATAGTTTTGCGGAAATGTGAAACGTTCGCACCGTTGCCTGCTTACATTGATCTCTCCCTGTTTGGGGATACCTTTGAGGGTTAAACATGTTTCTGATTGAGGCATTTAATTATCAAGCTGAGTATTTCCCATTTATGAAGCCAAACAGAGTTTGATGTAAGCAGGCAACGATGCCAACGTTTCAGGTTTCTAAAGGATTGAGTAGCAAATACGAAGAAATTCTTCCTCATGAACCAAAAACTTGTTGCTATACCTACGAGTGGAATCTGGCGCTATAGTCTTCAACACACATAAGATGAAAGACATATATTGCATTGAAAGGGTTCAAAACAATTTTACACGAAAGCTTCTAGAAGAACATATCAAGATCAAAAGTGTTACCAATAAAGCGGTTAGAACGGTTTGTGAGCAAAACATCTCGTAGATATGATATTTCTCAGGAGAAGTCAGTCAACAAGTGATACCTGTAACCAACTCAATCGCATTTATTTAGTTTAGCAGCCGTTCAGCGGCCTTCCGGCCAACTCTGTGCCAACTCACCGCATCTCTAGACGCGTTTGGCGACGTGTTCGGCACGTCTACTGAGTCGCCAGGCACCTTGCACAACTACACCCCCCGCCATCCCCACACTTTCTCTCAACACACTCCTCCTGCACTCCTCCGCAAACATACAAACATACAAACATACAGACACGTCGCTTCTCGCTTATATATATATATATATATATATATATATATATTAGGATAGTGGGATAGTACTGAACGTTGTTTGTTGAATTACAGCTTATGTTTTGACCTCTATTTAAATATTTGGCTTCTGTAGATTTAATCACAAATAAACAAGTAAAATCAACTTCTTTTAGTAATTGTTCTTGAACATCTTTGTTATTTTCTTATACCAGGATATAGATTATTACTAAAGATCGAAAAAAGTACGAGCATCAGATAAACAGTTCCAGGTACGTTTTTACGTTAATATACTCTTAAGAGCTTCCCTCCTTACTGAGGAGTTCCGGGGAAGCTCTTATGTTCTTTTGTTTTTGTTCTTACATCCGTATAAGGGTAGGAACGAAACGGATGTAGGATTTTATTTGCCTTTGGACTTTTTTCTGCTTATGTTGTGCTATCGTGTAGTAGGAGCTCGAGGTATTCCCGATTCCGCTACATGATAGTACCATTTTGGGTGTAGTGTTAACCACTCCTTTATACATTTCATGTCAGAGGTGATGATTACCTCTTGGCCCAATCGGGGCTTATGTTGCGGCCAACCGGGCCGACCATCAAATAGATGGTTTCTCTCTCTCCTTCTTGGCTTTTAATTTTTATTAAAGCTACTTTAACAAGTATCTCGTAAAACGGGTTATATTTCTTAGACATAAGTTAGATTAGTTCACAGCTCGTCGAGTTTGTCCCTTCATTTCTTCAGTTGCTTTACAGGACGTTTTCCTTCGTCATCTTCGTTGGAACGCTTGCGTGTGGCAGCTTCACAGGAAGTAGATGGTACGTCCACTTGACTTAACTGAAATATACTTTTACATTCTTTTTGACATGTAGTTGTATTTATGCTCCTTTTACACTCGCTTACTAACCTTCTTGCTTAGTTCTATTCCTGGCAGTTTTAACGTTCCAAATGCCAACTCCCCCTTCTAAAATATCGAGGTTAATGTACTTGTTTTCATTTATTGATTATAGTACCTCCATAGCAGACTGTTTCTTTTCGGTTAACATATCCTCCAATTTGGACCCGTTCCAGTCACTCATATCTACGTCCAGGCGAATAGCTGCCACTAGAGGTTTCATAGGCTGCAATTCTCCGTATCAACTTTTCTTCATTTATTCTATTAACGCTATTGACTTACCTCCATGGATCCGATACGAAGTGCTCCCTTGGACATGGTAATATCAGGGGGATTCTTTTTGCACTTAGCGTATTCTTGTTTTATCTTCTTGCGCAGGTACAACCTATACAATTTCCATCAGTTTTGTTTCCTCTTCTAGTCCTTATTACTTACCCCAGCCTGTCCTGCTCCTGGAGCGATAGCGTCTTCTCCCGGCTTATTATGATGGTGGTGCCGTGCTCACGATTATATTCATAAAGAACTTTCCGACCCTCGCGCATAAAAAATTTCCAGAACTCATAGCTTATACGAACCTTAAATATTTATTGTTAGTATTTAGCATAGTTCCTACAGTTCACTCTTACCCTTATAGCGGAGTGGTTCCCATATTCTCCGGCGTATGTGGGCCAGCTAAAAGGGTTTCCTTTTTCCATGGGGTACCTAAAACGTACTTATTATCCACATTACCTTCATTATAACATACGCACTTACTTTAATATGTCCTTTGCAAATTCCTCTAGTACCTGGTCGTACTTTTTCTTCTTTGGGTTCGGGAGACCTAGTACTCTTACCCAATCAATCAGCACCTTCTTGTTAATGTTTTCTTGAAAGGCCTTTTGTTTTTCCATCATAAATCTGAAACTACTATTTCTTGCTTGATAATCTCTATGCACATAGTTCTGAAACAACTCTTTCATAACAATGCTCACTGTACACATATGTACACATACAAATACATATACATTTACATACATATGTACACATATACTGATATTTTAGGCAGGTATAGGGGCATATAAAAGTGTATATACGCAGCGCAACAAAGGTAGATATGACTGCGTTTGAAGTTGTGCTCCTTTTATCCTCGCTTATCCCATCGATTTTTCTATTTAATACTCAGCCTAACATTTCGCTCCGGGACCACCTACATCCTTTATTGATCAACAAGGTAACAGGTCAAAAATTTTATATACTTCAACCTTACTTTACCCTTTTATTAATTCCCGTTCTCTCCCTTTCCACCTGGGGTAAGTTTGTTTTCCTCCTCTTTAACTCCTTAATAAATCTGCTAATCACTCCTTGAGAAGAGGCCCTATCCTCTTGTTCTAAAAACATGGGGGCTTTTTTGATGGGGTTCTACAAGTGGGAGGTAGCATAGAGGGAATGCCTCCTGCGCCTCCAAAAAAGCCGTCCAACTCTTTTAACACATATCCTTCTACACTCCTATGGACACTTCTGGGCAGCGGTGGCCCGCAGCAGTCCTGCTAACACTTTCCCTCTTTGTGTATGGCATAGACCGGCCATACACTCAGATTTACGGTCTACTACAACCATTAGCCCATGCAACTCTAGTCATTACCTTAACAAAAAATTCTATAAAAGTAAGGTTGATGACTTATACGTAATTTCAGGAATAGGAAATGAACATACTACATCTAGTTGTAGCCCCAGATGTAAAAGTTGTTCATTAATCAGTGAACAGGCTTTTATAATAAGTAGTTCAACTAATCATAAAACACTAACACTACTCCAGGTAGTAATTGTAATAACAAACACGTTATCTATTGTCTAGAATGTAAAGGGTGCAAATTACAATACGTAGGCCTTACCACTAGGCAATTCAAAAAAAGAATAAGGGAGCACCTTTATCACATTTATAAGCAAGATATATACAATTACCTTTACGACTATTTTAATGGTGTTTGTAATGGTAAAGGGGTGCAGTTTTACATCTTGGATAGCTGCTCCTCAAACCAAGACAAGAAAGTTTTACAAGATAAAGAGCTGTTTTGGATCAAGCTGCTCAACACTGCTTATCCATTCGGGTTAAATGATAACATTAAAGGTTATGGTAACATTTCTGAGGTTACTAACCCACTTAGTCATAAGGAAAACCATCCTTTTTACAGCTTGTCCGTTGTCAAACACAGAAAACGTAGCGTAAGAAGACACAAGAATAAAAATAAAATCACGGTCCACGAATTTGTTAGTAAGATTAACAGAATGTATCACGCATCGGAAATATATAGATATATCAAATCTTTGAAAAAAGTATTCATTAATCACCTTATTAGCTTATGCTATGACGGGCGATTTCTAAGTAGCTTCAATGAAACTAACAAGCGTATACTTCTTAGCGTTCTTTGTTCTATAAAGTACCAAAACACTAATCAGCAAATCAATCTCAACAATACACATATTACTAACACCATTACTACTGATTATATTCACAGCGTATTAGACACTGTCAATTGTAATAAAATTCTTAATAAAAAATACTTAAAAGATATAATACAAACTAACAATAATACCTTTTTGTATAATAGGCTTGTATATACTTATCCTTTACCAGTTGCACATAAAATATTTAACTACAACAAATTTTTAAAAGGTTTAGATGAGTTATCTATAGTTAATATTATTAATTCGGACTGCTTATGCAACAATACTTTTTATAAAGATTTTCGAAATAGCTTCCATAATCACGTAGTTACAGGTAATCTGGATTTAATTAAAGATGCTTCTCTCCGAGCAATTATGAGCAGAGGCACTAAATATAGGGAGCACAAAACTGTGGACAAAAAAGATTTCTATAAGTGGATAGATCTCACAGTAGATAAGATTATCAAATCATTCAAAAAGCTTTATAAACTAAAACTTGAACAAGTTGCAGCCATTAAAATGTATCTTAAAGATAAATTTCGGTTAAAATTAAAACCTTTACTATTCAAACAAAAACTTAATGTAAACATAATCGAATATAATCACAATTATCTTAGGTTTCTACAAAAACATTTCGTTATTTGCCCTCTTGATAAAGCTAGTAATAACTTTGGTATAGTTTGCAAGAAATTTTACATCCAAGTTATTTTGAAAGAAATGGGTGTCACTCAAAGTGGTGACTCAATTACTATTACCTCTTCCAATATATATGAATATGTTTCTAACGTTACTAGTGAACATATTATAGACGTTCACTCTGACTTTTGTAGCAAGCTTAAATTACCTCCTCTGCCCAACTCTACTATTCCTAATATTTACTGCGTTCCGAAATTGCACAAAAACCCTTTCAAATTTAGGTTTATTACTGGTGCTTCCAATAGCAGTATTAAACCCTTGGCAGTCGAATTGCAACATATTTTTATATATATTAAAAAACATTTTAAAAACTATGTAAATTCAATTAAGGGTAGAAATCACAATTTCACGGGCTACTGGGCAATCGATAAAACCAGTCTTAGCGATGATATTTGCAGTATACATGGAAGAAATTTAAAGTTGTTCTCTGCGGACTTTACCAATATGTTTACCAATCTTCCTCATGGGGTTATATTAAATAACATAACTCGCATTCTTAAGCTTTGCTTCAAAAATGCTAATAGAAACTATGTTGCTTTTAATGGTTTTAATAGAATTTATTATACGAATGACAGTAACATCAACAATACTCGGACCTATAACATACATGAATTAATTTTTTATGTAGAATACCTGCTCAATAATAGCTACTGCAAAGTAGGAGATATGTTATTCAAACAAAAACTTGGGGTACCTCAAGGAGGTAATTTCAGTCCATTATTAGCTGATCTTACTATGTCTTACTTCGAGTATAATTTTTCTATTGGTAACGTTCAAAATTATTTTGTTTTTAAGCCGTATAGATATATGGATGATATTTTAATTATACATAACAGCAATAAGCATCATATTTTAAATCTGTTAAAAGATGTATATAACAATGTTATAAATTTGGAGGTCACCAATATCAGTGACGCTCATTGTACTTATTTAGATCTTGATATTTGGATTGAAAATAATAGCATTTACACTAGACTATACAATAAAACGGACGCCTTCAATTTCAAGGTTAAACGCCTTCCCCATTCTAAGTCTTTGCTTTCTATCAATACTAAACTTGCTGTGATTTACACTGAACTATTACGCATATCTAGGGCCTGCATGTTCTTTGATGACTTTCTTGTACGGGTTAATCAACTTATTAACACTTTGCATGACAATGGTTATAGTAACAATACTATACTTAGTAGCATTTTCAAGTTTATTAACAAGAACAAGGGAGTAAGGTTTAAATATGGCATAAACCAAGTCAAAGAATTGTTTTTAAGTCGACTTAAACTGCCTGGTTGCACTAATAATGACAATAACATGTAGTGTTGGATCTTTCTTCATTGGTTACCTTATTCTGGTTATTTTCTTTCTACTGTTTATTCAAGTTTTTGTAACTAGCGCTTATATTCGTTTTATGCAGTTTGGTGCCTTATTTCTGCGTTTGCGGCCTTGTTCTCGTTCTTTTACACGCTTCTTTAGTACGCTGACGCGCTCCAATTGAACATAGGCCGCGCCGTGGTAGCACTGCTGTATCACTCACTGCGTACGCGAATTCAAATTTTCTTATTTTCTTGCTGTTTACTTTCTTTTTACTAGTTTTCTTCACTTCCTTGCAGGCTTAGGACCTTCTCTCTAGTAGCTCACCCTTATATTTATATGTTCCCTTTTCTATATAGTGATTTGTTTGCTCTATTGTCGCGGTTTCACGCATTTTTATACACGCGTTAGATTCGTCGTGTTACAGGACAGGATTCGTGCGAGCCGAGAAGGACGAACGGACGACTGTTCCAGGTACGTTTTTATGTTAATATACTCTTAAGAGCTTCCCTCCTTACTGAGGAGTTCCGGGGAAGCTCTTATGTTCTTTTGTTTTTGTTCTTACATCTGTATAAGGGTAGGAACGAAACGGATGTAGGATTTTATTTGCCTTTGGACTTTTTTCTGCATATATTGCATTGAAAGGGTTCAAAACAATTTTACACGAAAGCTTCTAGAAGAACATATCAAGATCAAAAGTGTTACCAATAAAGCGGTTAGAACGGTTTGTGAGCAAAACATCTCGTAGATATGATATTTCTCAGGAGAAGTCAGTCAACAAGTGATACCTGTAACCAACTCAATCGCATTTATTTAGTTTAGCAGCCGTTCAGCGGCCTTCCGGCCAACTCTGTGCCAACTCACCGCATTTCTAGACGCGTTTGGCGACGTGTTCGGCACGTCTACTGAGTCGCCAGGCACCTTGCACAACTACACCCCCCCCCCCCATCCCCACACTTTCCCTCAACACACTCCTCCTGCACTCCTTCGCAAACATACAAACATACAAACATACAGACACGTCGCTTCTCGCTTATATATATATTAGGATAGTAGGATAGTACTGAACGTTGTTTGTTGAATTACAGCTTATGTTTTGGCCTCTATTTAAATATTTGGCTTCTGTAGATTTAATAACAAATAAACAAGTAAAATCAACTTCTTTTAGTAATTGTTCTTGAACATCTTTGTTATTTTCTTATACCAGGATATAGATTATTACTAAAGATCGGAAAAAGTACGAGCATCAGATAAACAGTTACCGCAGCAGTTCATAGAAGGTAGTTCATGTGCTGTCCGGTCTACTAATCCTCATTAATTCAAAGCCATCCCGTTTGCTGCCCAGCACTTAACCTTCAGGATACATCGCTTCTATAAAAGATAGGCAAGACAAGATTTGATTCGTACTTCTATTGATGCAAGCACGTTAACATGCAGGTACGCATAAGGCGTTTGAAAAAGAAGAAAGAAAATTTCCCGGAGTAATATTAAACAAAAAGTCGTTGCCTTATTGTATCTATCACCTTATTTGATTTGTGGGTAGGGTTGTAGCTGTTCGCTGGCTCTGAAGAAACAAGATGGAAGTAGACGACTTCACAGTGAATACAGTCAATAACATAAGAATAAAACAAAACAAATTCTACACCCGTGGCTTGCAAAAGCTCTAGCCTTTTAATATTTGTTCAGATTCTCCTTCTTTTTTTCTTCCTCTTCAGCGTTGGACCCGCCTCGTAGCAGGGGCCGCTATTCTGGGGCCATGACGCTATCTTTCCCGATCCAGCGCTAGATCAGGGGTGACATCAGCTAATTTCAAGTCCATATGTAACGTTTCAGCCTCGGGCGCCCTCTAAGCCGATTTCCTAATACCTCGAAGTTAAGGCCTATCTTGCGGACACTGTCTTCTTCCCCTCGCAGAACGTTGCCGTACCATCGTAAGCGAGCTTCGAGCATCTTGTCAGCTATCGGCGCAACTCCAAACTTCTTCCGGATGACGTTTCTGATGCGGTCCATGCGGGTGACTCCAGCCGTCCAGCGCAGCAGATTCGTCTCCATGACGCTAGGCGCGTTTCAACTTCCTCAGTCGCAGGCCAAACTCAGCGCCGCACATCGCTACTGGGCGGACGACTGTTCTATAAAACTTCGATTTGAGGTTCTCAGGTATTGTCCTGTCACAAAGCACCCCAGTCAGCGAACGCCATTTGGGCCAGGCTGCACTCACGCGTGAATTCACTTCAACCATCAATTTGCCGATAGCCAGACGCTATTGCTGACCACAGGTGCTTGAAGACTGATGTGCGTGGGAGCTCAATGTCATTATCCTTGATGGAGCTGGACTCGGTAACGTCCGTAGTTAGGTACTTGCCCTTCTTCACGTTCAATCTGAGTCCAAACCGCTCCAAGCAATCACACCAAGCTTGAACCTCTTGCTCGAGTTCACCTTTATCTTCGCTAGCGAGCACTACGTCATCAGCATAGAGCAACGTCCAACTGACGGGCTACTGAAAATCTCGTGTGATGGCATCCATGACGACAACAAAGAGGAGTGGGGAAAGTGCAGAACCCTGGTGTACTCCGACAGAGATGGGAAACTCCATCGAGGTCCCAGCTGCAACTTGAACTCGACTCTTTGGACAAGAGTAGAGAATTCGCACCCACTCTACGAGCCCTTGAGGAAGCCCATGATGTCGCAGCGCGCACCATATCACGTCACGCGGTACGTGGTCATAGGCCTTTACCAAGTCGAGAAAGACGATATGCACTGGCTTCTGTTTCTCGCGATGCTTCTCTAACAGGAGCCGGGCGGCATGTATGGCATCAATAGTGCTACAACCAGCTACGAAGCGTCACCGATTGCTGGAAAACTGGACGATGTTACGAATTCACAATTCGCTCGACAATTCGCTCAAAGATCTTCATGTTGTGCGAAAGCAAGTGAATCGAACGGTAACTCTGGAGCAGTCAGCAGGACTGCCCTTCTTCTTTCAAATCGGAATCACCGTACTTTGGCGTCAACTGTCAGGCACTTTCTTCTCCGCTACAACCTGATTAAAGAACTTTACAACTACTCAGCAGGGTGCCAGTACTTGGACTTCCATAAATCAGCTGCCACGTTGTCGGGCCCGTTACCTTGCCTAGTCTCATCTTCTTCAAAGCCGATTCAGCCTCCTCCACAGCGATATTCTGGACAGGCCGTAAACTGGAGCCGTTGAAGGGATGGGTGGATAAGGAAATTCTACTGTAGAGATTTCTTCAAAGTACTCACGCCATCGCTTCGATGCCTTCTTGCGGTCCGTAAGAAGGTTGCCGTCCTCATCATTGATGCCGAAAAACTTCTCAATATCCTCGGACTGCCGATGGCGATTTTTAGCAAGCTGGTACAGATAGCGCTCATCATCGCGTGACTCGAGTTTCTCGTTGACTTCTCCATAAGAGTGACTTTTGCAGCGGTCACGGCCTTCCTTGCAGCTTTCTTCGCTTCTTGGTACTTCCGCCAGTCATTGGTGGCCTTTTCGCTGAGAAACACGTGATAGAGCGACTTCTTCTCTCGAGCCTTCTCTTTCTCGTCGTCTGTCCACAGCCATGCCTGCTTGTCGACTTGGAGTCGTGCAGGCATCGTAATGCCGAGTTCCGACTCTGCAGCTTGAAGTATCGCGGCGGTAGCCTTCTTCTAACCAGGGAAGGGTCTCAGGCGTAGGTCTGAATGGGGGAAATGGATAGTACTTCGAGAATCTCCACCTTTCATATAGTAGAAAAACATGTTCGTTTTCGCTGAGTCCTTGAACCAAAAGAGCTGCGGGCCCTCGAAGGCGGGGTACAGTAGCGCACCGTCAGCACGTGCCCACTGCGCGCTGTTGTATGGGACGCGGCGAAAGACTCAGTGGCGAGCGAGTCGGTGGCTCAGCAGGGTGCGGGGCTGCTTCAAAGCTGCTCCACCAGATGTTCTACTCCCGTGCTGTGCCCCAGTTTTGCATTTTTCATAACCGCTGCCTCTTTCACCAATTTGCTTCCTTCTCATCTCCTACACATTTACTCCACTCTAAATTGTCAAAAGGGTCAGATTCGTGATCAGCGCCCAGGTTCGTGTTTAACACCTCATGACCTCGACAGCCCTGGTTACCCGTACCTGCTGTAACCTACACTAATCGACCGAAAATTCAAAAACGAATGTCAGATTCATGATCAGCACCCCAAATAACCCTCTTGAGAGAAGCTTGGGCAAAATCGGTGATTATGACCTCGACAGCCCTAGTCATCCGTACCTGCTTTGAAGTCACTGTTCAACATTCGCTGAAAAAAAACGTATAATAAAGAAAGTGAGAGAAATTAGTGAAGCACAGCTCAAAGTAAACCTTTATTTGAGAATTTAGAGTGAAATAAATGTGCAGGAGATGTGTAGAAAGCAAGCTGATTTAAACCGCCATCAAGGCACTATTGTACTTTCACCAGAGGCCGAGGAGAAGCCGAGAAAAATTACTCGTCCAAACCTCTTCCAGGGGGTTAATTGGGGTTGCTGATCACGAATCTGACACCCGTTTTTGAATTTTCGGCCGATTACGGTAGGTTACAGCAGGTACCGGTGACTACGGCTGTCAAGGTCATGGGGTGTTGATCACAAATCTGGGGTGCTGATCACGAATCTGACCCTTTTGACAATTTAGAGTGAAATAAATATGTAGGGGATGAGGAGGAAGCAAATTGGTGAAGGAGGCAACGGTTATGAAAAAATGCAAAACTACAGCACGAGAGTAGAACATCTGGTGGAGCACCTTTGAAGCAGCCCCGTACCCTGCTGCGCCACCGACTCGCTTGATGCTCTGCCTATCGCCGCATCCCATACAATAGCGCGCGCATGCACGTGGGCACGTGTTGACGGTGAGCTACTGTACCCCGCCTTCGAGGGCCCGTGTCGCGACTCGCGACCTTCGCAGCCCCTTCCATCCTCCTGCGGGCGTTCAGGCCCGCGGCGCTCCGCGAGGCGCTCCTCGCGCGGCCTGCCCCCGCCTCCGCCGGCATTGATCCGCGGGCGGGGCGCGCGCACCGGAACGGGCATAACCCGCTTCCCGCGCGAAGCCGGCAATTCATTCGACGCCTGCGCCGACCGTGAGCGGTCGCGCTCACCGGCAGCTTCTCGCCAGTTCAGCCGGGGCCAGCCGCGGGGCCTGGCCATATCGTCGTCCCAGCTCAGTCTGGCATCGACTGCCGATCGGATGGAGGGCGACCCTTCCAAGAAGGGTCGCCGGGGCTGAGGGCGCGGAGTGGTAGCCACTGTGAAGCGCCCGGCCCACTACATCTCTATCCACCCCGTTGCATCCCACTCTGCCGGCTATATTCTTCTTCTGCTATCGCGTTATCGATCCTCATACTATTCTATTGTGTCGGCATGTTGGTGTGTAATAAATCAGTGCTAGCCCTTGGTGTGCTACAAGAAGGAGTGCGGTGAGTCCGTTCATACAACGCAGTCATTCCGTATTCTGGTATTGCTGTCGTATTGTCTTGGTGGGTTGCTGGGGAAAAGCGTGTCAAGCCCCTCGCGGGGTCTGGGCGGAGGGGCAGGCTCTGGCCCTCCGCTTGGACGCCGCGAGGGCAGTGTCGTTGAAATACAGGCTGGCGATTCATGCACAGGGTTAGTGTCTCCCCTACGGTTCTGTGCTGGCTGCAACCCTGGGCTGGAAGGATACAATTCAGAAGGGGAGAAGGGACGGACCAGGGGGATCTTCAGTTCAGAAGTGGCACGTCAGGGCATGGGACAGTTCACCTCCCCGGGGTATCGGGCCTTGGCAGCTTCGGGTGCCCCATGGGGCAGGTTGGTGTCCCACGTGTTAACGGCACAGCCGCTGCACTGGGGCCGCCGACTTGCGACATGGTGCATCGGACGTTGGCAAGCGGACCCGTTGGCCAGTCGGTCTGGAGACAGCCGGCTGGCCGTAAAAACGGCCCTGCCACGCCCGGTGCAGGGGCTGTGTTGCCCTCGGGGCCTGTAGGCCAAAAGGGTCTTTTGCAGGGGTCGGGGCCAAAAGTAGGCATTACAGGGCCACGGCCGGGGAGGCAACGGCGCAGGGGTCCAGGCTGGACTATGGCAACCAGCCAACTTGTGCGCCGTCCCCGGGCGTGTAGTCCCTTAGGGTTTCTCCAAGGCCGGGGCTTTTCATGGGGGTAAGGCGACGCGCTGGGCGTCTACGACGGGTAGGGTCCGGAACTCGCGTCAATTAGTACCAGGTATGGCTAAGTCCTGGTCGCACCCAAGGGAAGCGCTTCCATTCCACTACTATACGGGCTGGCCACCCGGTTAGGTAGCTTGGTAACGGTGTCGGTTGGTAACACCGTCGTATGTTCCTGAGTCCCCCCTCTCGTTTAGCTCCCTGGGCTCCTTGGGTTATCCATGCCCCTTCGCCCCTCCTTCTCTAGCAACCAATACACCTACAGCTGGCCTCATGGCTCTTTTGGGCTTCGTCTGAAGGTCAGACGAACTGGGTCCACCCTTCACGTCCCCAGGTGTCAGTTCAGCAAGGGAGGGGTTGCAGCCACACCCCCCCCCCCCCCATGTAGTATGTTTTCGTAGTAACAGGTAACCCATCACACTCCCTGCACCTAGCACGGGTTTGTCTCACACCTCGCCAATTCATTTAATTCCCTTTACTCCTCTCGTTTCCTTCTCTTATTATCCTTTTCTTCTCTAGTCCATTCTTTTCTTCTATTTTCTCATCCTCTCCTTCCCTTTTTTACTTCCCTTTAGTTCCATTCCTTAGTTCGTCCATTAGCTCTTCTTCTTTCTCTAGCTAACTGCCTCATCTCCTTAGTTAGTATTTTTCCTTTCTTCTAGTAGTTTCTTGCCTTATTATAGTTCTCTCCCTTCCTTAGTTTCCATCACCTTCCTCTTTTAATAGCTCCATCCTTCTTTCCTCCATCATCTTCTTCCTTTGGCGCTCCACTGTATTAGCACTACAAAGCGCTCTCAGCCCCATCCATCCCATCATTATATCCATCCTTTCGCTACCTTGTCATCGCGTAGCCACGGTTGTCCGCCTTTCAGGCGGCCCCGTGAGTCGCCATTTATACTACGCATTTCAAGTAATCGCAGTTGTTGCATTCGACGATGACGACTATCGGTTCGATCAAGAGCCAGGTCACCAAGGCGGTGAAGGCGCCGAGGGCCTCGATGGACGAGGCCGAGTAGCTGCGGACGGGGCAAGTTCGATCCAACACCCCCACAGTTAAGTCCGCGTCGGTCAGCAGGGGTCACTACAGTTGTCGACTCGATCGGTATTGACGGTCGTCAGCCTTCCACTACATCTCAGGCGCGACCGGCCGACCGAGAATCGGCATAGCCACGCTCTGGCTCACGAGAGGAGCAGCTGGCACTGCATAGGGACAATTCACAAACTCCTTGTGCCCCCATGGCCAGCCTCAATATGCTCCCCGTAGGTCAGGGAACGTTGGCCCAGTTCAATCACTGTTCAATTCAGTCTAACACCGCTCTAAGGCTTCATTCAATTCAGCGTTTCAGCGCACTTAGTGGAAATAGCCTTAGAGGTGTTAGGTTCCTTAGCCCTTGTAGTCGTTCCAGATAACATCTAGGCAGGTCTCCTACGAGGTCGAGTCAACATCGTCAGCAATCCGGACCGGAGACGTGAGTTGAAGGTGTAATTGATAGCTAATACGTGTTCAGGATTGCGCCGTACCTCTGATCGACAACGACCTGCCTGCGCTGGACACTTTAACTGGGCTAAGATTTATTTAAGGCACTTCAATTCAAATTGTCAGTTTTATATTTCTTTATTCTCTATGTTTCAGTTTTTATAATCATTGTTAAGACCATTTTGAACAGACGTATTTACAGCTCTGGTGGTCGGTCGCATGGTCCGTATGGAAAACGTGGTGCGATGGATGGATGGTTCCGACCCATGGACGGGTCAAGGTGTGGCATGTCGGGCGGACCGACCCAGGCGATGGTAGTAGGTCCTTCGGGGCCGAACCCAGCCTCTCCGATGGCAGTTCAGTATGTCTGTAGGTCCAAATATCTTGCATGTATTTGAATTATTTGATGTTCATTTGGCAGTTCATATTTTTTGTATTTTGCTATCTCCTATGTTGATTATATTTGTTGTCATTTCATATTGCACATCCCATGCTATGTCACATTGCTCCACCGTTCTACTCCCCTCGAGGAGGCTTGCTCAGTCAATCCATATCAGCTATAGTAGTTATCTTGGAAGTTGCCTAGTGTCGTAGTTAGGTTAGACACCTTATATCATGTACCTCCTCCTATTTTGTAGTTTCTATCCTAATGTCCTCAGTTAGCGTGAGCCTCCTCAAATGTGTGCGGAGTTGAGGCATTTCAGATAGGGTCGATCGCAGTAGTCATTTCATGTATGTGTAATGCTCGCCGGCAGAGATTTCCTCTTCAGTCACTTCATTGCCAGTCGGCCGAGAGCTCCACTCACGTCCTTCCTTTTCTTACAGCGTTCCGAGGTCCTGGTTGGTTCCAGATGGGAGCGGTCGTCTCTTCCATGTGGTCCGCAGTCGATGCCCCCTAAAAAATTCAACAGGGCCTTAAGCCTCATTGTGGCCAGGCAGCTCCTGGACCTGATCCCCCGCGGGAGACTTTCTTTTCTGGGCGGGAGTGTCGCGACTCGCGACCTTCGCAGCCCCTTCCATCCTCCTGCGGGCGTTCAGGCCCGCGGCGCTCCGCGAGGCGCTCCTCGCGCGGCCTGCCCCCGCCTCCGCCGGCATTGATCCGCGGGCGGGGCGCGCGCACCGGAACGGGCATAACCCGCTTCCCGCGCGAAGCCGGCAATTCATTCGACGCCTGCGCCGACCGTGAGCGGTCGCGCTCACCGGCAGCTTCTCGCCAGTTCAGCCGGGGCCAGCCGCGGGGCCTGGCCATATCGTCGTCCCAGCTCAGTCTGGCATCGACTGCCGATCGGATGGAGGGCGACCCTTCCAAGAAGGGTCGCCGGGGCTGAGGGCGCGGAGTGGTAGCCACTGTGAAGCGCCCGGCCCACTACATCTCTATCCACCCCGTTGCATCCCACTCTGCCGGCTATATTCTTCTTCTGCTATCGCGTTATCGATCCTCATACTATTCTATTGTGTCGGCATGTTGGTGTGTAATAAATCAGTGCTAGCCCTTGGTGTGCTACAAGAAGGAGTGCGGTGAGTCCGTTCATACAACGCAGTCATTCCGTATTCTGGTATTGCTGTCGTATTGTCTTGGTGGGTTGCTGGGGAAAAGCGTGTCAAGCCCCTCGCGGGGTCTGGGCGGAGGGGCAGGCTCTGGCCCTCCGCTTGGACGCCGCGAGGGCAGTGTCGTTGAAATACAGGCTGGCGATTCATGCACAGGGTTAGTGTCTCCCCTACGGTTCTGTGCTGGCTGCAACCCTGGGCTGGAAGGATACAATTCAGAAGGGGAGAAGGGACGGACCAGGGGGATCTTCAGTTCAGAAGTGGCACGTCAGGGCATGGGACAGTTCACCTCCCCGGGGTATCGGGCCTTGGCAGCTTCGGGTGCCCCATGGGGCAGGTTGGTGTCCCACGTGTTAACGGCACAGCCGCTGCACTGGGGCCGCCGACTTGCGACAGCCCGTAGCTCTTTTGGTTGAAGGACTCAGCAAAAACGAACCATGTTTTTCTACTATACGAAGGGTGGGGATTCTCGCAGAACCATCCATTTCCCCCGTTCAGACCTACGCCTAAGACCCTTCCCTGGTAAGTTTCGATTTTCAAAGTGCAGATCAGCGGTCGATGCTGTGGGGCGACCGTCTCATATTGCACGATCTTCGTGTCTGTGACGAACTTTCGGTAACGAGCCTTCTCAAGGACGAAGTCTATCTGAGTCCTGGTGCTCCCGATATAGAACGAGATGAGGTAGGAATCACGTTTACGAAAGACGGTGTTCACTATGGTGATATTATGCGATTCCGCATACTCAAGGATACGCTCACCATCTGCGTTACGCGACCCGTAAACGAATCCACTATGACAGCTGTACCCGTCTTTCGTCGCGCCGTCATGACCAATGATGTCACCTGCGATGAGATTTTTCGACGGTACCTCTGCTGTCTTCTCATCAAGCAGGCTCCAATACTCATCCTTGTCGTGATAGTAGCAGCCAGTCTGAGAAGCATACGCAGAGAAGAAGTGATAGAGTCGCTCCTTAGCGGCGACACCGATCTTCACCAATCGATAGTCAAAGCGCTCAACACTTATAATCGAGTCACAAAATCGTTCGGAGACGATTACTCCGACACCACTGGTAGCCCCGGGACTTCCAAATAGAACGGTCTTGAAGCCACGTCCTATGTCCCTTGACTTGCGGCAGGACCACCTCATCTCCTGCACCGCACAGAGATCAACTCTTCTACGCTGCAACCAACTCGCACGAGCGGCCCGTCAACGTACCCACATTCAGCATTGCCACGCGGGTCGTGCTTACGTTACGGGTTTTCGGACTAGCTCAGTTGCCCCCGATGCCGTCCTCACATCAGGGACCCTCCATACTTTCCACACTCGCCGGGCTTTGCGAGTGCGCGTCGGCTCCCGCGGACGCCGTAGCACTATCTCGACATACGTGAACTGACATGCACCATGTGATGTGACATGGGTGTTCGTAGGCCGGCCTATCACAAGGGCCTATCGCCTGCACTCGAGTGTCCGTGTTCGGCTTAGCTCACACAGCGAACAATTTCCAGTGGCGCTACGTGGAGAAACGGACATCGGACAAGTTTTAGTGCCTTAATAAAGTCAGGTAAAGGCCCCACACACTTCTGAGGCAACGCCGCGGCCCTATCCTTAACCATAGCGGCGAGCGGGGTTGCCGCAGAAGTGTGTGGGGCATTAAGAGTCTGCGTTATGCCGCGGCCACGACTAGGGATTTAGGTGTTCGTAGAACCTTACTTTTTCTGCTAGGTAGAAAGAGTAGTTTTCAAACATTCTCTGGTTTATTCTGGATCTAGTGAGGATATATGCGCAATATTAAAGACGATCGCGTTTCAGTGTTCGTCAATAGCCATAACAATGGAAGCCATGAACTTCTCCGAAATATTCTCAACTAGACCTATGTGACGTTGTAGAGCATGAGACGACAAGTACAGAAGTGTTTTTCGTTTTTGCTACGAGCCACTGTTGGCCCAAAAATGAGGAATAACTGTCGCAAGGCAACACCATAGGCCGGGATGCCACCCACCAGCACTGTCGGGTTGGCCGAGTGGGAAGTGTTGATTTCTCGTGAGCACAAGATAGAGGGTTCGGGTCAATGAACGTTTTATTTATTTTTTTTATTTTTTTTATTTTTTTTATGTAATCTCATGGTGAAACGTACACCATGAGATTACATAAAAAAATCAAAGATAAGCAATAACAGCTGGGTAACCGAAATTCTAACCCATCTGAAAAAGAAGCAGCATAAAATGGATAAGACTGTCAAAAAACAGAGGGAAAAATTATGAACAGAAAAAGCAAGGGTACACCGTTAGCTAGAATTGTTGTGAAGTCGTCCACTTTCTTCTTTTCTAGATTGAAACCAGAATTGCAACAAGCATAAAAGTTGGAGCGCAGTGTGGAGATAGGCAGCTGTGTTTGTTTTAACCAGAAAATGTAATCATATCAGTGGGACGTGAAATAAATAAGCCACATCTGAGCTCAGATAGTCCCGCTGCTAGTGCCAAAGCGACTCGTGCTGCTGGTGCAGCCACCTTTGGTTCTTCATATATCTATAGATGTAGTACCATAAGATAGTGCAGTAATAAGTAGAAAAGATAAAGAAAACGTATAGTTTTAACCAGCCCAGCTGTAGCGTGAATCTTTGGTTCAAACCACTCTAATGCAGCATTCTTGCTATCCAATACCATGCGATATAACTCGAGTCCTGCAGTCTACTCCTAGGTGATACATTGTTCACTAACACTGTTTCCAGCTTCTGTTCTTTGACGAGAGGGAAGGTCGGAACCTGACTCTAGTGCCCCTGAGAGAATTGAGCTACGTCCACGTTTCTCAGCGCCGACCATCTCACACAGTTCTAGAGGTAACTTACCTCACATCTCACACATCTCTAGAGGTAGCTACATCTAAGGATCTCTATAAGTTTTGCTACAACTGGTTCCTTACTACGCTCAGCTGTGGCCGTTATTACGCTGAGCTATGGCATCTCAGTTACGAACATTTCTGCGATGTCCCTAGGCATGAGCATCCTTAGCTCAGAATTGGCTGAATCGTTTTCTTTCCGTTCTAACGTGCTCGGGTCTGACCATGAGACATGACGACAGATCACAAGACAATCAATCCAGGTTGAACAGTCAATCAAGAATGGATAAATCAAAACGACTCACCTACTTGAATGAGTTGCAAAGAACTGGACACGGATATTTGCAGTTGAACAAGTATGGCTTTGATTAAAAGCAAACTACAGGTTTCGATCGAAAAAAAATCCGAACATAGTGAAAACTTGATTGGAGGGCGGAGAAGGCAACCGTCCAGGTCAGCGCACATGCGTGATTGAAACTGCGACCAACAGTTTCGAATAAATTCGTTTTCATACATATTTTCTCCCAAAGTGTCTGCGCTCGAGATTCATCTACAGTCTTCAGCAATGTGTTTACAACTGATGTACTATTACCGCATATTCCTTTCTTGCGAAGACTTTGGTTGAAGACGGTTAGCACAGACACGATTCATTTGCCACTAAAACTGTGAGATATTATATTGTATATATATTTTTGTCAACAGAGATAACAACAAACAATGAATAATAATGGCAATAAAATGAATCCAAACCCACTAACAAATATGGGGGAGAAAGATGAAACAGTCGAACAGACGAAATGAAAAAACTTACATGATTTCATAATAGTGTCAGAAAATGAGGAAGACCACTGCAGCAATTTGCGGGTCAGGATCGGAACTCCAGACCTCGTGGTCACGATCACTCGACATGCCCTCGGCACTGCAGGTGGACGACATTCCGATAATCACACGGGGTTGCATTGGGACAGTTTTTAGTCATTTTCGGACCACGTAGCAAAAACGTAAAACACTTTTGCGCTCTTCGTCTCATACCCTACAACATCACGTAGGTCTCGTTGAGAATTTTTCGGGGAATTTTATGGGCTTCCTAGTAGTAAAAGTCCAAGACTCTGCCATCAAAAATGACTACTTTTATGGAAGAACAAGCGCGGAGTAGATCAAATATTACAAAAAACCTTGCCGCTTCACGTTCAGCAAACTCGATGTATTTAATCGAAAGCACAAGACTTAGTGCATTCTATTAGGTTGGTGAAAAACTCTTGCACCAAAAATTTTGAAAATTTGTCAGGATTCATGAGGAAGTTTCAAGGACCGTCTGGTGCCACGTACTTGTAGCAGAAAGATTCTAAAATATTTAGCATACGTTTCAAGTTGCTTCTGAGGGTATATGAATACTACGATTGCAGTGAAGAGAAAGCAATAGCTTCCATCAGTCAACGTGATCTATGCCCAATGATGTACTACGAGCCGTAATAAGGATTTTTTCGAAAATGTCGTCATAAGAGAGGAATACTGGGACTTCTTCGTTAGCCCTACTCGGAAGGCCTGTCGACTCCCTCAAGGAGAACGACCTCCGAAGCAACCAAGGCGGACATCCACCAGAGGAAGGTAATGCTGTGCCTTCGTGGGATTCTCTATCATGAGCTCCTTGACGACGGCACCGCAGTAACAGCGAACATATGCGCTGCACGGCTGTAGAAGCTGAGCGAGGCCAAGTAGCGGGAATGGCGAGGACGGAAGAATGTTTACCTTCTTCACGACAATGCTCGCCCCTACGTTGCAAGGTCGTCTCGCCAGAAATTGCATGAACTTAGGTGGGAGGTGCTGTCCCATCCATCGTATCTTGTGCCATCCGAATACCACCCCTTCTATGCCCTCAAGCAACAACTGAGGGATAAGTGCTTCAACGACTGAACCGAACTGGAACCCGAGGTGGCGCACTTCTTCGAGTCACAGCCGTCTTCATTCTTGAAGAATGGAATTCGTGATCTCCCCATCAGATGGCGGAACGTTGTAGGTGTAAATGGTGATTTTGCAGACTAAGTCGCTTACAAAGAAGAAATTAAATTTAAAAAATTGCTGTGCTGCAAGACTTCCTCTCCAACATAATAGTTTGGTTGACGTGAGGTGAGGCCGTGGACAGAAATAAGCGACAATGTCTTTCGACAGTTTTCACATTTGTTAGGGAGGGGCTAATTTATAGAGAGTTTTTACAATAAACACGTTTCCTTACATTTGAGAATACCAAGTTTTTTGTTGTTGTAGGAGTATCACTTTTGTTTACTTGTTGTTAGACGATCACTTCCGAATGCGTGCACAAGAAACGTTCAGGCACAGTGAATCTGGTTTACAGCCTTGTGTCTTTGAAGGGCTACACTGCTGGAACAAGAAGACGTCGTTCCTTGTTCGATCCGATTTATTCCAGTTTTAAATGACGGACAACGAATGTTTTATACATCGATCGATAATTTTATACGAGAGCTAATTGATGCCAGTCATTTTCCATTTGCGGGTGCTGCTGGTGCTGCTTGAGACTTAACGCGATCACCGTGCTTGTTAAGTGTTCCAGCTCGTAAAAGTTCGACTTCGTCTTTGATCGCAAACGGCATAGATGGTGGTGGAGCTGTTACCTAAAAACGTTATTGCTTGTTCTTACATGACAGCAGAACATTCTGTATAGATGAGGGGGAAGGGAACGTCCTCATGAGGGAGCAAAGCGGCTCGGAGGGGGTCATCTTTCATTCAATGGTTACTCCCTTCTTAAGGAGGCACATGAATGCTCAGTTGCAACAGAAGTAGCCTAGTTCAGTTCACCACATGGGTGGACCACTCCAGTGCTGCGTAAGTTTTTTAATTTAGTGCAGCACAAACAAGATGTTTAATAGCGCTGCCTCATATGGTGATCCACTCCGAGCCGTTTTGTGCCCTCATGAGAATAGATGTCTTGGCGCAACTAGTGGACGGGGGGGGGGGGGCAGTCCATCAGTACTCGAAAAAGTTACGGGTTTTTCCAGTTTGACCTAGGCCCCACTAGGCAACTTGCATTACACGTACGCACGCGTACAATGGGGGAAATTCTACGTCACCAAACCCGACTGCTATGCTCAAGGCGGTCGAAGCCAAGGACTGCCCCCCTCTCGTCCACGGGTTGCGCCGATGACTTTAATGTAGAGTTCACGGAAGGCACTTTCCTAGCCGTGGTTTAACCCACTTACAGGATTTCGCGCAGGAATATAAAACAGTATTAAGAAAAAGGACGAAGAAAAATTTCCGTCATAGCTGTGCAAAAAACCAAAAGTTCTAAGTCTACATCACTAGTAGTCAACCCGCCTCATGTGGTGGTGGAGCAGGAGAAATTGCTCTCACTTTCGGCTCGGTCCTAACGTCTTGTCCAAACTGCACGTGATTCTTGTGAACTTTCCCTGTTGCCTTGTCTTAAAAGGCTCCTTGAACTCTCGTTGAAGCTCCATCTGTTACACGTAAGGACCCACCGGCCGACATTATGTGCGGATGATTAATGTGCTCCATTGCACCAGCATGTTATCAGGACGATTCGCTATCTTCCGAAGATTAGAAAATTTAGAATTGAAGATTCTAACAAGGAATGGTTCCTACCGCTGATGGCAGACATAACTAGGGAAGGGTTCAACCTTCCATAGAACTTTGTGAGGAGACCTAGGTGCCCGGATAGAGCCTGTGATCGCAATTACAACTACCTAGATTAAAACTGCAAAATGCATCTCTAAAACGAGTTTTGACTTGTCAAAGTTGCTTGTTGAGCTGTTTATCCGCGCAGTTTTACCCGTTGCCGTCGTTCGGAGTGGTGTAGTGGCAGTACCCTCGCTCAATGAGAGATAGTGCATGAGTTCGATTCCTAGCGGTACCTGCATGGCTTATCTTCAACAAGACATTATGTTTCCATTCGAAACATATATTTTAGTGAACGCATAATCCTATCGAGCCAGTTTGGTCGCTGTGCTTTACTAAGGCGCTTCCCGGGCGGAAGGTGTTGTATGTAAAAAAATTGCCCTAAAATGAAATAAGATTATGTAAAAGTATAAAATGTCATTGATGTGTTGATGACGAATTACGTCTCCAAAAGGCAACCATCTTATAAGTTGCCTGGTCAATGGATAAGCAATGGTAGCTACCCTTAGTTCCGCATAAAACGAGTTTTATGCGTAATAACACTCCATCAACAATAACACATAGCATGCATATGAAGTGGATTGTCTCCACGTCACATCGGTGGATTCAATTAGAAATCTTGTTTTACATACAGCAACAATTTAGACTTTTCTGAACGTGTCAAAAACCGCTGTAGGATAGCGCGTTTGACTTTGACATTTAATAGATTTAAAGCCCTCTATACAAGGAAGGTAAGTCATTTTGTAAGAGCTTACAAGACCTATATACCTCCATTAGTTGATGCAAGACACTACATTATTCAACCCTAGCAGTTTCAAAGATGACTGCAGAATTGAGAAGATTCAACATAATGGAATTTGTTGAGTCGCATGGGAGGATTCTTATACTCCAACATCCTAAACACAGTGTTCATAGATATATATTTGGATCTTCCACCCTTCCTTACGAGGAAGAATATTTGATGCTTCTCTCGTTCTCAAAACTCTGCGCCAACCTACTGTATCTCTGATGTTGAAAAAAATAAATAAAGATTGACGCCCTCCCTATCTAGAGGTAGTGTTATGTAAATAGCATTGCCTTGTCCTAGAACAGCCTAAGGTTCCTTCTTTAAGCACAGAGGAGGTAATGCTTATATAAGGAAAACCTTTTAAAAGCTTATTCTACACCTTACGTCAGTTCAAGCGCATGCATGCGAAATTTCACTTAACTTTGACGAAGTATAGCCCTGCAGATGTCCGGACGCAGTTTTTGTTCGATCGTGCTATTTTAGTGATGATCGCTGCTTGTTTGTTTGTATTGATCTAATTCTCGCGTCTGCTTTTGGTGACGTAGTAAACTTAAATATAAGCGTGACCCCACCCTGTCAACTGATCTTTCCTAAAAGCAACCTATCGATACTAACTCTTGTAGAGCTTGTCAGTCTTGGAAAAGGTTAGTGGATATTCTTTTTCGTTTCGCATCTTCGTTTAGGCCTATGGTATACTCCCGCGTCGCTCAAGTGACGGGCGCGGGCAACTGTCAATGACGCGCCTTCGCTGCAGTGGCGGACGGCGCAGTGGGGCGCGGTTGTCAGTTGACACGCCATCGCTCCCGCGACGCATCGCAGAGGGCGGGAGCGGAACATACTCCCGTGCGACGGGCAACGATGGTCGCAGAGGAGGGAGTGCTTGCTGTGGCCTATTCTTTATACTTCTGCTCACTTTTTTCGACACTTCCTTGGTTAGTGGTCGTACCACAGTGATTTCAACACAAGTCTGGGGATGTTTTGGTGGTCATGTGATGTCTCTGTTGTTTTCCTCGTAGGGTTTCCGTCGTGGTTAGGCTCACCTCGGGCTTTTTTCTCCTGTGATGTTCCTCGCCGGTACCGAAATCCACATTTCTGTGCCGGACAAGTCACAAGGAGGTTTTGTTGGCATGTCCGGCGCAGAAATGTGCCAAATGAATGGCTACTTTTGGGAGGAGATATCTTTGTAGACCGTATTTTCCCCTCTTATGTGTCGATTCCTGCATTTTTCTCATATGAACTTTTCGCCGGCACCGAATCCCACATTTCTGTGCTAGACAAGTCACAGGGAGGCTCTGTTCACACGTCCGGCACAAAATGTGCCAATTGAAAGCTGATTTTTTTAAAGTCATGTTTTTCTAGCGCTGTTTTTTTTTTCTTTGCTGACTGCAGTATTTCTTTTGATTCTCATGTCCCACATAGGCACGGACACGCACAATTTTGTGCTTGACAAGGTCACTAGAGGGGTATCGTGATGCGTTGAATACAGAAATTTGCCACATGAGCTCCAAGTTCTTTAAATTGATGTTTTTGAGCTCGGTTTTTTCTTGTCTGCGCTCTCTTCTGCATTTCTTTTCAAGTAAGAGGAAACGTTTACCATTGCAGAGTCATGCTCCCTAAGCGTACTAAAGTGGAGGTGATGGAGAAGGAGAAGGAAGGCCTCACTGTTCAATAACGGTATTAGTTGTCAAGAAGATCGCCGGTGACAAGGAGAAAGTGCACTCTCTTGCTTTCCCATTTAACCCAACGGCCCTCTTTAGGGCCACATATGTGTACTACACGAATCGAATCCGAGATTCAATTGATTGCTTGAATAATAAACAGATAATTTCAAGCTATTATTGCGACGTATGCGAATTGCAAAGTCGAGGAAATTGGTTTGATGGCGTCTGCCGTGTGGCATTGGAATTCAGCGGCCGAAACGGATATGCGTGGCTTCACCAACCAGCCAAATTTCTGAGATCAGGTTTAGTCGAATAGCTTTGTCTTTCAGTACCATCACCCATATTTTCGCAAAGGCAAAAAGCAAAGAATGCTTTGCTTGAAACCTCTACGACGTGCATGCGCACATAAAATTCTCACGATGGCTTCTATCAATGTCTTCCCAAGCCGGGTTTGACTCACTCAACGTAAATTAACTAAAATAAAAATATCTGCTTAGTGTTACATGTCTTGCATCGTAAACCAAGAGTGCTGCGTTTAATTTGGGTCCAATAATTAAGGCTTATGAGCAGTGCGCGTCTACACCACTCTTTTGATTAGGGGCCACAAGTTGTAGGGATGGCGCATCCATCGCCTAGGCTCGAGCGTTTGCAATCATCTTAAATATCTACCAACTTTAATCCTTCGTAATAAATCCACACCACAACATCAACACTTCTCTATCACGTTATCTGTGGCCAAGGTGTTTTTCACAGTGACTCTTCCCATTCTTCTTCCCCCTGCCTTATCACCACTATTACAACAATGAACAATTCAATTGAGGCACAGATTTATTCAGACAACTACTATCAGTCCACTCTTGCGCTCGGCATGAGTTGTTTTGAGATTCGTGTATGTCACAATTGCGGAGCTAAGGAGGATGGATTGAAGTCATTGACTTTTCCGACTTATGCGCGTTTACCGCGAAGCTGGATGTCCTCAAGCATGATGATGACCGCCACCCTCATCGCTCTGTTTCTAAAAAGCAAATATATAAGTTATAGGTACCTAAGCCAAAGCGAATCAGCGCATACACGAACCCCTCTCCCCAGGAAAACATCACTGCAAAAATTGGGCCTCAACTGGTAAGAATCCATGCTGGACACGTCACGAGTACCCTCTCGTGTCGTGTCGAGCACAGAAATGTCGGTTTCTGTGCCTGTGGGTGGAATGGGAAACGAAAGAAATGCATGAGTGGGCTCAGGCATGACGGGAACCCCATAGAAAAACATGCCATCGACGAAATACCCTTGAAAGCCACAATCCTACAACGGTTCACGGATCAGACGGCGAAAAAAACGGGAATAAAACGCAAAATCACGAACGAAACGGTCGACAAAACAAGTAATCCAGGAAAAAATTCACTGAATCAGCTGATTTGCTAAAATTCTGCAAAAGTCTCCGTCTGCAGAACTGCGTGAACTATGTCAGCCTCAGCAGCGGTGTTGGCTCGCGCCGCGCGCCTCGAGTCATCGCGTCGCTACAGCGGATACAGCGGATACAGCGGACGGGAATATACCATATGCCTAAATGAAGCTGTCATCATCTTGAACGTTATCGCACATTTTACGCTTCCCCTTTACAAACCGGTGATGAAACCATCCAGCTGAACCGACCGAGATAATATTTGTGAGGACTAGCAAACCTGTTTGGATAATTATCGAAAGTACCTTCTCAATTTCGAAGCAGATACGGTAATAACACATAGGTAGCAGTGCTTCATGTGACTCCCAGAGTATAGGCAGCTGTATGCACATCACCGCTCAAACGGAGTAATCCGCTTTTCCTTGTAATCGCGCGACGTAGTTAGGTTCTTCGAGAAATGGTTGGCACCGCTCGAGTCGCCTTTTCGAGATCTACTCAAGCATGCACACAATTTTACCAGAGCAGGCGTAGGTGACCCAAAAAATAACTGGAGCACACATTGGAGCAGCAGAATTTTTAGGACATGCATGCTTCCAGAGTATCTCAAGCATAGCTTACATGGCGTACGTTGCCGTTGCTGTGTTATGCCAGGATACTCCTATAGTACACCGTGAGCAATGTATACAGAATCGAAGTTATTAATCGAGTGGACGAAAGTTTCTTCACAGTGCTTCTATATCCGATTACTGGGAATCAAGACTGTTCCGAAGGGCATGAAGAATTTTATAAGAAATTTCCTGTCGTCCTACTTATGATTTGCTGCTATCCGTCCTTCGAGCCTTTGGCGTGCACCGTAAACTATATGGAATCGAACCTATCAATCGAGTATGCAAAAGGGAAGATAGAGGCACAATCGAGTAGGCCTACTCGATTGTGCCTCTATCTTCCCTATATATATTATATACTATATATACATATATATCAGATCGTAGAAATCGAAGAGTCCTTTCCACAGCTCTTTCCCTTTCCAGTGGGTGAGGGACGTTCTGCCTGAAAGCGGCGCAGGCAAAGAGGCGGAACGGTGGCTGCGGGGCCAACTAGCGTCGACTCGCGCCGTGACACCCGCCGCTTCCCGCTCAAACAGACCGCCCTCGCCGCAGAGGCGATGATGACCCAGCCAACCACGGGAGCCTGTAGGTGCACCAGATTGGTGTGATTACAATCGATAGAGAGATAGGAGGCTCAGACGGCTTGCATTGGCAATCCAGAAATTCGGATTGATGTGAACCCTACCATCTCCTATATCAGAATTTCGAGCTCTATCGAAGGAGCTAGGAAAGAATCTTGCCTCAATAGCTCTTACAATAATTTTTCAGGCGCTGTTTAACTTCCGTTAAATATCAGTTTTTCTTTATATCAGAATTAACAACGAGGCATGCTTCCAGGCTACTGATATGAACTCTGCAATCTCCTATATTAGAATTTCGATCTCTATCGAATGAGCTAGAAATTCTCCCGTCTAAATAATCTTAAGGAACTTTTTAGGCGTTGTTTAATTTCGTTAAATAGCAGTTTTCATTTATACCACGATTAATTTCGAGGGATGCTTTCATACTACTGATGTAAACTCTACCATCTCCTCTACTAGACTTTCGAGCTCAATCGAATGATCCAGAAAAGAACCCTGCCTCAATAACCCTTAAAACGAATTTTTAAGGCGTTGTTTATTTTTCGCTAAATCTCGATTTTTGTTCACATATATCAGGATTAAATACGAGACATGGTTAAAATTGCTCGAGGAATCCAATTAGGTAGACGAGAGATCTTTAGAAGAAGTTTAAAGCATTCGTTTCAACAGAACATCTCTTTAGCATTTCGTAACAGATTTTTCTATGGAACTTTATAATGCACACAACATATATGTCGAGACTAAGACTGGATAAGTGGTTCATCTAATTTAATGCTCACCGAAAATACATTTCATCACACAACACTTCAAATTGCTAGTCCAGTTTGTGCCTTCTAGCAGTTCTTTGACCTTGCGTTCCACAGGCAATGTAACTGCATGGCCAGTGTCTTTTCAAAGCATTTCATCAGTGTTTCCTAACACTAACGTGTTAGGAAACACTGATGAAATGCTTTGAAAAAAGGATTACTTCGGTGTTCTTAGGAGCTCCACTGACTATCGAACTCGTTGGGCAACTTCAGACTGTGAACATGCTCTACGCATTGAAGGTCACAATGTCGTTTTCAAAAAGATTGAGCACTTGGAGTGCTCTTAGGTCTCTCGTCTATCTAACTATATATTCCTCCCGCAATTTCAGCCTGGAAGCATGCCTCGCATTTAATCCTGATATATGTGAATAGAAACCGATATTTAGCAAAAAATAAACAAAGCCTAAAAGCCGCCTCAAGGGTTGTTTAGACAGGATAACTTCTAGCTCATTCGATAGAGATCGAAGTTCTAATACAGGAGATGGCAGAGTTCATATCTTTAGCCTGGAAGCATGCCTCGTTGTTAATTCTGATATAAAGAAAAACTGATATTTAACGAAAGTTAAACAGCGCCTGAAAATTATTGTAAGAGTTATTGAGGCAAGATTCTTTCCTAGCTCCTTCGATAGAGCTCAAAATTCTGATATAGGAGATGGTAGGGTTCACATCTATCCGAATTTCTGGATTGCCAATGCAAGCCGTCTGAGCCTCCTATCTCTCTATCGATTGTAATCACACCAATCTGGTGCACCTACAGGCTCCCGTGGTTGGCTGGGTCATCATCGCCTCTGCGGCGAGGGATGTCTGGCTGAGCGCGAAGCAGTGGGTGTCACTACGCGAGTCGACGCTAATTGTCTCCGCAGGCACTGCCTCCCCCTTCCACTTGAGCAGTTTGAGGTGCGGATCAAACATACGAATGGTCATCGTGGCTGCGGCAGCCACCGCCGCGCCGTAATTAGCCGCTCTGCACCGCCACTGATCAATGTCGCCTGCGCGTGAGCCGCTGCCGCGACCGCGACAACTACTCCTCCTGATTTCGTATGAAGCTCTCACTGGCTTTTGTCCAGCTATTTGGTCAACTACGATTCCCTTCGTAAGAAAAGGTCACTGGCTACCTTCTAATGGTAAGTCGTAAAGAGAGCTGCGAAGCTAATTGATGATAGCTGGTGAGGGAATAAAACGGGACGCTGAAGACGGTTTCGAACGAATACCATCCACCAATGTGTCAGGCTTGAAATTATTTTTGGAAAATAAATCCAAACCAATGAGGGAAGCCTAAGGAGAACAATTAAGGTGCTGCCAAACTGTTGTAAGCAAGCATAAGAGCGGCTGAAAATAATCCTGAAGAAGGTGAATGAAGGGAGTGGAGCAGGTAGAAGTAAACCAGAAGGACTACAAGGAGCCCTAATGAGAGTACAGTTAGATCTTAAAGACTCGCAAGCCCATCACATGTGTTGTAGGAATCTATCCTGGTCCTTCTTCACCTCTCATCTGCCCCATAGACGAGGATGTCGTCGTGGCTGCGGTGGAGGATGTCGCGCTGGCGGCGGGTCAAGGCGGGGAGTGGGCAGACGTAGCCACGGACTTGCCGCGTTGCGGTATAGGTCGCCGCAATTAACGATGACATTCGTAAGTTCAGACCCTCACCCGAGCAGTTTGGATGGCACACACCCTGGAAGCCTTTACCAACTTTAGACCCCTAGCCTGGTTCTGCGCTCTTCGAGCCAGAACCACAGAAGACACCGAACCTGTGTCGCATGGTTTCGTGGCAAAAGCACACAGCAATGTACAAGGTGCCGCCATTTGGAGATCTGCGTCCATGACAACTTCGAAGAACAGTGAGAATAGCGCAGATCTCTGGTGCACTTCTACACAGTTGGGAGCTTCCACCGAGGCGTCCGCTGAAACTCGCACTCGACACTCGGGGCAAGAGTACAGAATGCGCACCCCTTCAGTAAGCTCTTCAAGAACACCACGTTGTCACAACTGGTACCATATATTAGGTTGTCCCATAAGTCTTCGCCGTTTTTTTTTCAACGATTCACTGCAGATTTCGCCGGCAGTCTCTTGCATAGCGCTGCATAGCTTTCGAAAGAGAATGATTCGCCCTATCAGAACTTGTATAGCATTTTTTTCATCATGAATTTTGTCAATTTTTAGGTCGTTGAAGTAAAAAGTGAAAAAGTGAAAAAGTAGCCATTTGCGCACTTGTTCTCTCCGCTTAGGCTTGTAATTTTTTGCGCAGCTTTTTATAGCATTTGGAAGACAATGTTCTGCACTACAAGAATATGTGTTAGTGTTATTTGCTCATTTGTCCTTTATTGATTTTTAGGCCATCAAATTGGGACGTCCGAAGAAGGATGGTTATTTTTGCCGACAGCTCCTGCTCTGTGGTTGGAATTTTCGGGATGGTTTTATATGTCTTTCGAAAGAGAATGTCTTGCTCTATAAGAATGTTTGTCGCGTTTATTGATTTCTGCTGAATTTCAACAAAATACCAAAAAGAGAAAAATCGTCTTCGCCAACAACTTCTTCTCCTTCTTCAGTTATTGATATTCGAAAGAAATCAGCGTGAGCCAATAAAAGCGACACAAATTCTTACTAAGCAAGACACCCTCCTCCAAACGACATATAACATCAAGCAAAAAATTCCAACCACATAACAGGAGTTTTGGTAAAAATTCGGACGGGAAAGTCGGAATTCCCAATTTGATGGCCTAAAAATCAATAAAGGGCAAGTGAGAAAATAGGACCAACACATATTCTTATAGTACAGAACATTGTCTTCCAAGTGCTATAAAAATGCTCAGAAAATTACAAACCTAAGCGGAGAGAACAAGTGCGCAAATGGCTACTTTTTCACTTTTTCACTTTTCACTTCAACGACCTAAAAATTGACAAAGTTCATGATGAAAAAAGAAATGCAATACATGTTCTGATAGTACAAATCATTCTCTTTCGAAAGCTATGCAGCGCTATGCAAGAGACCGCCGGCGAAATCTGCAGTGAATCGTTGAAGAAAACGGCGGGGACTTATGGGACATCCTAATAATATCTCGCGCAACGCGGTCGAAGGTCTTCTCCAGGTCCAGGAACGGAAAATGCACGGGAGTAACGTAAATACAACTCTCGGCCACAATCGCCCATCCGCGCCCTACGGCAGTTCACCCCCCCCCCCCCCCTCCCCTTGGTCAATACCATGCCTGAGGCAAGAGTTTTCCCGCCTAACAAATCGAAGTCCTTGGGCCTAAATTTGTTTCAGTTTCGCTTGCCCTGGCACCTTGAGTCGGACGCTGTTGTCGGTTAGCTAGTTTTGTTTGTAATTGCACCGAGTAACGGACGCTGTCGTCCGTTAGTCTGGTTTTCATTGCGTCACGGACGAACGCCGCCGTCCGCCAGTTAGTTCTACCGCCGTAGCATATCCATAAGGGCGACGCCGTTGATTCATTCGGCCCCTGATTCCTAAAGCGTTGGACGGCCGCGCCGGCCCTGGTATTCCTTTTCGCCGCTGTTGAGTTAGCTGACGGAAGCACCGTCCCTGCCAGCCCTCGTTCTTACCGTAAGTTGTGAACGAGCATCGTCCCTCATTTTTGTGCTTCTTGCGCCGCAAATCAGGCGAGGACGGTCGACACATATCCTTTTTACCCCTTTTATTGCTAGACATCACTTGCCTCAACCTCGGTCCTTTTCTTTATGTCGCTCAGACCAGTGTCACTAATTGTAAGTGCTCGCAGCCGATTTCGTTCTGAATCGTTGTTTGTGACGTTTGACGTGTGACGCACCCGGTAAAACATTTATTTAAATCGGCTCACGCTGCTTGTTTACACCGATTTCACTGCTCGTCGGCCAGGGATAACTACTCCGCCCGCGGATAGAAACCGCCATATGGGGGCCAATCCCAAATCCAATCTCTCTGCTCTATGTCATTCCAAAGTTGTCCTTAGTCAATTCTAATCCGCGCTAACGTGGCAAAAGGCTATAAAATCCAGCAGATCGTCATATCGGGCCAATTCCAATCTGCTCTAAGCCGATTCTAATCAGCTCTAAGAGCTGTCATATCGATTCGAAGCGGCTCTGACACTGTGCAGAGCATCGATAACTGTTAGGCTCGGTTCGAATCAGAGTTGCTGTAGTGCTAAGTGCTAATGATCGATCGCCGATACCAGCACATCACTTTCATATTACGCATATTTCTTAACGGTGAAGTATTGATCTTCCTTTGGATAAAACTTACAGAACACATTGCCGGGGTGAAACGAAAGTTTCCCACGGACAAGGCAACCAGCCTTAAAAAAGAAGTCTTTCGTGGAGAATTATTCAATTTGCTCACGGCAAATTTTTGCTAAGTGCAAGAAAGGTCAGTGAACTTAACGGTTCTTGACATAGTCAAAACCAAAAGAGGCGAAGATCGAGCAGGAACAAACGCTCTCTTCGTGGTCGAATTCTTTTGTCCGTAAACGGAATCACGATGAATCGAAAGATTCCCGTATATACGCTAACGCAAAGAAAACGAAGATCGAGCTGCGTTCAATGCTGTCTTCGGAGTGATAGGCGCCAGTGACGCAAGTGAAAAGCCGGTTGAATCGACCGATTCCTAGCACACTCGTGAGCGCGATCGTCGATTCGGGTGGTGAATAGTGAAGGCACGAACCAGATCAATGGTCACAGATATGGTGCCTCCGCCACAGGATCTGACTGAGGAGGCTCTTTTGGGCCCGCAAGGTGCACCGGGCGTGGCAAGTGATCATGAGATGGACGCAGAAGAGCAGAATGGATCCGCGTGCCAAGTGAGTTACTCAACAGAAATGAATCAACTGACAAGGCTGGCTCAGAGATATGTCACTACCACAGAAGTAGAATGCGAGTCAGTACTAAGTAATCATTTCTGATCCAGTGACCCTGTTTGTTATCAGATTAATGAGGCAGTGCGAACCGAAATCACGCTAGCATGGGAGAGCATAAAGAAATTATTTAGGCGAGACTAGAGGTGCATGAAGGCATTGTTAGTGGTTCTCAAGGAGTCGAAGAAGATGTTTTGGGCATCTTGAGGGTAGCAAAGCTGACAACACTAATCAATTAGAGCATTGCCTGGACAACAAACTCAAGGTAGATCGTCAGTTGGCACGGACATGCGGTCGGTTACAGTGTGACAGTGTAGAAACTCTTGAATACAAAATAGAGGAACTGTCCGGAACACAAGAGATAGAGACTTGAGAGTGTCCCAATTTCAAGAAAAGTAAAGAGCAGCAATTCCAGTTGAGGGAGCAGGTCGATAAGGTTGCGCTCATGGGAACGAATGTCTCTGTCGATCGGACTCCACGAGGTTAGTCTACAACGACAATTGTGGACGGTTGGAGAAGATTTGAGGATGTGGGCGTGAATGTAACCGAGCCTTTACGGCACAACCGCTACAATGGGACGACTACGATCCAAGGGTTCTCCTCGCTTTCGCCACAGCAAGGCTCCGCGAGGACAAGAAATATGGCGCGAAGTACGTCGGGCATCGATGAGAGTTACCCTTCAAGTGCGGGTGTGAGTGGCAGAGAGGAGTCTGAGAGTGCCCTAGACCTGAAGACAACCCGCTGTAGAACCTCTCAGTTACCGAGAGAAAGAGAGTTTCAAGAGGTTCATAAGATCCTTTGTAGTCAAGTACTCGCGCAAGCTTTGGGATGATAGAAGCTTAGTGTAGTTGTTGGGAGGACTGCTGACAAAGGTTTTAACAATATTTGAAACTCTGCCACAAGAGGTTAGGTCGGGCCCGTTTGAGGTTGTTGTCGAAGCCGTGAAGGAGAGGCTTAGAAAGGACAATAACGCCTGGATTAGGGCCTTGACAGCTTTTCGCAGGCTAACAATAAGAGAAGAACAGTCGGAGGGTGGTTTCTGTCTAGCATTGGAGAAGCTTGCTGGCAAAGCGTACCCGAATTCCCCGTCCTGATGTGACTTCACTGCAGAAAGAGGAGATCGTATTCAGTCAGCTGGCTGGTTGGCGCACTGAGGCTGGAAAAGACTCGGAAAACGACAAAAAACAGCCAGAAACCGTTCCATGGAAAGCGTAGCGCCTGGAAGGCGGAGCGCTTCAGAAGTACAGAGCCATCAACCCATAATGAGTGTATGGTCGAAGAAAAAGATAGTACCCTAATTCGACAGGAAGATAAAAGCAGAACACCTGTAGGCGAGCAAGGTGTAAATAGACCTTCCAGCTCAAATAAGGAGGTGAAGTGTTTCAAGTGTGACGAGAAAGGCCACGTGGCACGGAGATGCATAGCGACGGATGTAAGCGCAGAGAGTGCAGCCACAAGCAGAGTCGCAGCCGTGGAGCTCGAAGAGCATGAGTCGTTAGCGGCAATGCTGAACCAATTCTGGCGCACTTCAACTTATAGCTGTGGTCGACAGAGCAAGAAGACTGTTCGGAGAAAGGTCCCTCTATCCAGAAGAAGTGATGGGGTTGAAGGTAAAAGCCCTTCTGGATACGGGGTCGGAGACCTCTATAGCCCCATTGAGCGTCTTGAAACTGGCGAAAGACAAAGATGTCGATATATGCAAGTTTGTGAAGAGGATTCTCGGCGTGGAAGCGGTCGTGCGTAACGCTTCAGTAGAGCCGATGCAGTTCATCGACATAATAAAATGGATGTCTCATTAGACGGCGAGACTTACCCAGTAGCGTTTCATGTGGCCAGAGGACTAGATGGTTTCCTGGGCTCATTTGGTATCCAGTTAGGGAAGGTAAAGCCACACGAGTTACTGGATGCCAGGAAGTCAGACCAAGAGAATACCCACGAACCGGTGTATGGAAAGCCGTTGTATGGTCCGTTAGGCGGATTACAGCCGGTAATCGAAAAAGAATGGTCTCACTATAATAGCCCAAGAAGTGAGACGAACAAGGAAGCAAATGCGCAGAAGAGAGTATTCCTGCCACCTGGATGCGTAAAGCTCGTCCCATTTAAAGCAAGCGGTGGAAGTAGAGAGGCTGTGATTGAGACCACAAGCCCAGCTTTGCCCCATAGCGTGTGTCGGGTGGCTGTTACTGACCAGGTTGAGTTACCTGCAGCGAATACAGTAACCGAGCCAAGCACGCTTTAAAAAGTTCCTCTTGAGATAGGTGATGTGCCAATTAAGGTTAAGTCTATAAGAGTGAAGAGAGGAAGAAAGCGGCATAAGTATTTGCTAAGCAAACAGATAGTACCAGTTGCAGGTCACAGTACTCGGATAATGGTCGAGTCGTGGACAACAGCGCTCTGAGCCTATTCCATACTTGCTCGGCTCGTCGATTCGAAGCCGATGAGAAGAGGGAGTACAGCTGCACGATCCGTCAGATGACATTTGGAGCAGTTGTGCATGTCAACAATGCAGTGATGTCGAACCTTAGATTCCCCTCGGTGTTCGAGTTAGCTCGTCTGATTTCCAAATTTGAGTCCGAGCCCGACCTTGATAGAAAGCGCTTCAAAATGCGGAACCCCAGCATTGTCTTCATAACGCTATCCGGTGTAGAGAAAGCATATGTCTTCTTCAAGAGCTTCTGTGACCACATGATTGGGCACTCATGGTCCACGATGGAGGACACGTTGCAGTCAGCAGCAACAACGGAGTCGACATCGACATCGTCGATAGATCAATGAGCTGACCAATGCTGGAATCCGGTTCGCCCAATGACATACCTGGGAAGATGTAACCGTTCGCTGTGCGACGAAGTCGACGATCATGTTTATGCCACACGGATTCAGAAGAATTGACAGAGTCGCTGCGTTGAAGGACGACGTCGTGTCGATTTGCAGTGCCCTGGTTGATATATGTGACGCCTTGAGGAACAAGTCATCGAACGGGATTTGCATCTTCGTCACACCGACCTACGATGAAGCCATCGACGAAAGCCAGTGGATGCGATTACTAGCAGCAGTGGCAAGAGATGGAATTAAGCTGATAGCAGTTTGCGGACCTCAGGGAGAGTGCGATTGGCAGCAGAACCTTTAAAAAACTGCCGAAGCCTTCAGCTTCTTTCGTGGAGCAGCGTCGTTCACAGTTGTGAGAGCTGTCCCGAGAACGTCGAGCCGCGAGCCGTACCCTCCTGTTCTAGTCAAGGAGTTCTTGAAAAAACTCCAGAAATACGTGGACGGACACACACAACTGTTATTCGATATGTACGACCAGCCGGTCGACAGAGTCAAAGCTTACAAGTTTCAAAAAAGGGCACAAAGAGGCGGAAGGATTGCTACGAGTACAGAACCGAGGAATTACGTGAACGTGTTACAGAGAGAGAGACGCATGGAATGCATAGCGAGGGTCACCGAGAGTACTGGAACAGAGCTACCATAAGGACTTCGCACCAGAGAGAATACGATCGAGAATACAGTTGACCGAGTCATCTGCACCGTAGTCACAGGAACAGGCCCTACTAGGTTTTCTGGAACGGGAAGGGAACGTCATGAATTTTTTAACTGAATTGTATCTTCTTCCTATTTCATAGTAGCCACGCTCCACGTTGTTGTATCTCGTGGTCAATCTCAGGCTCGATCCTGCTCATGTTGTTGTATCTCATGGTCAATTCAGCCTCGATCCTGCTCCTATTGTTGCATCTCGTGTTCACTCTCATCCTCCGTTATGTTGCTCATGCCCCATTCATGTAGCGACAGGGGCGTCGCTCCCGTAAGGGGAGGGTAGTAACGTAAATACAACTCCAGGCCATCACCGCCCATCCGCGCCCCACGGTAGTTCCGCGCCCCTTGGTCAATACCGTGCTCGCCCTGAGGCGAGAGTTTTCCCGCCTAACGGATCGAAGTCCCTTGGCCAAAATTTGTTTCAGTTTCGCTTGCCCTGGCACCTTGAGTCGGACGGCTTTGCCCGTTAGCTAGTTTTGTTTGTCCTTACACCGAGTAACGGACGCTGTCTTCCGTAAGTAGTCTGGTTTTCATTGCGTCACGGACGGACGCCGCCGTTCACCAGTTAGTTCTACCGCCGTAGCATCGCCATAAGGGCGACGCCGTTGATTCATTCGGCCCCTGATTCCTAAAGCGTTGGACGGCCGCGCCGATCCTGGTATTCGTTTTCGCCGCTGTTGAGTTAGCTGACGGAAGCACAGTGTCCGCCAGCCCTCGTTCTTGCCGTAAGTTGTGGACGAGCACCGTCCCTTATTTTTGTGCTACTAGCGCCGCAAATCAGGCGAGGACGGTTGCCCCGTATAACTTTGCTATCCTTTTTTGCACCCCTTTTATTGCTAGCCATCACTTGCCTCAACCTCGGTTCCTTTTCTTCGTGTCGTTCAGAGCGGTGTCACTAAGTGCTCGCAGCCGATTTCGTTCTGAATCGTTGTTTGTGACGTTTGGCGCACACGGTAAAACATTTATTTAAATCAGCTCACGCTACTTGTTTACATGGATGTCGCTGGACGACGGCCAGAGGTAACTACTGCGCCTGCGGATAGAAACCGCCATACCTCTATCTGTTTCTCGCGGTGCTCCTCTAACAGAGCTAGAACGACGTGAATGGCATCAACTGTGCCACAGCCAGACACGAAACCAAACTGATTGGAGGAATACTGGACGACATCCCTGAAACGTCAGCTGGACGACATCCCCGACACTCCATCGACAATTCCTCAAAGATTTGCGTGGTCTACGAAAGAAGGCGAATCAAACGGTAGCTAGCGCAGTCCGCAGGACTGCCCTTCCTCTTCAAGATCTGAATGGTTGTGCTTTGCTTCCATCTCTTAGGCGCTTTTCCCTCAGCCAAACCCTGACCGATGAAGTCTGTCAGCCAGTTAGCAGGGCGTCTCGACTTCCGCAGGTCGGCCGGCAGGTCATCCGGAGGTCAGTGGCTTTGCCTGATTTCATCTTTCTCAGGGCTGCCTCGGTTCGCTCACCGTGAATAGCATTCATAAGAAGATGACCGTTCTTGTGATTGGTGCCAAAGAAATTCTCCATGTCTTCTGCATGGCGACGCTAGTCGGTAAAGATAACGCTCACCATCGCGCGTCTCAAGCTTTCCGCTCACATCCGCGTCGTATGCGGCTTTAGCAGCGGCCACTTCCTTCTTTGCCGCTTTCTTCTCTTTTTCTTACCTCGGACCTTTCCTTCGCTATCGTCAGTCCACAGCCATGCCTTTTTGTCGAACCAACGCCGTCCTGGCTTTGTTGTGCTGAAGAAGAAAGAATGCAGCCCAAACTACCGGTAGCCTCCTTTCAGATTTCGTCGACAGTTGTTACCGTCGGCAACCGAATGCGAGGAATAAGAGCTGCATCTTTCCCGCTCAACCGCCATCACTTGCTCCTTGTTGAACCGCATCGCTCGACCTGCTTCAGCCTCGGAGAGGTAAACTTAAGAGTGCACATTACCGGACGATGTTGTATGAAAGGCGTTTCATAGGGCACGGTCTTCTCGTCTCTGACAAGGACTTGGTCGCGACGAAAAAACAAGGACATAGTCAATCTGCGTTTTGGCCTTCTCGCTCCCGGATTACACGCTTTTGAAATTTGGAGTTCACGATGGCGATGTCGTATAAGTCTGCATACTTAAGCATGCGCTCACTATCGGTGTTGCATGACACAGCCAAAACCACCATGACAGCTGTAACCGTCTTTCGTGGCCAGACGTGACCAGTAAGACCATCTGCGGCAAAATCCATATCTTGTGACAGCAGTTCTGCTGTTTTATCATCAAGCACGGACCAGAACTCATGCTTTGTTTGCTCGGAACAGCCAGTCCGCGGAGCATATGCGGAAAAGAAGTGACATCGTCGCTGTTCTAAACAATATTCATCAAGCGGTCATCAAAATGTTCTACGCTTAACTTCGCGTTACAGGAATGTTCGGATACGATCATACAGACACCATTTGTGGTTCTGGAATTTCCACATAGAACGTCCTATGTCCCTTGACTTGCAGCAGGAGCACTTCGTCTCCTGCATCGCACAGAAATCTGTCTTCCTCCAGTGCTTCTACCAACTCGCACGAGCGGCCCGTCAACGAACCCACAATCAACATTGCTACGCAGGTCTTGGCAACGTTGCGGGTCTTTTGGACTAGCTCAGTTGCCCCCAATGCCGTCCTCGCATAAAGGACCCTCGCATACTCCTCACACTCTCCGAGCTTTGCGGGTGCGCGTTGGCTCGCGCGGACGCCGTAGCGTTATCATGTGAACTCATAAGCGTCATCAACCATATGATGTGACGTTCATAGGACGGCCTGTCACAAGGACCTGTCGCCCGCAATCGAGTGTCCGTGCATAGCTTAGCTTGCAGAGCGAGCCATTTTTTTAGAAACGGACAACGGCATCTGATATAACTTAGGGCCTGTTCACAATTTGCGACAGCAGCGACAAGAGCGCAGCGTGCGCAGCGCGCGGAAGTATGAACAGACGACAAGAGCGACAAGAGCGGCTGGGGCGACGGACGTAGTGTGGTGTACCTAATTGCATAAAGGCCTTCGCACACTTTCGCCGCCACGCGGCAGCCCTATCTTTAAGCATTGGGCAGAGACGCAGAATCGCCTCGCGAGGCAAATCGATATCCATGGCAATCGTGGTGCCGCGCCGCGTGTCAGCGAAAGTGTGCGAAGGCCTTAACGTCTACTTTGTGGCGGCAAAGCGGTTTTTAAACTGCTTCGATGTCATGTCATCACTTCCCTACTTGCGTAGGATGTCGGCCTTTGCAATTTTGCAGGTTTTCTGTGTTTCTATATTGTTCTACCGATGTTACCCAGTGGCGTTCCCGCGTTGTGACTTGTGTGTAGGTCTTGCTGTGAATGCGATTGCTCCTTGTTATGCAGCACTTCAATCACTCCGTTCAACGTTATTAGAAGTGCATCCATGGATGCATTGTTATGTTCCCGCGCCTACCCTACATCACTTTGTGATCGATTCCTATCCACCATGTTATACGTCCTGCTGAAATGCGCCGTGGTCATTTCAGTGATACAGAATAAAAATTAATTATGGCGCAAATAGTCGGGGGGGAAGGGAGGGGGAGGAGGACTCACCCCCTACGCAACAGTTTGTGCTTTTCTGCCCTTACAGTGAACTGAGATAGGCCATTTCTGACGCAATTTCATACATACGTGCCTTTTTACCAAGACGGATAACCACTGAAGATACCCCAAAAATTTGTGCCAAAATTACAGCACAGGAGTTGATATTAAGAGCTCGTTTAGTCAGTGCTGTTCAATTTGGCTACTAGTCTTATTATTAATGCTTATGATAGTGAAGTCCTTGAAGTGCATATGGTCACAGGTGCCGCTAATTGAGCACTGCAAAATTTTTTTTTAGTAAGCTCCATTGTCGTCACTTTTGATCTGGCGAACGCTGTCTGCATGACCGAGTTCTTGTTAGTGGTCTGTTTGTCTTTTAAAGTTGTTAAACCGTTTCGATGTGTCATCATTTCCCTATTTGCGTTCGAGGTCGGCCGCTCGCACAGTGTCCATTATTCTGCGGCCCGGGGGGGGGGGGGGTGGGGTCACCCTGCACTGTGAGTGGTTACGGGGTTATGTATTGCGCCATGTTTCGTAGGGATGTTGATTTTGTACTAGATTGGTTTTACAATTGGTCTATTTATTGCTTTTCTCCTGTGATAAAATTGTTGGATTAATTTGAGTTTTGCGAGGTTTGCGTCCTATCCCGCGACATCGACGACATTTTGTGTTTCTGCGATTCTTTTGTGGGGTTGCTGATAAGGCTTGTACAATGCTGGAGGATGTTTTTCAGTTGGAAGAAGTGCCATCTCGCTTCCTGAAATTCTGGACCACTGTGATTGATACGCGATCTACTGCGATCCTTCTTCGACTTCCGAAGTGCAGGTGGGTTTCAAATTTACATCGTTTCAATTTATCTCATCAAAGACCTGACCTACTATTATGCTGTATAACGATAAAATATGACTGGAGAGATGAGAAGATGCGTTAGAATCATTAGTCTGAAACAGGACTTTGACGGATTGAATCTCCCGCCTTAATGCGGATAGGGCTTGTACTATCAATCCAAGTGGTTGCCTATCTTCTGCGCTTGGGGATTTTCGGCGCAATACGTCTCGGGGGGGGGGGGGGGAGAATCACCAAAGCACGCCGTGGAGTACAGGAATAGCGAGTAGCTACATACAGCGAACATAAATGTAGTCTTATCTCCTCGTTTCGTTTAGATGCGCGTTTTATTTGCTTCCGATTTGGGTGAGGGAGGGAACTCCAGGATGCAAGCAATTTTAACACGGGTGCGTCACTCGAGCCACACTCGGGAGTCCCTTCCCCTGCTCAAACCTGTGCTCTCCTGCGCGTCAGCGATTGTTGATCACTAGATTGAATTACCATGTTTTTGGTACGATGGTGGCAAAAAACATTCAACTACGAGGTGGTGATGGCGAAAATGCCATCCATAAGCGCTGTGCTCTTCCAAGATGCGTCTGTTTTCTTCGAGCATGCAGGTCCTGCCGCAACAACTGGTAGAGATATAATATGTGATCTTCTTATTGACCTTGATATGAGGGCTTTTAAAAAGCGTGAAGATTGCTCAAAGGTATGCTTTATTCGCATTTCATACTTCATATTTTTCAGATCGTGGTGCGGTCTCTTAAAGTCAAATATTATATAGCGAGGTAATGTGCTTTCCTATCATGGGCCAATTTGGATTGATCGTTCCCCACAGTCGCAGTCGTTGTAGTCCATCCAGCGAACTTCTAGCAGACGTTGGGCCGCTTTGGTATAAAACAACTCCATCTTCATTTGATCCACGTCGACTTGACTAGTTGTGGATAATCTGGAACGAATAAAAAAACTAAAGAAGACTCCAATGCATCAACAGGTCAGCTCCCCATCAAAGCAATTAATAGTCTTGACGTCATTAGGGGATCGAGAGATATCGCTGCTTTGAATATCTTGTTTAGCGCTGAACCAATGTCCCAAACGTGCACTCGATCATTCTGCGAGATGTAGACCAGATATGGCTACTTTCCGCGCCTCAAACATAAAGGGTTAGGAAGATAGTATTTTGTATTAAACTGTCTCTTCGACTGACAGTCTTCTGCGGCAAATCTGTACGGTCGCACAAACCGGAACTCTTGCCCAAAACCACCATCAACAAGGAAATGATACCGCACTTGTCCAACGTCCGAAAGTGTCCTTGTGGGAGGGAATACAATGTCGTTTGCAAGCAAAAATTTCTTTAATTTAGCATATGTTATGGTGTCCCATAATTTTCTGGGCTATCATACCATTTTTATTTAAATTTATTACAACAAGATAATGGCAGAGGGTAGTCAATCGATATACTCTCCATCTTGGCCACAACTTTTCTCCAACGATTAGGCAGGGAGCTGATTGCATTCTCCCAGAAAGAAGCTGGCCTGCTGCCGACCCATTCGTCGATTGTGCTCTGAGCTTTTTGACGTTGCGAGCATAGTCTGTTCCTGAAAAAGTGAGCCAGACCTCTGAATGCTGCGTAGTCACAGGGACTGATATCTGGTGAATACGCGGAATGTGCCACAATTTCGATTGACTCCTTCCCCATCGTCTCCTGCGTTCGTTTCACTTGATACGGTTGTGCATTATCCACTGACACACGAATAGTACCGAATCTCGGGTACTTCTCAAGCATCTTACGCTTCATTTCCAGCATCTTCAATGATCAAGTGTGCTGTGATTGTCTGTTCATCCGGTAAAAGCGAGTAGTGCACCAAAATGAAAGCGCAATCTTCCCATATGGGGACGGCTTCGGAATTCGTTCCGGTCTTGCATCCTTTAAAAGCCAGTGGATCACCCGTGTGGTGTTACCGTACATGCTCCACTTCTCTCCTGCGTCACAATCGTGCTCAACCAGGCAGTCTTCGCTGTCGCTTCTGAGAGGGAGTCAGTGCATGCGGGACGCATCCTGGCAACACTGCCCTTCTTCCGCTTTGTTTCAGGTAACAATGAACAGTGCTACGTGGAGTATTGGTAGCCTTTGAGATCGCCCTCACGCTTCTGGCAGGTTACCTCCTGACTGCTGCAAGCACTCGCCGTTTTTCGGTCCGATCGGTCTTCCAATATGCTTCTTGTCAGTAATGTTGTAGATTCCCTTCCGGAAACGACTGAACCAAGTTTCACATGTTGACTTGCTGCAGGTGTAGGGACCTAACAATTCAGCGATAGCTTTGTGAGCAGCGTACCCAGGGAGTCCAGAACGAAAGTGATGAAGAAGCAATTCGCGATACGTCGATCTCTGCTTCATCTTCAAGAAACTGCTAATGTGCTGGCAATAGGCCGATAAAGTGGGTCTACACGCTATTGCAAAATATTTTCCAATCTCCTTGATTTGGTAAGATAGCATCTCTTTTGGATCTTGTATAAAGAAGTTGCAACTCGCCAAACACTCATCATTCAAATAGCCCAGAAAACTATGGGACACCCCAATAATTAACTATTCCTTACTGTTTTTGGTTTTATAAGATCGAGTTCAGGAGACTCACCATCAGTTTAGAGACTCTTGAACACGCCAACATCACATGACCTTCCTGGACCGCCGATACCGTAGGCTATAATTCGATGCCAGACATCGCATATCGCCAAAAGCACGACGAAGTGGTATCCTTTATAATTGAAGTACTTGCTTTCTGCTACACGAGGTTTTTCTAGAAATGTAAACTTTCAAATGTGAGTAGATCGAAAACCAAACTAAGTCATACCGCGATGCAAATGTGCTTGCCTTCCAGAAATCCCACCGCGGGTGGGTAACCAGTGCGCCTTTCCGTAGCTGTCGCACTTTCCTTTAGCTGCTCCGTGGTGATTGGCAGAAATGCTTGTCGATGTAAACCTGACGTCGACGCAGAATGATTTAACAGAACAATATTTGACAAAAACTTACTGCTTACTATTGCTTCCGTGACTTCTTTCGCTATGGTGCAAAAGTACTTTAGCCGCAGCTGAATTCTGCGCTTAGCTCTCTGTAGTTTTTGCAGTGGTCAGCAAGCCTGAACCACATCTAAAACATTTAGACAGAAATAATCAACGTTATACAACCCTAAATATACTCGAGGAAGGCATCACCATAAAAATACGCAGAGATGTTGTCTTCCCGCCACAGGACTTCGATGGGTTTGCTGATGTATTAGCTTCGGAGCTAAATCCTTGAAGAATCAACATTTTAGAATGAACTTTTTAGCGCAAAGATACATGCGGATGGTCGTTCTGACAGGATCCAGTATCGCCAACAAAAAGACCTCAACCAAAAACCACCAATCCAAATTTACCAAATTTACAAAGTCGATAATTTTGTCTGGTATTTGATTTCTGGTAACAGTACAATGCTCAAATAAAGAGATGAAAATGCAAAAAGCCATCGTGCGATGTAAGCGCGCCAGTCGCTTGCAACTTCCATGTAGAAATATGTAATAAAGTTAAATAAAAATGCTATACTTTTGATCAAGAACGAATTTATTTGAATTAGAAATGGGAAAAGGCGCCGTTAAAACCTTCAATTTACGATTGCTGCGAGAATTTCGCAATATACGAAAGAACGTACAAACTATAAAAGAACAACTTTGGTACGCTCGGGGATACAAGGATAGCGATGATGCTCTTTGTCGCCTTTTTGCTAAGTAAGTCATGTACGATCAATTCTTCCATTGACCAATTAAGGAGGATAGATATGTAATAGCAGCTGCTAACAGCTCCTTGCTCTGTTGTTTAGTGAGGCAAGCTTTTAAACGCGGCTTCTTACCGAAAATTAGCTGTATGAGGGAACTATTAGCAATGGTATTTCAATATCTTCCTTCTCCGGTTTAAAAAATTCATATCACATGTTTACATTTTCATTTATTTTTTTTACCAATCACATTTGACAGTTTAGATAGTGACGAAGTTAGGCGTAATCCTTGGCTTGTGTTAAGAGATCCACACAATATAACCATAGTTGTTGAGCAAATATAACGCATAGTTCTTGAATTGTAATAAAAGATCCAACAATATATAAGGTGTCGATCTTCGTTCATTTGAACATGGAGATAGATCAGAAGCTACGAAGAGAAGCTTCAATGCTATGCTTACAGTAACCAGCACTTTGATATAACAAAATAATGAAGCAAAATTCTTATATTACAGTTATGAAGGCATGTGACTTAGAAATGGTTTATGAGATTGGTTGTGGAGGAGATTGCTATGCTAGCTAGAAAATTTATCTTAGTATAAGGGCGAGATGAGTTTGGAATGCATGGGAGTTTCTGTATATGAAAAGGGCACGAGTTTTTGTACTGAGTCGTATTTGGTTTATTGGGTCTTATTCGATATGGGCGTCCTCTATCAATACCAATCCACCGGGAGATTTTGAACAGATGAGAGATACTTAGACTATCTCATTTTTAGTCAATTTGTATATTGTTGCAAGGTCCGTAATTTTTCTTCTGAATTCTAAAGAAGCAACGCTTCTTTACGAGCAACGCCTATCCCAAGTTGGGATAGGCGTTGCTCGTATGAAAGGTCCATTAGCCCACAACGGCGGAACGAACGATATATGAAACTTTGTTGGACTTTTCAATGTATCTAATCAAGCTACTTTTTGTGGCAACCAAATTGGTGAGCTTATTCTAATAACGGTCTAACATACAATTTAAAAGGCTTGAAAAGTAAGGGAACGTCCCTTATTTTGAATGCTCTTAAAATAAAATTTGAATTTCTAGAAGTTTTTCTTGCAATTTCGTGAATATAGTTGCCGAAATTGAGACCACTGTCGTAAACAAGTTCAGTCCTAAGTCACGTATTTGATCGGTACAATTTAGTGTAGCTCCTCCCAACGAAAATCAAGCGTTTGGATGATGTCGTCCTAGTCTTATGATAGCAGTTTTTTGAATTGAAATTTTTAATGACTTTGACCCCTGTTCGACAGCGTTTATTCCTTCCTGAAGTTTTTTGGCAATCATTAACTGTAATTATTTTGGTGTCGTCGGCATGCTGCAAAAACATTCAGAAGGTAATGAGAGAGGTAAGCCGTTGATAAAAATTAGAAAAATGAGAGGATCCAAACATGTTCCTTGGGGAACTCCATTAGGCGTGATATAGGAGTAGAAAAGCTGTTGTTGATTATCGGATTGATAACGTTCACTGAGAAAAGATCTTAGAAAGTTCAGAAGATGTCCTTTTATTCCGTATGCAGAGAGCTTTTTAAACAATAATGGAAAGGATATTGAGTCGAAGGCTTTAGCATAATCTAAATAGCAGGCAGAAACAAAGTTACCCCTATCTGTTTCCATTGGCCATAGTGCTATTGTCGAAGTTAGAGCGGTGGTTATTGACTTCTGCCTTAGGAAGCCATGCCGCTCCTTACAAATGATGTTATTGTCGTTGAGGTAACTCATCATTTTTTGCATAGGATACGCTTCATTACCTTGCTTGTTAAACTGATAATTCAGATGGGTCTGTAGTTGGTAACACAACTTTTGGGGCCTTTTTTGTGAACAGGTAGTACAAGGCCATATTTCCATAATTTCGGAACTTCACCGCAAACTAGAAATTTGTTGAAAAGAAACATTAGGGAAGGGACCAAACTAAGGGCCGCTTTTTAAGAATATATAAGGAATGTTATCTGATGAATTTAGCAGCTTGCAGAGTATAGACTAATTCGTTTGAGATATCTATCCAGTTCAGTTTTCTGTCGGTTTTAGGAGGCAAATGAGCACATGTTCCACTGTTTGTAACATTTAAAGTAATCAGCAAATAGTTTGGACATGTGCCAAATGGCCGTTTGTGAACAGATTCCAAGTAATCAGCAAACAAACAGAACCCGTTTGAGGAATTAGATAATTAGATGATCCACACATTTTGTTGGGTGGATCATCTAATTCCTCAAGCGGGCGTCATCAATGTCTCCGTGTGGCCCCAGAGTTTTCGGGGTCCTCGGCGGAGAGTAAGTACGTCCTGCGTCGCTATTCATTCAGGATTTTCACGAAGAATGCTGAACGACGTGCTAGTGGGTGTCCTGATCTCGTCCTGTGGGTGTGGGCGGAAAGAGCCTCGCACCTTAATGGAGTTCGGAACCTGGATGACTTTCCTGATTTTTGCGAACCGCGTTACTCTGGGACTCGTTTTCTCACTGGTGATCGCGTATTCATCCTGGTTTCGTAGGGCCCAGCCTCTGAGGCGTACATTTATGCAGGAAGATCAGCGTTTCAAAGTAGATGGCAGCAGAACAGAAAATGCTAGTCTTCTTCACAATTTCTTCTACGCTTTTAAAAGCTCTCCTAAGACATATGTTACACTTCGGTAACACGTCCGCGACGCTGCGAGCCGTCGCCAAGAGGGCGCGTGTGCACACTACTTCTCTGTGTTTTAATGTATTGAATCACACATAGCGCTAATGTCCTCAAAATTGAGGCGAATGCACCACATTAGGTGAATTCTGCTCAGTGACGGTTTCAGCGTTCGACTCAGTACCGCCTTGTTTGGCTAACAAACTACAATAGCAGGTGAAAGACTACTATATAATCGCCTACATTACTCATTGTGTAAGAAGCAGATGACTCTCGAGAATACCACCGAAGATTGCTCACACTTTAACGGATATGAATTGCAGCCCTCTCTGGAGTGATGCACTCTTTTCCATATGGCACTCCGATCGGACCTCTGCTCGGGCCCGGACCTGTGATTTTACCACCGATCCAACCTTCGCTTGAGCCTCTACCAGAAACTCCATCATGGCCTACTACAGGCAGTCCGATTAGCTCACCTGGAGGGTGTGAGTTTTTCTTTGAAGTACTTTCTTTCCAGATCATCTAAGAGATGGAAATTTGAAATTCTCTTAAATCCTAAAGACTCAAATAGTTTCTAGCAAACATCGTGCTTTCATACTGATCAGTGGAATTAATACCGAGGTCAAAGAATATTGTCAGACTTGGGCCGCCACAATCACACTAATTTCACTCATAGACAGTTTCTCAGCACAACTAAAGACTGAGAATGTGCATATCCTTGCTGGTAGCTCTGGAACGTCATGAAATAGGGTTGATTCAGTCATTAGCCCAACATAGGTTTACCTTGCATCGTCAGTAATAAATTAAGGTAACACTTGGTAGGATGGCATTTGTAATATCGTAGTTTTGGAAAGATTTCCCGAAAACGAAGGGTTATCGCGACTGGCTCTGTTAGCATATGGAGATTCGACTTCCAGCCCAACATCACCGTACCGTTGTAAGTCTCCTGCTCTTGCTGGCTACAGTCTACTGGTCTCCGGTCTTGAAGCGGCTGACAGACAACACAGGATACTTTATTTAAAATATTATAACTGCTGTAATTATTCCATTAAACTACACGGTATTTCACATATGGAGATTCGGAAATTCGGTGATATTGTGAGCAGATCCACCTATGGGTGTAAATTCGTCTCTGCACATAATCACAAAACTACCCGATGGGTTGCTAAATTTAGTTTCCTGCTTTGGTGCAAAGTGAGGACGAATTCCTCCACTTACTACTTGTGTTGCTCTGTTCGTGGCCAAATCATGTGCTTCACCTCACCTGTCTTTTCCCAAGTAAGTGCAATTGCGTATATACTTGTTCAGACACCCGTTTCTGGCTCATCCAATTTTGTTCAGGCAGCGTCTGTTTTCCTTTTCAACTAGCGATAAGTATGACTATCACTGTTCCCCTAAATCATGGCTAACGTTGTTCTCATTAGTTTTGCTCTATGTAGACGACAGCAGGTGTTTAGCACAACGTATGTTGAACCCGTTCTCCAAACTTACATGAGAAACTGTTTCGTTCCAGTATTTTCGAAGTTAAGGATATTATAAATATTACATATTGAAGGGGAGGGCGCTTGTAGCGCAGTCGGAGGAGGTGCAGGCTGTCGCGTGCACCCGATTTCGCCCAGGCCAATTACGCGCTTCATCCCTCGGAGTACCTGTCTGGGAAGAAAAAGAATTGGTACCAGACCTGTCTGGGAAGGATAGAGCGCTGTCTTGTTCATCGGCTGTCCACCGCAAGTCATTGTATGGCGAAACACGCGGCCAAATTGCTTCCACAACATCCCGTGGAGGTAGAATGCGTGGCGCATCCCTAGAGGTATTGAGTTACGCCGTCCTTTATCCTTTAATATTAATATTAATACTATATTTTTTATTGCATGCGCCCGTTTGCTATGGAATCGCTTGGAACAAATTTACGAGAGTAGTAGAACACTTCCCAATCCTTTTAGTTCAGTTAGTGAAAATGTTGCTCATTTGAAAGGAAAAGCCCGTAAAAATCAAGCTCATTATTAGCACTGAGAGGTGTGAAATGCAAGAAAATAAATACGGAATTTTGCGTGCATACAAAGCAAGGTTTTAGTCAGCAATCAAGCCGTTTATGTTGAAGTACAGTGAACACAATAACTGGTCTGTTGCTACGATTTGAGAAGCCCTACTTCTTTTTCAAGACAAACCGAGGATATTGCACAAAGCGGAGCTTCTAAAGAAAAACGTGTGTCATTTTTCTCTAAAAACACCAAAACTTTACGCTAGTTTAGTCGTTCATGATTATTTTTGACTGCAATATTCCTTCCTGACCACATCACCTCTTAACAGGCTATGCTTTCAGCTTATCATGGAACTTTGAAAATGGGCCTTCGCCATGTAAAAACGCTTGAAACGTTGGTTACAATTATGTAGACCAAATGCACTGAATGGATTTTCTGAGTGAGTTCTGGCCAGTCAAATATCGCGTTGTCGACTTCATGTAGCTCGCGCTTAGGTGGATATCATGTGCAGCTGCGGCGCGGGGGTACCGTTTTCGATTTGAGGCAGTGTGCTCACGGGTTCGGTTCTGTGTTTTCCTCTTTGTAATTTATCGGCAGTAGGATTGCTTATCTTCATCTCCAGCTTGTTTTTGTACATATGCTTGGAAAAATAGCTGCCATTTACGTTTTCTGGGCTCTTTGATGGTAGAGTTTTATTTCCACGTAAAGTAAGTGAAAAACAGATACAGGTTCCTGGTCAGCACAGCATAGAACCTCTATACTCACAGCGTTGGAAATTTGTCCTTCGGACCCCTTCTCGCTCACTCACCCGTACATATGTGCCGTAATCTGCCACAAGAGACCGGAAATTCAGAAACTGATGTCAAATTCGTGGTCACCCCCCATATATCACCAATAGCTAATGCGTGAGTGAAATGATTTTTTCGACCTTGATAACAGTACATGTGTCTTATGTATTTTTGATTTTCTTTCTGATTCCTTTTGATTTTCCAACTGCCGGATTTTCAGGATGAAAAGGTGCTGTAGATAACAAATTTTCTCCTTTCCATGAATGAGTCGAAAACGTACTAACTAAACGGCAAGGTAGCTACCGATATACCTATTTCTCTACCGCTCGCTCAAAGAAAAAGCGAACGTAGTAGCATCGATGTTTACTTGCAGTGTGGCCTATGTATCGTCTAATGTCAACTGGTCCCCACGTTGAACGGCTTTGCACCTCGGTCGCCACCTTTGATGGTGAGTTGAGGCCGAGGTACGAAGCCTAAGGCCTTTGTCATACCATCGCTCACCCCGAGCGACGCCTAATGATACGCTCCCATATCGATCGGGCGGCGCGATGGAATCGATATGGGTGCATATCATTGGGCGTCGCTCGGGGTGAGTGACGGTACCATCGCTCACATCGAGCGAAGCCTAATAATAAGCTCCCATATCGATCCCGCGAAGCAGTGAGTGAGGGTAACCATTTTCGACCTACTTTGAGGACTTTGAAGCAAAAACTGATGTGAGAATACACCGGCTGATGAGACCTTTATACGAAATGATTTTAGTCTCTTTCTATAACTATTAGATTGTAAATGTTTTTAAATTGATCCCGTATTTTTAGGGATGATCGAAGATAACCTGAACTTGAACAAATACGATTCAAAGGCACTTATATGGGGATCGTGAGGCGGATGCTCGGCAGGCAGACTATTCGCCAAGTGTCATGTATGTCTTCCGTAAACCGTATAAAGCTGGAAACGCCTCCGCAACACACCATTGGCATTTAATACGTATTAATGGCCTATTCGAAGCATCCCATTTGTGTAATATCTGTGGACCTATCCAGAGACACAGAGAGAACATGGTTATTAAGGTAATATCGAGATAGTGCTCTTAGATTAATAACAAAACCACCATAAAGTGTAGAAGTCGATATTTTAACGAAAGTGCACAATACCCGACTTGACGGTCATTTTCACTTATGATCTAGCGCAATGCTAATGGCAAGACTCTCTAACATTCCTCGAAGAGATGTCGCGCGTCGTGCTTCTTTACCACTTTATCATCATTTTTATATTTGCGCATCAAATTGCCCCATTAAAACTTAAAATGCTTTCTAACTGAACAAAGGAAAGGAGAAAGCACAGTCACTAACAAAAAAACAACATAATTCCAAGATAAGGTAAGCGGCTGATTTCCTTGAACGTTTCAAAGCACTGGACAAGTGGCGATGTCCATTCCTCCACGTGGCGGCGCTGGAAACTGTTCGCGAGCGAGATAAGCCGAACACGGACACGCGGGTGCAGGCGATAGACCCATGTTACATGTGGGACGAGCGTTCTATCCCCTCGTCCCCCTGGCCCGCCCACCCCTAACCCCCTGCGCTTGCTCGAGAGTCCAGTGGCTGCCTTACGATACAGTGGAGACGCAGACATTTGCCACGCCTCTGCTTAAAGGGCGGGGGATAGAACGCCACTCCGCTATGTCACATCACATGGTGCATGTCAGTTCACGTATATCGAGATTGTGTTGCGAGTCCCCGTTGGCTCCCGGCGTTCGCGGGAGCCAACGGGGACTCGCAAAGCTCGGCGGGTGTGAAAAGTATGCGAGGGTCCCTGATGCGAGGACGGCATCGGGGGCAACTGAGCTAGTCCGAAAGTCCCGTAACGTAAGCAGGACCCGCATGGCAACGCTGAATGTGGGTACGTTGACCCTGTGCGAGTTGGTTAAAGCACTGGAGCAAAAAAGAGTTGATTTCTGTGCGGTGCAGGAGAAGAGGTGGTTCTGCTGCAAGTCAAGGAACATAGGACGAGGCTTTAAAGCCGTTCTACGTGGAAGTCCCAGGACCACCAGTGGCGTTGGTATAATCATCTTCGAAAGATTTCGTGACTCCATTGTAAACGTTGAGCGCTTAGACGATCGATTGATGAAGATGCTGTCGCCGTTAAGGAGTGATTCTATCACTTTCTCTCTGCGTATGCTCCGCAGACTGGCCGCGCCGATCAGGTTGAGTTTTAGAGCCTGCTTGATGAGAAGGCAACAGAGGTACCGTTGAAAGATGTTGTTCTAGTCGCTGGTGACCTTAATGGGCACGTGGGCGCGACAAAATAAGGGTACAGCTGTCATGGTAGATTCGGTTATGGGTCGCGCGACGCAGATGGTGAGCGTATCCTTGAGTATGCGGAATTGCATAACCTCACCGTAGTGAAGGCTGTATTTAATAAACGTATTCCCGTCTTATCTCGTTCTTATGCGGGAGCACCAGGGCTCAGATAGACTTCGTCCTTGTGAAGGATCATGACCGAAGTCTCGTCACAGACGCGAAGGTCGTGCTGTATGAGACGGTCGCCCCACAGCATCGACCGCTTATCTGCACTTTGAAGATAGCCCCTCCGAGACTGAAACAGGTCGAGCGATGCGGTGGTGCAAGAACCAAGTAGTGGCGAATGAAAGAGAAGGAAGCAACTGTGATTTCTAGCGTACGATTACCGACAGTTACGACTGTCGATAAAACCTGGAAGAAGGCGACCGAAGCGATTCGTCAAGCTGCACAGTTTCAGCTCGGTATTGCGAAGCCTGGACGACGCAAGGTCTACAAGCAGGCATGGCTGTGGACAATGACGTGAAAGCAAAAGAGCGAGAGAAGAAGTCGCTCTATCATGTGTTTCTCAGCACAAGACAGCCGATAACTGGCAGAAGTACCAAGAAGCGAAGAAAGCTGCCAAGAAGGCCTGGCTGTTGCAAAGCCGTTCATTATGGAGACGTTCAACGATAAGCTCGAGTTACGCTGTGGTGAGCGGTATCTGTACCGACCTGCTAAGAATCGCCACCAGCAGACCGAAGATATCGAGAAGTTTTTCGGCATCAATGTTGAGAACGGCCATCTTCTTATGGATCGCAAAGAGGCATTGAAGCGATGGCGCGATTACTTTGAGGAAATCTCTACTGTAGAGTTTCCTCATTCAGCTACTCCTTCAACGGCTTCAACCCACGGCCTTCTCCAAAAGACCACCTTGGAGGAGACTGAAGCGGCTTTGAAGAAGATGAGGCCAGGCAAAGCGACTGGGCCCGACAACGTGGCAGCTGGTTTAAATATGTACTGGCACCCTGCTGAGTGGTTGGCGAAGTTTTTTAATCAGTTTGTAGCGGAGAAGAAAGTGCCCGAGTGTTGGCGTCAGAGGATGATGATTCCGTTTTGGAAGAAGGAGGGCAGTCCTTCTGACTGCTCTAATTACCGTCCTATCGCTTGCTTTCGCACAGCATGAAGATCTTTGTGCGAATCCTTGATAGACGAAATCGTGACATCGTCCAGCTTTTCGGCAGTCAGTGTGGCTTCGTAGCTGGCTGTGGCACCATTTATGCTATACATGCCGCCCACCTCCTGTTAGAGAAGCATCGCGAGAAACAGAGGCCAGTGCATATCGCATTCCTCGACTTGGAGAACGCCTTTGACCGCTTACCGCGTGAAGTGATATGGTACGCTCTGCGACATGACGAAGTTCCTGAAGAGCTCATAGAGTGGGTGAGAATCCTCTACTCTTTTCCAAAGAGTCGAGCTGCAGCTGGAACACCGATGGAGTTTCCCATCTCTGTCGGGGTACACCAGGGTCATGCTTATGCTCGCTTGCGAAGATAAAGGTGAACTCGAGCGAGAGGTGCAAGCTTGGTGTGATCGCTTGGAACCTCGCGAGGACTCAGATTGAACGTAAAGAAGACCGAATATCTAACGACGGACAATAAGGAGTCCAGCTCCGTCAAGGTTTTTGTCCAGCTCATTGAGTTCCAACGCACTTCGGTCTTTAAGTACCTGGGGTCAGCAATAGCGTGTGACGGCAAACTGATGGCTGAAGTGAATTCATGCGTGAGTGCAGATTGCTCCAAATAGCGCTCGCTGACTGGCGTGCTCTGCGATAGAAAGATACCGGAGCGCTTGAAATCGAAGATTTACAGAGCAGTCGTCTGGCCGGTAGCGATGTGCGGCGCTGAGTGTTGGCCTGCGACCAAGGAAGTTGAAACGCGCCTAGCGTCATGGAGACGAAGCTGCTGCGCTGGACGGCTGGAGTCACCCGCATGGATCGCATAAGAAACGTCATTCGGAAGAAGTTTGGAGTTGCGCCGATAGCTGACAAGATGCTCGAAACTCGCTTACGATGGTACGGCAACGTTCTGCATGGAGAAGAAAACAGCGTCCGCAAGATAGGCCTTAACTTCGAGGTAATAGGAAAGGGGCCTGAATGGCGCCGGAAGCAGCGCTGGTCTGATACGTTACATATGGATTTGAAGGTTGCTGGTGTCCACCAGCGATGAGCGGATTATCCGTTATCCATTATCCGGTTTCCGGCGGGTTTTGGCCTATCCGTTTTGTTGTTCGTTATCCGGAAATTTTTGGCCGGATAACGAAAACAAAATCTGGCACGCTTATGATTACTTAGTTAAATATGAGGGAATTTTTTAAAAATCGTTGTGTGTTTTTTCTACTGATAGTCGCTTGCAAGCTAGGTCGGTGTCTTCTCTTAGTTCCCAATAGTATAACTAGGCTTAACTATGCTCATACCGCGTTTTAAAATGCAGAACACTGCCCTGCTTTTATCAATGTATCTGTGAGATTTTTAACAAAATTCCTGTTAGCATAATGTACGATCGGGATAAAACCACTTATTCAGAGTAGAAAAGGGTTAAACGTTCATGCGAATCACTTCGTTTCAAGGAAGTGCTAGATCTTCAAATTTTGGCACGATTTTTTTAGCTTTTTAAACTATGTTTAGCATATGCATGGCTTCGAGTGACTGGTCGATGAAAAGCAAGTACTTTAATATTTCCAAATATCTTCAGATTCGTCTGCAGGTTTCAGGTAGCTGTTCAACAGTAGAAGTAGCTGTATATGGGTTGTGGGTCCAATGCTGGTATAAAAACTTACTAATTGGACTGATGTTTTGGAGCAACCCCTTCAGAGTCCAAAAAAAGACAGGCAGAGCTCAATGAGTGCTCATCGAAGAATTACAGCGGGTTGTAATAGTTTTTAAGCTAAAAGAAGAACAAAATGAAAGAGGAGGAGCAAAATAACCCAACCGCCACCCTTGGATGAGTACCGATGTCAGTGTATGGGGTGCACGAGTCACATCTATTTCCATGCAAAGATGTTTACTAGGTCTCCCCCGTCTGCGGGGACAGCTTCGTTCTCCAACGCTCTTATTTTCCCATCAATATGAAACTACTTTACTTGAATCTGGTCTTATACAGGCTCTTAAGAAGATGCTTGCGGCAGCCGAGAGAAAGTTGTTCAACAGCGTTTGTTCCCCAACTTGATGGATACACTACAATTATTCTCAAATGCACCTAAAAGTAATTTACCTTCTCCGAGGCAAAAGAGAGGGAGTCGTTCGATCTGGGCATGAATTAGGATTAAAACTGATTAAAGGGTATACAAAAAGCGACTCCTTCTAATAGCTGCTCCATCTAGGCCAAGAAAATACGTAGGATCTTTACTAGTGACCTCATTGCAACTGAAAAACAAGAGCAAAGGATATAGGGTGACGTTAGTCAATTCCTTTGTGGGATGCGCCACTCACTCCTACGGGATATTGTGGAGACGGTTTAGATACGTCGAAAGACTTGCGGTGAACTGCCAATGGGACAGTACAGTGCATTAACCTTCCCGGAAAATCCTGGTACCAAGTAAGTCACCTAGCCCGAAAGTAGGGAAAGCTTTATTGACCTGGGCGGGAAATTCGAAACAAGAACATTGAGTCGGAGTCGGAGTGCCTGCGCCAGTTCGCGCTCCTCCGACTGCGCTAACACTCGTCGCGAAGAAAACACCAACAAGAACGTTAAATAAACACCAACAAGAAGGTTAAATATGGCTTATTTGGCATTTGAAGAGGACAGTGTTACAATCCTCGACGTACTATTGGAGAAAGATTAGTTTAAAAGTAGTTTTAATTTTTGTTGTTTGTTCGTTATCCGTTTTTCCGTTATCCGGCTATTTTTGGGCAAAATTATCCGTTATCCGTTATCCGGGTTTCAAAATTTGTTTATCCGCTCATCTCTGGTGTCCACCCTGATCTAGCGCTGGATCAGGAGAGGTGGTGTCGTGACGCCAGAATGGCGGACCCCGCTGCGAATCGGGACAAACGCTGAAGAAGAAGAGTTCCAAAGCACTGGGCAGAAGCAAAGTTAGTAATAATGGTTACCCTTTGTTAAAAAGCCTAGGAGCTGTGCACCATAGGAATGTGAAATGTACAACATTAGGAAAACGTTATCACTTTAATCTGTTATGGAGCATATAGAATTACAAATTCGGTAATTACAATTCGGTCTTTATATGTTGTGTTCTCGTTTACTCCGACAGTCCACCTCTGTATCCATCTTGTTTAACAATGAGGATTTATGCCCATCCTCTGATTTTTTATTCAAAATATGGTGTGTATCAATGAAAGGGGGCGGGAAAGAAAATAGGTGCTCTTAGCAAATTCGAAAACCGGGAAATCTACTCCCCCGTACTCATCAGAGCAGAATCACTGCCTATCACTATCACTACCTATATATGCCATTTTCACCTTGAATTGGACACTTTTAAAATCAAATTGTACACTTTTCAAACCGAATTGGACACTCTTTCAAAGTAGCTTAAGACTTTTGAAATCAAAGCGAACTCTTCGAAATCGAAATGAGCTTTTTCTTTCTTAAACTAGAGACTCCCCAAAAATGTTGGAGTAATTTTTTGTTCAAGGAAAATTGAAGTTTTAGTTCAATTCCCAATAAGAGAATACATGGTCTATAAAAATTTTGTTGTTTGAAAAAAACAATGATTTAAAACTTGTTTTAAGCAGCGGAAAGGCGGCTATTTTCTATTGGCAAAACAGAGAATACGTCATGCCCCTTCCAAAACTACGCTACTTTTATTTGATTGATAGCAAAATTTTTGTCCGCACGTAGTCTCGTAGCCTGCAAACGGTGCAACATAAACAATTGTTGTCCAACTGTTTAATGTGGTATTGAACTAGAAATCGAGAAAGTACACGCTTTATTGACGACCAACGGCGATGTCGGCGACGACGCCTTCTTCAGATCTGAAAAAGTTCAAAGATTTGTTGAAGCTACAATGCCAAACATCGTCACGGATCTTGCGAAAATTTAAAGATCCCCGAACAGCAACTCTCGCGGCAGAGAGAGGTGACAGCAGCCCAACATTTAGAACGCCCGAGAGACTCCACAAGGTGAAACTCTCTAAAAAGACTGATGTAAGGGGTGAGCTCGCGGGTTATATAGACACATTCCCCCCGCCGATTCAACATCGGACTCTTGGCCTGTATCCATAACCCCTCCAGCGTTTTGCGTGCGGCGGTATGGGCCTACCGTGCTAGAATCTTGAAAGCGATCCCAAAGCCGATACCGTTATGGTCGTTTACCCTGTGGCAGCCCAGAGCAGTTGATGGTCTTGACCTGCGCTTCCCTTCCAGGTGTTCCTTAAAGCGAACGTAGAAAGAGAGAGCTGTTTCACCGATGTATTCACCTCCACAGCTGTTGCACCTTATTAGGTAGACAACCCTCGAGATCAATGCCAAGATTCATCAAAGGTCGAAACTGGCATAAACAACTGTAAAAACAACATGTCCTAACTTTCTGTTTGCTTGTAAGCAGTATTTACATTTTCAATCAAATAAACATTGCCACTTGCTTTTCGAGTGCATGGCGCCATCCAGTCTTTTAATGCACTACGTGACTGCTGCCTTGTCGTACTTCAAAGCAAACTTCAATTTTATAATTTTGTCCGAAAATTCAACTTTTATAAGATTATTGCACATCTTGGGGCAGTCGAACTAAAAAACTTCAAAGACAGTTTTACCAAATTTCTCTCGAACAAAAAGTTATTCTAACTATCTTAGTGAGTCTTAGTGAGCCTGGGGTTTAACTTGCCATTTCGATTTGGAAGAGTTCGCTTTAATTTCAAAAGCCTTAGGCTTGCTTAGAAGAGTGTCCAATTTGACTTGAAAACACCCCGACACAGGTGGATCGAATTCTGTGAGATATCTCCAGAAACCCGACACATTGGAAGGTATTGAGAGTAAGTACTGGTCCTCCTTACTTTTCCCACCCCTAGGGTCGCCCTCTACATGACCCCTTTACTGTCCTTCTTACTGGTTCTCCTTTACTGGTCCCTCTTCCTTGATCCTCTTTTTCTAGTTCCCCCACCCCCTTTACTCTGAATCCATACACATGTTGGATGACGTATTCAGCACGTCTTCTTAATCCCGGTGTTCGGGTCTTGACATTCATCCATACGTGGCTGCTCCGTGTATCGCAAACCTGGGCGACCCGCCGCCAAGGTTAAGTTCGCCAGCAATCTCAAAAGGTTAAGCTCAGAGGATAAGCCGGCTGGCATACGCCGCTCTGTCGAAGGCATCCCTTGACTTTTGTCGCCCATCCCCGTAACTGACAACGTGACCCACGGATTAACTTAAAGAACTGGTTTTACTATATAGACTGGTATAGGGGATACGATGGGGCAGGGAAACATCAAAACTGTTCCTATGATGCCTGTCCATCTCATGTACGCGATTTATTCTCCGAAGTACCCGTTCTCTTCGAGAATATTCGTTCTGTTGAGCAAAAATTGGGCAAAAAATCATACATTTTTCATGATCATCGCCTTTATTTTTAGCTTAATGAATTTAATATAGAATCCCTGTACAGAAGCCTTATCACTTTGCAGCAGGGATGTAGTCAGAACTTTCCATTTCGTTGATCCACTCACTGCGCTCTTGAAGCAAAATAGCCTTTGTCAAAAAGGGCCAGGGCAAAAATACCAGCACGTCTACCCTATCGGGGAAGTACACATTAACAACACGTTATCCACGGCACTTGCTGTTCACTGCCAATAACCTTTTCTTAGGCCTATGTCATTTCATCGCTCACCTCGAGCGAAGCCTAATGATAAGCTCCTATATCGATCGCGCGAAGCGATGAGTCGATATGGGAGCCTATCATTAGGCTTCGCCCGGGGTGAGCGATGGTATGACATAAGCCATAGGTTAGCGAAGAACACTGATAGAACAATATTTCGATGGAATATGGACGAAACAGCAGTGGTGGAGGTTGAAAGTATTTTAACGTTTATAAAGACCGCCATTCCTTCCTATAGCGTTTGTACCTGGATCGGCCCTGCATGTTGCAGGAATTGCGACTTTGATAACAAACGTACATGCCCACCACTCTATACCTAGGCAACAATGAAGTAAAATATAAAAAATAAGTAAAATATGCATTTGTTTTAGAATGCGCCATGAAGGCTTAAATTATGGTACCTACAGCGCGAGTTTACGATTGCCTGGTAATATTGCAACTAATGAGGAACCCAAAGTAATTATAAAAAGCCAGCATGCCCACGCTGAAACCGAATTCTAAGCACAACGATGAGGAGCACGCTTATCGTTTTCTTCCTCCTAGTGGTAGCGTTGCTAACTCATCGTTACCATGCTAAAATATAAATGTTTCAGTCCCTTCAGGGTTCCCCAAAAATGGAAGCACAGATCCTCCCGACGACAAAAAGCAATAAGGCCAGGGTATGGTCTCATGCTTATGTCTGTCCGACGAAAACGAATATTATTACAAGCACCTTCCAAATAGTAGAAATCTATGTTTTGTCTCTGCTGAGTTTTTGATCCTAATGAGAGATGGATCAAAGTTTACCGCACAGTCAGCGCGTGCACATGTGCTGAGTGTCACGTGTGTTAATTTAAGGAAGGCGGCAGAGAGGGCAGAGCGGCGCTGTAAGCGATGCGCTACGTCATAAGTGAGGGCCAGGTTCGGTTCCTCGAGTTTGCTGACTTTTTTTCAATTCTAGTGTTCACACCATGATTAGTATTAGGTTGTCGTATTATAAATGTCGCCTGCCTTCGGTTTGACATTTCTCTGCTATTGTTATGTCTTGAATCACGTAACAATACGCGTTTAACAAGCATTTCCGTAGGCACCTTTCACCCAAGTTTCGTTTTGATTCGTTGGCCCCTTTAAAGATTTTTTTAGATTAACGATGATCGAGAAAATTACTGAGAGCAGGTTTGCTTGCTGTATTAATTCAAGCAAGGAAGAACTGCTACAAACGTTTCCGAGACGGTGATTAGGGCCTTGAATAAGAACATCAAAGGCGTCCTGAAGTTATGGATAGCCAGGAAAGGTAGCTGTCGAGTCGGATCGAACATAAACTACACGTGAGCTCGCACAGAGGTTCGGTTGTCACCATCCCACCGTTGCCGATCGTTGACATAGAATCGGAATGTCAAATCGGTGTGCAAAATGGGTGCCACATCAGCTCTGCGACCCAAACATGGCGGCACGAGTCGCTATCGTTGGAATCGGATGAGAATTGGATCCACCATGACAATACCACACGAAAACGGCAATGGTTGAGCTCTGTTGAGGTTTCAAAGACAACGACAAAGCCTCAGATTCACGGACTGTCATGCTCTTTGCTTGGTGGAACAGTAGAGGCCTCTGAGGTGCTGGATCCAGGCCAAACAATTGCGGCAGACCTTTACAAAGAACAACTGAGCATGGTCCAAGCACTGGATCGACAAGGAGTGAACACAGCAACTGACAAATTTACAGCAAATTCCTGCATGACAATGCTTGTACGCAAATATTACGCTGCAAAAGATTGAGGAGTTGGGCAGGAAACTTCTGCCTTACCTTGCCCTTATAGCCCAGACCTTGCGCCATCAGAGTACCATCTTTCCTGGTCGATGCAGCACGCCTTGGCGGAGAAAAAATTCAAGAACCGTGACGAAGTCGAAATTTGGAGGTTCAGCTTCTTGGAGACGCAGCCACCGGAGTTCTTCAATAAGGACGTCTATTCTTTGCGAGGACGTTGGCGACGTGTCACTGATATTAATGGAGATTACCTCCTGTGTTAAGGTATGGTAATTCTTTTCTTGCAGCAAAATTTCTTTTTCAGCAAAAATCCGACAACCTTATATTTATCCCACTCCCAAATTTTCGTGGTCATATCCTTCATTTCAAGCTCCCAAGTGTGTGTTTATTAAGAGATTTTAATAAGTAGTCCTCTTTATATACGACATTTGATATTGTGCTCAGGTTTTGGAAAAACCAATGGCTAGGTGGAGCATGAATCTTCCCAACCATCGACAAAGTGGAGAAGCATCAAATGATGGGAGCAGTCCGCAAGGCGAGAGTGAGTGTCCAATAGTTGTCACCTGACATGTGCTCCCAAGCTAAAGGAAGGACTCCGTGATGCACACGCCTAGTGACACCATACGTTCATGAAAGTATACAACTAGACATACAATACTGCTCGTAACTAGAGTCGTGGAGCGCAGTCGGAGGAGGCGCCGGCTGTCGCCTGCACCCGATACCAGGTTCCTGGTTCGGATTTCCCACCCCAGGCCGACCAAGCCTTCCATCCCTCCGGGGTCGGTGAGTTGGTACCAGACGTGTCGGGAAGGATAAAGCGCTGACTTTTTCATCGGCTGGCCACCGCAAGTCATTGCATGGCCAAATACACATTCAACTCGCCTCCACGACATCCCGTAGAAGTAGAATGCGTGGCGCATTCCAAAGTGATTGAATAACGCCGTCCTTTATCCTTTATCCTTTAACTAGTTTCGCATTTCTCGTCGCAAAGCGTCGGAATCGTTCGCAGCGAGTTTACTGGAAAGATGACCATATCGCTGAAATCAACCCACTGAGTGGATCTCGAAAATCAAAACGAAGTTGATGTGGCGTTGAATCTGACCTAGTTATGACAGTTTGAGTGAATTTTTGGTAGCTTCCTTAACTTCCTTCAAGACGGTTACATTTTTTGAAAGACACATATTCGGAATTCCAGTGAAGTCAGCTACACACTGAATTATAAACTAGCCAGAAATTTTTCAAAGAAGTCGTTCGGTGACCTATATGCCTGCTGCGGCGACCGTTATGCTCGCTGGAGATAATTACGCCCACAGGAAACGGCTCCCTAATTAGTCGAAACTCACACTTCTGCTGAAATTTTGAATACAGTCTGTTCATTTCAGGTTTCAAACATGAATTCCTATCGCAATATCCATTATTTTGATAGGGCGTAACACTATCTTTGGATGACTCCAAGTATCCGCCAGTTAGCATGCAAAAGAATTTCTTCATGATTGCTCCCTCGTATTCTAGTTTACAGCATTCCCCAAGGAAAGCCAAACTTCTAAGGTGCACAAAGCAGTAAAGGTGTGCAACCTATTACAATTTCACTTTTTAAAAGCTGGACAGCCAAAAGAGTTTCTGCCGTAAATCCGCTGCCTGTCATTATTTTGACTATGCCAGTGGACTTTTCGGATCTATCCTAGTCCGGGGGGGCCACATACCTAAAAAGTACGTAACAAAATAAATTGAGACTTACCAGCGGCTCCTAAGGAACGAGTTGGAACCTAAAAGAAACCAAAAACGAGCGAACAAATAAAAAATAAAAAATCGCCGCGGTTTACAAACTCGGCGGGCAAAGAGCGACGGAATGGAGGCATGCCGCGTGCTGACCGCCGGCTGACATGTTATAACCAGGATCCAACATGGTGAGGGCACACAACTTTGCCTGCTCACAACCGCAACAAATGCAATTTTTTTCGTTTTTTTCTTTGTAACTTTTCTAGTTTAGGTCCCATGCTGTTCTGTGGAATCCGCTCGGTAAGTCTCAAGTGTACTTGTTACATTTAACACTTTTTAGTTATGTGCCCCCCCCCCGGGACTAGGATAGATCCGACTTTTCTCATAATGAACTGACGATAAGAATCTTCATGCCGCAGCTGAAAAGGTGAGGTTGTGCTGGTGCATAATCGACTAACTGTGCTTTACAACAATGTGTCTTCTCAAAATAATGAAACTATGCTTCGATTGGAACAGGCACTCAAAGTGCGTGATTTCGACAAAAGTTTTGGAAAGGTCCTATTTTCCTCGATCGCTTCGTTGTGCTATTGCTGTTTAAAAAAATTACTTTCATATTCTTTTTCTTCATACAATTAGCTATCTACTAATGTAGAATTGTGCTGATCAAGTGGGATCGCTTTTACCGTTTTCACACTGTAATCGAATTCCAGGCCGGCAATACGACCTGGTCACAAAGTATGCCAGTCGAGCGACCCAGGTACACCTAGACGTGGTTTGCGCCTAGGTGTGCGGCCCATTGGCGCTGGTCCATCTACCGCATACATAGGAGTTGTTATATTCTATCAATTAACATTACTAATCAATCTAGAGGCATGCTGTTGATTCTGTCAATTTTTCTGCTCCACTACCTTTTTTTGATTTTTGTGTTTGTTTTCAAAACGCTTTCCACTAACGACATGTTGTTACGCTTTTCTATTAGGTTGGACAGAAAGCAGAAAAAAATCTAGTCGGGAGCCATTTTTTCGAAAAATTAGACAAAATTCTGAACTGGTCTCCAAAGCAAGTTGTCTTTGTTCTGCTGGTCTAAAATTGAGTTTACGCTGCGTCGCGTCGGTGACGCGAGATGCGACACGAGGGTTAACGATTATAGTTCATATAGTTCACCATCACCTTACTGCTTAGCCATTAGTTTGAAACACGTGAGTGAACACATTTAAAAATTGTTAACTATAGGTATAATTTTTGTTGAAGTTTGGGGCAGAGAGATATCTGACAAAAAGGTGGTCGTGATTCGTAGTGAGATGGGTGGATGCTCTTCTTAATATGAGGTTATCATGAGTAAGTACAGAGCGGCACAAATGCACGTTCACGAGATAAATGGCGACAGGACGACGATTTTTTTTCACCCAAGCCTCGTCTATGGGAGCAATTTAGGATGCTGATCATGAATATTGTATCCAAAATTCTTTTGAAATTTTCTGTGCTTACAGTTATTTATAATAGTGTATAGGGAAATGGAAAGCACAGAAAGAGACCATTATCAGAATTTAGAGTTCTTACATTAAGCATCGTCGTCGATTACGGTAGGATCATCGGCCGCTCACGATTATGGTAGCGGGCACTACTGAGCACCTTGGATGAGCTTTAGCGAGGGAGCAAAGTTAGCAGAGTGGAGCTGAACTTGCGTCACAGCGACTGGAGCTTTGTTTGTTTTTTGCCCTCCTCTCTCTATTTTTTAATGTATTTGAGTCCTACTATTGTTTGTATTTTAACCCTTTATTGGTTTAGCAGTTCAGTGGGTAAGTTGTTACGTGCATAGCGTAGCACACTTCCGTGTGTGTAACGTCTTCGATTCTCTCCTTTAGTTGAGGAATCAATGCAAAAATAAACCTGCTAGGAAAGGCCCTTGTGCTTTTTAGTGATTTATGTCTATTGCCTTTTTTCTCTGCAGAAACTAAGTAAATTCTTCTTCTTCAGCGTTTGTCCCGCTTTGTGGCGCGGTCCGCTATCTTGGTGCCATGACGCCACCTTTCCGATATTGCGCTATTGCTGATCCCAGGTACTTAACGACCAAAGTGCGTGGGAGCTCAATGCCATTAACCTTGACGGAGCTGGACCGTAATATCCATCATTAGATAATCGGTCTTCTTCACGTTCAATATGAGGTGAGTCCAAACCGCTCCAGCGATCACACCAAGCTTCCACCTCTCGCTCAAGTTCACCTTTATCTTCGCAAGTGAGCATTACGGCATCAGCATAAAGCAACGTCCAAGCGAAGGGCTCCTAAAGATCTCGTGTGATGGCATCCATTACGACAACAAAGAGGAGTGGGAAAAGCGCAGAACGCTGGCGCACACAGACAGAGATGGGATACTCCATCGAGGTTCCAGCTGCAGCTTGAACTCGACTCTTTGGACAAGAACAGAGAACCTTCTCTATGAGCTCTTCAGAACTCGTTGCGTCCCAGGGCCCTTCACGCGGTACGCGATCGAAGGCGTTTCCCAGGTCGAGAAAGGCGATATGCACCGGCCTCTGTTTCTCGCGATGTTCCTCCACCAGGAGGCGGACGGCGTGTATGGTATCAATGGTGCCACAGCCAGTTAAGAAACCACATTGATTGCTGGAAAGCTGGACGATGTCACGAACTCACTCTTCAACAATTCGCTCAAAGATCTTCATGCTATGCGACAGCAAGCAAATTGGACGGTAATTGGAACAGTCTGCAGGACTGTCCTTCTTCTTCCAAATCGGAATGGTCGTACTTTGGCGCCAACAGTCAGGCACTTTCTTCTCCTCTACAACCTGACTAAAGAACTTCGCCAACAACTCAGCAGAGTGCTAAAACTTTGACTTCCATAAATCAGCCGCCACACCATCAGGCCCAGTTGCTTTTCTTGGCCTCATCTTCTTCAAAACCGCTACAGTCTCCTCCATGGTGATCTTCTGGACAAGGCCGTGAGTTGGAGCCATTTAAGGCATGGCTGGATGAGGAATGATTCTACTGCGGAGATTTCCCCAAAGTAATCGCGCCATCGCTTCAATGCTTTCTTGCGGTCCATAAGAAGATGGCCGCTCTCGTCGTTGATGAAAAACTTCTCAATACCCTTGGTTTGGCGGTTCTTGGCAAGTCGCTACAGATACCGCTCACCATCGCGCGACTCGAGCTTCTCGTTGAACGCCTCCATAATGAACGGCTTTGCAACAGCCAGGCCTTCTTGACAGCTTTCTTCGCTTCTTGGTAGTCCCGCCAGTTATCGGCTGTCTTTCCGTCGAGAAGCACGTGATAGAGCGACTTCTTCTCCCGGGCCTTTGTTTTCATTGTCGACCTGGCGTCGGCCAGGCTTCGTAATGTCGAGTTCAGACTGTGCGGCCTGATAGCGTAGGTCGCCTTCTTGCAAGTTTCATCGACGGTAACCGTACACGAGGAATCACAGCTGTTTCCTTCTGTTTCATTCGCCAAAACTTATTTTTGGTACACCGCATTGCTCCACCTGCTTCAGCCTCGGAGGGGCAATCTTCAAAGTGCATATCAGCGGTCGATGCTGTGGAGCGACCGTCTAATACACAAGACCTTCGCGTCTGTGACGAGAGTTCGGTCAAGATCCTTCACAAGGACAAAGTCCATATGAGTCATGGTGCTGCCGCTATAGAACGAGATGAGTGGGAATCGCGTTTACGAAATACGGTGTTCACGATGGTGAGGTTATGCGACCTGTAACCGATTCCATCACGACAGTTGTACCCGTCCTTCGTCGCGCCGACGTGCCCATTAAGGTCACCAGCGACTACGACGACATCTTTCCACGGTACCTCCTCTTCTCATCAAGCAGGCTCCAAAACTCATGATTGGCTTGATCGGAGCAGCCAGTCTGCGGACCATACGCAGAGAATAAGTGATAGAGTCGCTCCTTAGGCTATAACAATTTTCATTAATCGACCGTCAAAGCGCTCGACGCTTACAATCGAGTCACGAAATCATCATCATCATTTTCATTTGCGTCTGTCCCGCATGGTTGCGGGGTCCGCTCTTCTGGTGTGGTGACGCCAATTCTCCCGATCAAATGCTTGATCAGGGTGCACACCAGCCATCTCTAAGTCCAAGCGCAACGTATCTAGCCAACGTTGCTTCGGGCGTCCTCTGGGCCGCTTTCCAGGGACCACAAGATTCAGGCCAATCTTACACACGGTGTCGTCGTTAGCGCGAAGGACGTGGCCGTACCATCTAAGACGAGCTTCGCGCAGCTTCTCGGATATCGGGGCGACACCAAACCTCTGTCGTATGGTGTCGTTACGAACGCGGTCCAAACGCGTAACTCCAGCCGTCCACCGTAGCATCTTCGTCTCCATTACACTGAGGCGGCTTTCAACTTCCTTCGTCACGGGCCAGCACTCAGCACCGTACGTCGCTACTGGGCGGACTACTGTTCTATAAACCTTCGATTTGAGGTGCTCAGGTATTGTCCTGTCGCAAAGCACCCCAGTCAGCGAGCGCCATTTGGACCAGGCTGCACTCACACGCGCATTCACCTCCATCTTTAAGCTGCCATCGGACGTGACTGTTGACCCAAGATACTTGAAAGATGAGAGCTCAGTACCATCGATCTTAATAGATCCGTGCTCATTCACATCCGTCGTCAAGTATTCCGTCTTTTTGACGTTTAGCTTGAGACCGAACAATGCCAAACGATCGCACCACGCCTGTGCCTGTCGCTCGAGTTCGGTTTTGTCTTCACATGCAAGCATGACGTCGTCAGCATACAGCAGCGTCCAAGGTGCCGCCATTTGGAGATCTCGTGAGATTGCATCCATCACGACCACGAAGAGCAGTGGGGATAGCGCAGATCCCTGATGCACCCCTACAGAGATGGGAAACTCCATCGAGGTGCCCGCTGGCGCTCGCACTCGACTCCTTGGGCAAGAGTATAGAATGCGCACCCACTCAATAAGCTCTTCAGGGATACCATGTTGTCGCAACGCGTACCATATAACATCTCGCGGAACGCGGTCGAAGGCCTTCTCCAAGTCCAGGAAGGCAAAATGCACCGGTTTCTGTTTCTCGCGGTGCTTCTCTAGCAGAAGACGAACGGCGTGAATGGCATCAACGGTGCCACAGCCAGATACGAAACCACACTGATTCGTGGAAAGCTGTACGACATCCCGGATACGTCCGTCGACAATTCGCTCAAAGATTTTCATGGTGTGCGAAAGAAGACGAATTGGACGGTAACTGGCGCAGTCTGCAGGACTGCCCTTCTTCTTCCAAATCGGGATGGTCGTGCTTTGCTGCCAACCCTCAGGCACTTTCTTCTCAGCAACAACCTGATTGAAAAACGCAGTCAGCCAGTCAGCAGAGCACCAGCCCTTCGACTTCCACAGGTCAGCTGGCAGGTCATCGGGACCAGTGGCTTTGCTTGACTTCATCTTCCTCAGGGCTGCTTCAGATTCGCTCACTGTGATCTTCTGAACGGGACCGTATACAGGTGATGCAAAAGGAACAGCAGGATGTTCAAATTCTACATTCGAGATTTCCTCGAAGTAGTCGTGCCATCGCTTCACAGTCCTCTTACGATCCATCAGAAGATGACCGCTCTCGTCGTTAATGCCAAAGAACTTCTCAATGTCTTCTGCTTGGCGACAGCGAGCTTTGGCGAGTCGGTAAATATAACGCTCACCATCGCGCGTTTCCAATTTTTTGCTGACATCAGCGTAGTATGCGGCTTTAGCAGCGGCCACTGCCTTCTTTGCCGCTTTCTTTGCTTCTCGATAGTTCCGCCAATTATGGACTGTTTTATCACCGATAAACACGTGATAGAGCCGTTTCTTTTCTCGGACTTTCTCTCTGACATCATCAGTCCACAGCCATGCCTGCTTGTCGACCCAGCGTCGTCCAGGCTTCGTTGTGCCGAGTTCAAGGCGTGCAGCCCGAGTTATCGCATCGGTAGCGTCCTTCCAGGTTTCGTCGACAGTTGTCACTGTCGGCAACCGAATGCGAGAAATAACTGCCGCTTCCTTCTCTTTCAGTCGCCACCATTTGATTCTAGCCGACCCACATCGCTCCACATGTTTACACCTCGAAGGTGTGATCTTCAGCGAGCAGATCAGTGGACGGTGTTGCGTGGCAACCGTCTCATACGGCACGGTCTTCGCGTCTGTGACAAGGCCTTGGTCGCGACGCCTAACAAGGACATAGTCAATCTGCGTTTTAGCATTCCCGCTATAAAACGAGATTAGGTGGGAGTCACGCTTTCGAAATTTGGTGTTCACGATGGTGAGGTCGTGTGAGTCTGCATACTCAAGTATACGCTCACCATCGGCGTTGCGCGACCCATATCCAAAACCACCATGACAGTTGTAGCCGTCTTTCGTTGCTCCGACGTGACCATTAAGGTCACCTGTCACAACAACCATATCTTGTGACGGTACTTCCGCTGTCTTCTCATCAAGCAGGGACCAGAACTCGTCCTTGGTTTGCTCGGAACAGCCTGTCTGCGGAGCATACGCAGAAAAGAAATGGCATCGTCGCTCTTCTACGGCGACAACAATCTTCATCAAGCGGTCATCGAAACGTTCTACGCTTGCAATCGCGTCACGGAAACGCTCGGAGACGATCACACCGACACCACTGGTGGTCCTGGGACTTCCACATAGAACGGCCTTGAAGCCACGTCCTATGTCCCTTGACTTGCTGCAGGACCACCTCGTCTCCTGCACCGCACAGAAATCTATCTTTCTTCGCTCCAGTGCTTCTACCAACTCGCACGAGCGGCCCGTCAACGTACCCACATTCAACGTTGCTACGCGGGTCTTGCCTACGTTACGGGACTTTCGGACTAGCTCAGTTGCCCCCCGATGCCGTCCTCGCATCAGGGACCCTCGCACACTTTTCACACTCGCCGGGCTTTGCGAGTGCGCGTCGGCTCCCGCGGACGCCGTAGCATTATCTCGAGAAGTCTGAAACGCCATCAACCATATGATGTGACACAAAATGTTCGTAGGCCGGCCTGTCACTAGGGCCTGTCGCCTGCATTCGAATGTCCGTGTTTGGCTCGGCTTGCAAAAGCAAGCAGTTTCCAGTGGCACCACGTGGAGGAACGGACATCGCCACCAATCGAGTCACGAAATCGTTCGGAAACAATTATACCGACAGCACTCGTGGTCCTGGGACTTCCACATAGAACGGCCTTGAAGCCTTGTCCAATGTCCCTTGACTTGCTGCAGGACCACCTCGTCTCCTGCACCGCACAGAGATCAACTCTTCTTTGCTCCAGTGCTTGAACCAACTCGCACGGGGTCAACGTACCCACATTCAGCGTAGCCACCGGGTCCTGCTTACGTTACGGGACTTTCGTACTAGCTCAGTTGCCCCCCCCCCCCCCCCCCCCGATGTCGTCCTCGCATCATGAACCATCGCATACTTTTCACACTCGCCGAGCTTTGCGAGTCCCCGTTGGCTCCCGCGAACGCCGTAACACAATCTCGAGAAACTTGAACTGTCATACACCATGTGATGTGACATGGGTCTTCATAGGCCGGCCTGTCACTAAGGCCTATCACCTGCAATCGAGTGACCGTGCTTAGCTTAGCTCGCAGAGCGAGCAGTTTTTGGTGGCACCACTTGAAGGAACGGTCGTCGCCACTAATCGCAAACTAATTTAATATAATTGAATATTATGAAGAAGTTAGAATAAACTTTTATGGTTTATTTCGCCACCTAACACCTTGGTGGCTCATCAGTGGGGATGTTAATTATGTAAAGTTAATTGTGTCGATATAACAACAACTCTCAACTTTGCAACTCCATATTTCAACGCACGAAAACATTAAGTGAAATATGGCAAACTTGTACGCGAAATTCACTGCAGTGCGCAAAATCCGTGGAAACTCGATCGAGGTAGGCACGACAGCCGTGGAGTCTACAGTAATCGGGGGAGGCCGATGACGCTACCGTAATCGACCGAGGCACCTAACGTAGAGCATCCCAGGATCTCCTGCACTGTCAACAGGACTCAATTACCACCGACTTTTACTTCACCCTAGTACTTTAAAGAGCTGGAGGACCGCGACAGCAGTAGACCGTTGCTACAATCGGCTGCCCTTCCTTGAGTTTGTGCTTCACATGTCGGGCGACGACGATTGGATACTCATTCTCGACTTGTGGACTGTTGCTATCATTTGCTGCTTCAAAGTGCTGTTGGTTGCAAAAATTGCAGTTGCATCAAAATTTGCAAAATATAGGCAAAGTCGGGAAATCGAACACCTGGCCTCTTATGCATGAGTCAGTGCCGTCAGCCCTGAGCCACCGATCCGTGTACACCAATCTCTAGGTCCCTCTTAAATCAATTACGCATGCTGTGCAGGCTAACTACTCCAATCAAGCTCAGAATGTATGCTGAGGTAGCCGTCCATGATTTTTTTTTTTGGGGGGGGGGGCTGCTCGGTGAGAATAGCCGTAGAAGGATGCAATCATTGTCACTGGTGACCTTAATGGGCCCATCATATTCGCCATGTAGAACGACTACAACTATCACGACGGCTTCGGTTTAAGGTCGGGCAAAGCAGGCGGTGAACGTGTTTTTGAATGTGGAAACTCATGTAGCCACACTACAGCGAACATTGCTAATCCGATAAGCTGATTGTCGCCTCGCCTTACAATATCCATAGTGGAAAATCAAGCCTTTGTTTTGTGAAGGATCGTAGCCGAGGCCTTGTCACGGACGTGAAGATCATGCGTCGGTAAATGTAGTTTAGGCTTTAGGCACACCCCCCCCCACCGTAACCGGCGCCGTGCGAATCGCACTACGAGATCGGTTGTGCGATTCCCGCATGGTTGTCAGCCGCGATTACACTAGGAGCCACGGCGTATTCCTGCATCCATATGAGTTGACTGCCACGTAAGGCCGGAATCAGAGTTCTGCGGCATGCCGTGGTTAACCTGGCGGCTTCAATTGACGTAAGGCATGTGTTATGCTTCGGCGACGTGTCGCTGACGCTGCGACACATCACCGACGGCCCGTCACCGACGTCGCCGACGCTTACGTCACCAGCGACGTCGCCGACGTCGCCACATACGCGTCGTCGACGTCGGTGACGGATTCTGTGGCGGCGTCGGCGACGTCGTTGACAGGAGAGCATCGGAGCGCGTTTTCAATGTCATCATTTGGTAACCAGTCTGCGAATAGAAACGCTAGGTGATCACATCTGCCTCGAATTTGCATACACTTTGTGCTTTTCTTAATATGTTTCAAGACTTGATGATGATTTTTGTTCTGCATGAACGGCAGTCTGCTCAAACACTGTTACTTACTTACTTAGTACTTAGTTCCTCCCGTGCTGTTGAGCGCACAGCGCGACGAAATCTTTCCACCGCTGCCTGTCTTGGGCTATTTCTTTGCACTCCTGCTTAGAAATATTAATAACCTTTAAGTCATTCATGAGCGTGCGACGCCACGTGTTTCTTGGGCGTCCTCTAGTTCGTTTTCCTGGCGGAGTCCATTGCATGGCTGATCTCGGCAGTCGGTGCTCCGGCATACGCAAGATGTGTCCGGCCAGGTGGAGTCGACGTTGTGTAACGGTTTCGTAGAGGCACCTTGAGTGACAGCACCGCAATACTTCTTCGTTCACAATGATGTTTTGTTGCGATCAAAACTTCTAGCACCAGGCGGTACTCGAACCCGCACCTCCCTCTAACCGGGCGGGAATGCTCTACGCCATTACACCACCGGCGCCGTTTGGTCGAACGCAACATCCACACCTCGTGGGACCGATCAGCACCCACCCGTATCCGGGATGAGCTGGCCGCTGATATCAGCATGGAACCAGTGAAGCTGATGGCCTTGATAGAAACAATTCAAATCAGTTTCTTTAAGCCTCAATTGGCTGGTATCGAGGTTGTAAGCCGTCACAACGATGTTTTGTTGCGATCAAAACTTCTAGCGCCAGGCGGGACTCGAACCAGCACCTCCCTCTGACCGGGCGGAAATGCTCTACGCCATTCCACCACCGGCGCCGTTTGGTCGAACGCAACATCCACACCTCGTGGGATCGATCAGCACCCACCCGTATCCGGGATGAGCTGGCCGCTGATATCAGCATGGAACCAGTGAAGCTGATGGCCTTGATAGAAATAATTCAAATCAGTTTCTTTAGGCCTCAATTGGCTGGTATCGAGGCAAACCAAACTTCGATACCAGCCAATTGAGGCTTAAAGAAACTGATTTGAATTGTTTCTTTCAAGGCCAACAACTTCTTCGTTCGTCACGTGGTCCGTGTAACGTATCCTCATAATTTTCCGCAAACATTTGCAATGGAACGCGTTGACCCGTCTGATGATACTAGTTGACGCTTTCCATGTTTCGCTAGCGTACATTGCAGTTGGGGCGACTATCGACGAATACAAACGCAGCTTTATGTTATTTGAAATAGAGGACGACGTCCACAATGGTCTGAGCCTTCGGAATATTGCTGTCGCCTTCTCGATCCTACAACGAACGTCGGTCTCTCTCCATCATTGGCGATCATACTTCCCAAGTAGGTGAAGCTGTTCACGACTTCCAAGCGGTCCGATCCTATGTAGATGGCGTCCCTTGGGCTCGCAATTCCCACGCACATGACCTTTGACTTTTCGGGACTAATTCGGAGTCCAATGTTGCCTGCTTCTTGGCTAAGGCGTTCTGTAATTCTTTGTAACTTATCGTTTTCCTCAGCGAATACGGCGATGTCATCGACAAAGTCCAGGTCCATAAGTCGTCCTCTAAACCAAGGAATGCCTTTCTGTACTTCGGCTGTCGTTCTTCTCATTACGAAGTCGAGGGCGACGTTGAATAGCAACGGTGAGAGAACACATCCCTGCCTGACTCCTGTGGTCACCTCGAAGTAACTTGTATTTCCAATCGATGTCTTCACGCAACACATGGAATTTTTATTTATAAAGGATAAGGATAAAGGACGGCGTTACTCAATCCCATTCTGGGATGCGCCAGCGCATTCTACTTCTACGGGATGTCGTGGAGGCGACATGAATGCGTATTTGGCCATACAATGACTTGCGGTGGCCAGCCGATGAACAAGTCAGCGCTCTATCCTTCCCAGACTAGTCTGGTACCAAATCACCGACCCCGGAGGGATGGAAGGCTTGGTTGGCCTGGGCGGGAAATCCGAACCAGGAACCTGGTATCGGGTGCACGCGGCAGTCGCGCCTCCTCCGACTGCGCTACACGCGCCCCGTTTTATATATACTTCTGAATATCTCGAAGAAGGTCGTAGGGACTCCATAGAGCTTGAGTATTTCCCACAGTGACTCGCGGTAGACACTATCAAAAGCCTTCTTAAAATGGACGAAGTTTATGTGGAGCGGGTAGCGGTATTCCAGGCACTGTTCGATTATGTTGCGTAGCGTAAAAATCTGATCGCAATACGATCTTCCGTTTCTGAATCCAGCTTGCTCCTCCCGCAGCCGATCGTCAGTTGCATCTCGAAGCCTTCTTAACAATACGGTGCAGAATGCTTTGCCTGGCACTGATAACAAGGTGATGCCTCTCCAATTCCGCAGTCCGATAAAATTCCTTTTTTCGGCAGTTTGACTACTAGGCCTTTTTTCCAGTCTTCTGGCACGTTGTTTTGGTGTCAGCAGTTGTTGAAGAGCGTTGTCAGTTGTTTCGCTATCGGGGTGCCTCCAGCTTTTAACATTTCCGCTGCAATTTCGTCAAGACCAGGGCCTTCCTGTTTTTAAGACATCGTATTGCTGTCTTTGTTTCTTCAACCGTTATGCAGCCTGTGTTGAAGTTCAGCTCTCCTAAGGCGTTTTCGTCATCGAACGTAGGCGTAGTGGATGGTTGGGGCTGGTTGTACACTTCACGGAAGTGTTCGACCCATCTTTCGTTTTGTTATGTTTCACTGAGTCTGCCATTTTTGTCCTTTGAAGGGACACACGTGTTGCGTCTTGCTCCTGTTAGCTCCGAAACGATTCGATATAGTGTTTTTGAATCACCACGAGTAGTCGCTGTTTGTGCTTCCGTTTCCTTCTAGGCATTCCAGGCGTTCTTATCACAGCGATATGGTGCTTATACCTGTCGGTCGAGCTCTGAATAAGTTTCGCCCCATTGCCTTGCTTCGTCAGGTGTCTTGGCACACTCTCTTCTTTGCTTGGCTTGCTTCCTCTCATCTATCAGCTCCCAGGTTTCTTCTCGAATCCATTGCTCCTTTCGCTTGCCTCGCCTGCGTTCGATGGTCACTTCAGAACTTCCACATAACGCGGTCTCGACGGCTTCCCAGTGTTCGTCAATGCCTTCGCACTCGGCAAGCATGCTGAAACTGTTTCGTAATTCAACGCGGAAGTTCCTCGTGGTTGTATGGTTCTTGAACTTTTCGACATCATATGGTCGTCTGACAACCGGCTTTTTTGCTGCTTCAGCTTCAGCTTTAACGTAGCCCTGACGAGATAATGGTATGTGCCTACATCAGCACCTCGGTATACACCTGCATCGAGTACTGAAGTTCTTCATTTACGGTTGATGCAAATGTGGTCGATTTCATTAGCCGTTGTGCCATTTGGCGATCTCCAAGTTTTCTTGTGGATGCCTCGGTGAAAGAAAAAGGTGTTTGCGATGCGTAGATCGTTGAAGTCACAGAAGGACACCAGCCTTTCGCCGTTGTTGCTTAGGTGATCCGACGATGCGAACGCTCCAACAGATTTTTCCATGCCGTTTCGATCGCCTCCCACTTGCGCGTTGAAGTCGACCAGAACAAGTTTGAGATCCCGTTGTGGCATTTCTTCGACGGTATCTTGTAGCCGCTCGTAGAAATCGTCCTTCTCTTCGACGGTTGCGTCTTCCGTTGGAACATATACTTGTATAACTGCAACTCGAGTATGCCTCGTTCGAAAGCGCGCAGTGATGATCCTGTCGTTTAATGGTTCCCAACTGACGAGAGAGTTTGCAGCTCGTTTACTAAGGACGATTCCCACTCCTCTTTCATGTCTTCTTTCTGGTCCAGAGAACAGCACAGTTTTTCCGTCACTGATCAAGCGTCCACTTCCAGTCCACCGGACCTCGCTGACTCTGTGAATATCTAGGCCGTAAATATCGAATTCCTGGAGGAGTTGGGCGGGAGGCCCAGTTTGGTGAAGCGTGCGTACGTTCCAGGTTCCAATACGCGTGATGTTCTTAGGAGAGAAAACCGAGTCCAGTATCAGGTCTCCCGTCACAAAGCTCGGCTTCGATTTTCCCTTTTCAGCAGTATCCATTTAGTTCGTCGTTTCTGTAGCATAATGGGTTTTTACGGGGACGGGTTGCTGGCCCGTCGCCCAACCCTCCTCCTTTCACACCCGGGCTTGAGACCAGCAATGGCGGAGTTCATACATTGTTAATCTGCCGAATTTTCTCTTACTAACCAAATTTGGCTTTTAGAAGGATGGATAAGGGTTTAATACCAATGAGGTGGGGGGGGGGGGGGGCACGGCGGCCTCGGGCCGGAACGCATGTGTGCGCGTCGACAGGTTCACCGTGGCGATACATACAGGGATATCTGCCGGCTCTACGTATCGACCCACTGTACGGCTATCCCTGTACGTATCGCCACGGTGAACATGTCGACGCGCTTTTTTCTCGTCTTTTCGTTTTTTTCGTCTAAATTTCCTCTTTATTTCAGGAGGAAGACTGCAGTAGCCACAGTAGGGGTTCAGGGAGGCAAGCTATGTTACAAGTATTCATCTCTATGTAGTGTTTCGACGTGAGTATGGAGTGGCCCCCCATTGGGATTGAACCTGGATAAGTGTGATCTCACTTATCAGAAACAATACCAAATAAATTTAGAATTAGCTGCCATGTACTATTACAAAAAAGACCATCCCGCTACTGTCGTAACGGGTATCTATGTCCGCCATGAGCAGGGCGTAGTCGTGGCATAGCTGCTATAATTTGCCTATAGCAGGCTATCTGACCCACGACCTACAGGCATACCCTGAAGTCACTGCCCGCGATACGCCGCGGGGTATGCGCCATTGGCCAACAGCCTTTTCCGCCGCCTAGTAGCTGCAATTATGCTGATTAACCTCTCCATTCAGCTTTAATGTTGCTACATCACTCCCCAGAATCCGTCTCGGAAAATGGGGCTGCTGCTCACATTTAAGTTGTGCAATCACTAAACTCGCATGCCACGTGTCTTTCGCGTCATTGTCAGGTTCTAAACATCAAAAGAAAGCACATCATAGGTGAATGTGGCCAAGTAGCAACAACATTGTAAGCATTCAGTCCTTGTACAATCAATCAAGTCTAAAATGTAAGGCTTTTGACGGGGGCATAGCTGGGCTTTTGACGGCAATCTGGGCAATTTACAAGCTATATAAATCTCGTTACCATGTGCTTTCATATGAGTCTCAAACGTCTTCAAAGGCTTCATTAGCAGCAATGTTAGAACCTACCAAACAGTTCCTGCATTTTTTAAGGATACATAGCATTTTTCTGAAGCTGTAGTGTGCTTTTAACTTTTAAACACTAAACGAAGCAAAATCAATCGATATGGTCACTTTGTAAAGAGATTATAACAAGTATTCAGTCGAAAACAATCATTCGAGTTCAAAATGTAAGAGTTCAGACGAGCGCATGGCGCAATCCAGACCGCTCATATGTCAAAAAACTTCTATTTTTTAAGTTTTTATGTGAGGTTTTAATCTCTTTATTATCTTTATGTGAGCAAAGTTATCTCCTTTCAAACATTGTATGCAGTTTTTTGAGACACCCTGTATAGAAGAGAAGAGTAATTGTTGACAAACATGAGGTCGCAACTGTATACATATGAAGGTTTTTAAAATATGACTGATGGAAGACGAGTTGAATGAAAAGAAGCACAGCAAGTAAAAGTAAGTAAAGAGTAAAAATTTCACCATTGCTGTCCGCAAGACGGGCGTTTTGCACTCCGATTTCGTAATTCGAGGTCCGCCGAGGATGATGACAGTGCCGGGAACGAAGAACCCACCCACAAACAAAATACTCCCCCGGAGCGCATTTTCTGCCACCCTTGGATGAGGTCGGCGGCTGACCCACGGGCGACGTCGGCAACGCCCGTCGTCGACCCGTCTGTGGCGACGTCACCAGCGTCGCCGACGTCGGCGGCGGAAGTATAACACCCCTGCTGAGCTCTCGGCGACGCCGCCGGCGACGCGTTGCCGAAGTATAACAAAGGCCTAAGGGGACTACTGTACGCAATGCTGCGTACTTCTGCTTATGGCTCGAAACTTCACGATTTTAATTCTATCAGTTTTCGATGTTGTTTTCGATAAGGGCACCGGTTTCTTCTGAGTAAGTAAGGATAATGATAAAGGTTAGCGTTAATCAGTCCTAGTTTAGGACGCGCCAAGCAATCGACTTTCATAGGATATCTGGCAAAATGTTTTTGTGTTTAAGTTTTATTTTGACATAAATATTGGTTTCCTGCCATCGACTGGTGGACTTCTCACGACCACGTGGTTGAGAGAAGAGGGCAAAAACCACGTGGTCATCACCAGTCATTGTCTGGTGATGACCACGTGGTTTTTGCCATCTATTGTCGGAGGACACCAGATTGCCCTCTTCCCACTCCCAGAGCGAGCGAAATGGAAAAAGAGAAGCGAATGAAAGGATAAAGGTTGGCGTCGATCCTTCGCTTTGGAGGGTATGTCACGTATTCTACTTCTTCGTGATGTCGTAGAGGCAACATAACTGTGTTTTTGGCTTAAACAATGACTTGCGGTGGCCAGCCTGTGCAACCCAGCATTTTTCCTTCCCTGACTACTCTGGGAGCTATTCACCGACCGCGCAGTAAGTAAGGCTTGCTTGGCCTAGACAGGAAATATTAACGGACCCTACCCCGCAGGTTGGAAGAGGACTAGCCGCTGGATGCCGCCGAGAACTACGACTGTCCTCACGGAACGTTGTGGCATGGTCCCACCACAGTGGGGGGGGGGGGGTGGTCCCACCACTGTCGTAGATGTGGAACTCTGTTTCGGCCGTAACACTTCCGGATGATCTGCACCTCAAGGGATCGTTTAATGTGCACGCCACGTGCGAGGTCGTCTAATAATAAGCACCCATATTTGCATTGCGCGATCGATATGGGACTTATCATTACATCACGTGATGCGTCGCGTGCACTCTAAACGCTCCCTTAGAGAGGTTGTGGTATGAAATGCAGAGAGAATCAAGTGGTGGAGAACGAAAGCCGGTATCCTGAATGGATGTGAATGAATCTAGACGTTAGTTCGAAAAACGTCGATATGACCAATCGATTGCCATCCGCACTCTCATTACTGCCAGTGAAGGGGTCCAATTAAACAGTCACCATTTTGTTCCCCTCAATTTCTGCGTTTGATCGCAATTGAGGCCTAGTGGATCCACATCGGGAGTCATTTTGAGTGCATAGCATTGTTTCTATTGTTGTGTAATAACGGAGCAGCATTATATCTAACCCATCTTAACCGGAGTTGGAAATGCTTCTGTGAATGTGATGTAACCGCTTTAAAAAACTGCATTAAATCGGGAATCGCGATTTGGAAGCGGTATAGTTGTGGGGAATGTTTGCGTATTTTTATAGGTTTGCAAAACATAACGTTACCGGCGCGCTTGAACCCTCGGATTCGTTCCTACATCCTTTTCTCTGGATCACCAGCTTACTGAGGGAGAAGCCAACTGCTAACATCGGAAGAGACTGTAACTGTAATTCAGCTTGAATCGGCTATAATTCTTTTGGGTACAAAACTTGTGTAGAGGCACTTGTATTTTCGTATTTCTGAGGTAGAGGCGATTCTCTCCATGCATCACTTTGTTGTAGTATGTTACCCGGTAGGTAACGGCGAATACTTTAAAAAATTAACATACATTAAACATTCAAAAAATCGAAAGCGTGTTCATTCAAAATACCAATTCGCGAAACATGAATATGAGAACATGAGAGAAACATGAAAGTGAAAACCCTAAAAGGTATTAAAACACGCACACGTACACGTACTTTCACGTACTTTCTGCCAAAGTCCTTCCCTGTAACAGCGTCAAATGCTTTGTCATCTTTTAATGGATATTAATTGCAGTCATGCTACCGCATATGATGAATGGTTTCCGCCCATATGGCACACTGTTCGAGCCCCTGCACCGTCCTCGGATTTCTTCGCTAACCGCACCACCGCTTCCACCTCCTTTCGCACCTCCGCTCAGGCCTCTACCAGCACCTTCGTTCATGCCTCCACTATGTCCTTTGTCTAGTCCTTTACCAGGACCTCGGCTTGAAGCATGTGGAACAATGATTGGCATAGAAATGTGTGAGTTTTTGTATTTCTCTGCCTTCCTTTCTGAATCATCTTACCAGGGAATGCCATCAGCTTCTCACAGAACTTCGGATTAAGACTATATTAGGTAAAAGAGCTCGAGATGCTGATCACAGATATGTAGACCAAATTTGCTAAATGGATTTCCTAAGTGAGTTCTGGCCGGCGAAAGCCGCGTTGTCTGCTGCATGTTAGACGCGCTCAATCAGCGTTGGGCGCAGTGTTGCGTAGCCATGAGTGCAGTTGTCAGCGCTGAAAGCAGCGGTGGCGGGAAAAAAGGATTGGACCGTGGGTTCGGTTCTCGTCGATGACAGCGTTTTTGCATTTTGTGACCTATCTTCGACGAGGACTTATAATCTCATTTTTAACACATTTTTTTGAGCTAACGGCTGATGGCGACTTGCATTTGCGTCGAATATGGTATTTGAAGTTGGAATCATGTTTTAGGTAACATATTTTATTCACGACCTGAATGATGTCAACAATTCAAATCAAATCAACTATTATATATCTGTTTAAATCTTCCTCAACACTGATTGAACAACACAAAAAATTCATGAAACAATTATGCTGTTGACGAATTCCACACAGTCATTAACTTAAATTTACGCTAAATGGCTTCAAATCTCATGCATAGTCCAGAAACAGGCCAAATGTTTGTCCTGGTAGATCAGTTTTGAAAGTTTCGACGTGCCACTAATTTTTCTTCATTCGCTGTGCCTTTGTCTCCAGCAAGGGCAGTCTCGATTCTGCTCTCTGAATTAGGATCGCCTGAGAATAGCAGTGCGGCTAATTGATGATCATCCGGGTCCGTTTGTTACCACCGGTGATTATTTGTTCAACTTTGGTACGGTCGACTGCTTCGTCAGTGATTGTAAGGAGACGGCCTGCATAAGATGTGCAGTTTGTGAAGAGCATGTTTGTTTCACAAATTTTTTGCTTTGTTTCATTAGTTTTGAGGAAGGTTTGAATAGATGTAGGTGATTTTTAATATGTTTAATTGTGTTCATTAAGTGTTGGTGTTTTTTTTTTACTTTTGATTTTTGTTTTGATTTGAATTTTTGGTTTTCTTCACGTCATGAATAAAACTGAAGCATGTTTCCAACTTCGAATATCCTAACAGACGTAAATGTTAGTCGCCAACAGCCGTTCGCTCAAAAGTGTGCTAAAAATGAAATTACAGGTCCTCGTTGAAGGTAGGCCACAAAATGCAAACACGCCGTCACCAGCGGGAACCGGGCCCATGACCCCAATCCTGTGAAGCGAGCACTCTACCCTGTGCCGCTGCCACTGCTGTCAGCGCGTCCAACCGTACCTCTAATTAGGCAGCACTGCACACAACACTGATTGAGCGCGCCTAACATGTGGCAGGCAACGCGGCTTTCGCCGGCCACAACTCACTCGCTTAGGAGATCCATTTAGCAACTTTGGTCTACATATCTGTGATCAACGTCTCGAGCTCTTTCACGTGATATAGGTGTCAATCCAAAGTTCTATAGGAAGCTGACGGCATCCCCTGGTTTGGGCTAGACATCTGTGGTAAGTGCGATATATAAAGTCAAACAGTTCATATCAACAATGTCATGCTTCCAAGCAGCACAGAACTGCAGCTATGTTGCCCACAGAATAATGTCGAATTTAAGCCGATGCATTCAAATTTTAATATTTATATTCGTTTATGGACCATTTTCTCAACTCAAATAGAAACTGGGAATAGTCTTACCCTTTCTGGTATTTCCCCTCGATGATCGACGCATTTTGAGCATCCGTTACAACTTTGATTCCAACATTGGTTCAAAGTTTCTCTTCTATCGTTGCTATGAAATTAGTGAGACACTTGAATGATTAGAAAAGTATCAGATCAAAAAAGCGTCTGCTTTTAAAATGCTTGCCGAGATTAACAAGGGCACAAAGTTTTGCACCAAATTCAACTAGCTTCTGGAGATTGTATCTCCTCATGAGCATCTTCGAATAATTGTCGCCTTTCATGTCTTCAAAGCAAACTGTTCGGTGCACTTATAGAAATCCAGTGACATCGCTAAGTGCACCGAAAAGTTTGATATGGAGACATGAAAAGCGGCAGTTATTCGAAAATGGTCATGAGGGAATACCAAAAAAGATAAGACTATCTCCAGTTTCAATTTGAGTTGAGAAAATGATCCATAAACGAATACTTTAGGTTGTTCTACCTTTCGTTTGGCTTTGTTTTATTTGTCTAAGTCTTTGTTTAGTACCGTTTTTAACCCACAGGCGATGAACTGCAAGAATGAATAAAAGAGCGCTAACTATGTAGTGAGGTGTTCTGCTCGACTTTGCGCACCTTTTGAGAAACCTGTCCAATTGCCGTAAAATGACGGTGACCGTTGAGTGTTGTCATGAGTCGATAAATTAGATTCTGGTCACTTGCTCGGTAGTGGCATGTTTTAGCAATTCGCATTGTAGTTTTTGACCACCACTCTAAACTCTCCGTGCCAGACTCGCTCTTTTTAAGTCTTGGTTTTATTCTCACAGTTTCGAAAACCTACCTTGGACACACTCTGCCTACGAGTTGCTTCAACTACGATTGTACAGATTGTGAGCAGTGTTCTTATTTCAGATTTACTTGAAAAGTTGTGAGGAGATCTGCTATTCCAGATTTACTTGAAAATTTGTGTGGAAATCTGCTAGTGTGAGTGCTCCACAACACACTCACACCTCAGTTTTACCGTGTTTCCAGTGCAGCCAAAGATAGAACAGGTGTGGAATGGCTCCATGAAGCCATTCCTCACCTGCTCTATCTTTGGCTGCACTGGAGACAGCATGTGAGGCCGGGAGTGGGGCGTTCGGCTGGTTGTACAGTACCGGACATGTCTTTTGGTCATTGGCCGAAAAAGCCGCGCCGGCCAACATAGGCCGCTTTGGAGCGTTCCAAAGCGGCCTTTTTGAATAACTTCTTTAGAAATCAAATAATTGTAAAGATAAACATATATTTGAACTCAGCAGCTTAAGCTCTATCTTTTGGTATATAAATCTCAGTAGAGTTGAACATGCATATAGGCCCGACAGAATCAATCGAGTAGGCGCGGCGCGACAACTTGTAGAGCGGGCGTTTGGGGAGTTTTATCGGAAATTTCCAGACGCCCTAATCAGAAACTGCTCTAAGAATGTCCAGATTGCAGTTTTTGGAGTGCGCCGTGAACAATGCATGCAGAATCGGATCTACAGTACCGGACATGTTCCTCCGTTCATTCGACGGAAATCCCGGAAAGGTCAACATAGGCCGCTTTGGAACGGTCCAAAGCGGCCTTTTTAAATAACTTTTTTAAAAATCAAGTACTTGTAAAAAAACATATATTTGAGATCAGCAGCTCAAGTTCTATCTTACGACCTATAAATCTCAGTAGAGTTGAACAATGCATATAGGCCCGACAGAATCAATGAGCGCGACAACCTGTAGAGCGATCGAGCGACAACTTGTAGAGTGAGCGTTTGAGGAATTTTATCACCAATTTGCAGCTGCCCTACTCAAAAATTGCTCTAAGACTTCCAGCGAGCCTTTGGTGTGCGACGTGCACAATGCATATAGGATCGAACCTATCAATCGAGGGGGGGGGGGGACAGCTTGTAGAGTGAGCGTTTGGGGAATTTCATCACAAATTTGCAGCTGCCCTACTCAGGAATTGCTCTAAGACTGTCCAGCGAGTCTTTGGAGTGCGCCGTGCACAATGTATATAGGATCGAACCTATCAATCGAGTGGGAGCGACCGTTTGCAAATTGCACGCGCGGCCGTGTTCGGAGCGCAATAACTCTGTCAATTCCGAATTATTTCGGCTGCAACTTATGAGTCTTGTAGGCAGTAAAAGGATGTAGTAGAACACTAAAGTGGAACGGTGTAGCTTATGACTATGTAAAGTTACAGGGGCGCGAATATGCAGGGTAGCCTTGTGTGACACGATTTTTTCGGATTTCAGTAGACCTTTGCAGGAAGACGCGGAGACCTAACGGCTTACAAACACGTAAGCAAGCAGGACAATTAATGTGTTTTACGATGACATGCTCACAACTCCCTAGCTTTCTGAAGTGCCTTAGCCCCATCTGCCAATTTAGAGTGGCGAAAGATAGCGGTTAGAGTTTCTTAAGTTCTTGCACGCCCAGATTTGAGTCTTCGACACTCGCAGTGGCAGTGTTCTGTTCTGCTTGAAAAGCGCTATCGAATGGTATCAATGTCGACCGATTTTGGAAACATCGATTTTTTGAGAATTTCGCAGTCGAGGGCGAGACCGCTCCAGGCCGTCGCAGACGGACGATGACGTCATCGAAAATCGATGTTTTCGAAATTGGACAAGCTTGACACCATTCGATAGAGCATTTCCTGCTGATTTCAATGGTGTTACTAGGAGTATCGAGAACTGTGATCTGGGCGAATAAGAGCGCGGAGAACATCGACCCTCGTCTTGCCAAAACGACGCAAGGGCGTGTTCGGAGCGCAGTAACTCTGTCGAGATCGAATCGATCTGGCTGCAACGCGTCAATTTTGTAGCCAGTGAAACGTTCTAGTAGCATGCTAAAGAACACCGATATAACATGTGAATGAACGAAGTAACAGCGGCGCGAATATGCAGGTGAGGCTTGCGTGACGCATTTTTTCCCGATTTCGGTGGACCACTACGAGAAGACGCGGCGAGCCAGCGGCCTCAAAATGCATATGCTAACAGAGCACTTAAGGAACTTTACGGTGACGGGCTCAGAACTTCTCATCTGCCTGAACTGCCTTAGCACCATCTGTCGTTTTAGGGCGGCGGACTTAGCGGTTGAAGTTTCCTGCCCTCATATTTGGGTTTCCGACACTCCCAGTAACACCGTTTTGTTCACAACGAGAAGCTCTATCGAACGGTGTCACTCTCGACCAATTTCAAAAAAATCGATTTTTTGGCAATATCAAGGACATGGGCGCCCCAGGCCGAGCTGCGCGGACGATGACGTCATCGAAAACTGGTATTTTCGAAATTGGCCAAATTTCCTCGTGCAAACTTCGTGCAAAATCGTCTAGGGGTTATTTGGGGCGCTGATTACGAATCCGACGGCCGTTTTTGAAAATTCCGTCGACTTCAGCAGGTTACTTTCCGTTTGAGGGTGGTCCGGTCAGGATCACCGATCACCCTCTCAGTTATAGGTATGAGCGGTCTCCTGCCATAATCGTCCAAATGTACTTCGGCATCGTGTTCGGCACCCCGAATAAGTCCCCGACCCTACACGAATTTTGAGCAAAATCGATGATCCTGACCCGACCACCCTCAATTATCCAGAAGAAAATCCAAAACCTCCCGAAGTCGACGGAATTTTCAAAAACGGACGTCGGATTCGTAATCAGCGCCCCAAATAACCCCTAGACGATTTTGAATGAAGTTTGCACGAGGAAATTTGGCCAATTTCGAAAATACCGGTTTTCGATGACGTCATCGTCCGCGCAGCCCGGCCTAGGGCGCCCACGTCCTTGATATTGCCAAAAAATCGATTTTTTGAAATTGGTGGAAAGTGACACCATTCGATAGAGCTTTTCGTTATGAACAAAACGATGTTACCGGGAGTGTCGGAAACCCAAATATGGGCGGGTAAGGGGTAGGAAATTTCAACCGCTATGTCCGCCGCCCTAAAACGGCAGATTGAGCTAAGGCAGTCTAGGCAGCTAAAAAGTTCTGAGACCGTCACCGTAAACTACCTTAAGTGCTCTGTCAGCACACGCATTTTGAGGCCGTTAGCTCGCCGCGTCTTCTCGCAGTGGTCCACCGAAATCGGAAAAAGAATGCATCACACAAACCTAACCTGCATATTCGCGCCGGTGCTGCTTCGTCCGTTCACAAGCTATATAGCTGTTCTTCAGCACACGACTAGAGTGTTTTACTGGCTACAAAGTCGACAAGCTGCAACCAGATCGATTCGATCTCGACAGAGCTACTGCGCTCCGAACACGCCCTTGCGTCCTATTTGGCACAACAACGGTCGATGTCCTCCGCGCTCTTATTCGCCCAGATCACAGTTCTCGTTACTACTAGTAACACCATTGAAATCAGCAGGAAATGCTCTATCGAATGGTGTCAAGCTTGTCCAATTTCGAAAACATCGATTTTCGATGACGTCATCGTCCGTCTGCGCCGGCCTTGGAGCGATCTCGTCCTCGATGCGAAATTCTCAAAAAATCGATGTTTTCAAAATCGGTCGACATTGATACCATTCGATAGCGCTTTTCAAGCAGAACAGAACACTGCCACTGCGAGTGTCGAAGACTCAAATCTTAGCGAGTAGGAGCGCAAGAAACTCTAACCGCTAGCTTTCGCCGCTCTAAATTGGCGGATGGGGCTAAGGCACTTCGGAAAGCTAGGGAGTTGTGAGCATGTCATCGTAAAACACATTAATTGTCCTGCTCGCGTACGCATTTTGAGGTCGTTAGCTCGCCGCGTCTTCTCGCAGAGGTCGACTGAAATCCGAAAAAATCGTGTCACACAAGGCTACGCTGCATATTCGCGCCCCTGTAACTTTACATAGTCATAAGCTACACAGTTCTACTTTAGTGTGCTACTACACCGTTTTACTGCCTACAAGTCTCATAAGTTGCAGCCGAAATAATTCGGAATTGACAGAGTTATTGCGCTCCGAACACGGCCGCGCGTGCAATTTGCAAACGGTCGCTCCCACTCGATTGATAGGTTTGATCCTATATGCATTGTGCAAGGCGCACTCCAAAGGCTCGCTGGACAGCCTTAGAGCAATTCCTGAGTAGGGCAGCTGCAAATTTGTGATGAAACTCACCAAACGCTCACTCTACAAGCTGTCCCCCCTCGATTGATAGGTTCGATCCTATATGCATTGTGCACGGCGCACTCCAAAGGCTCGTTGGACAGCCTTAGAGCAATTTTTGAGTAGGGCAGCTGCAAACTGGTGATAAAACTCCTCAAACGCTCACTCTACAAGTTGTCGCTCGATCGCTCTACAGGTTGTCGCGCTCACTCGATTGATTCTGTCGGGCCTATATGCATGTTCAACTCTACTGAGATTTATATACCAAAAGATAGAGCTTAAGCTGCTGAGTTCAAATATATGTTTATCTTTACAATTATTTGATTTCTAAAGAAGTTATTCAAAAAGGCCGCTTTGGAACGCTCCAAAGCGGCCTATGTTGGCCGGCGCGGCTTTTTCGGCCAATGACCAAAAGACATGTCCGGTACTGTAGGTGCCACGGCCGCGCGACCTTGCTTTTTAAACTCGATTCATTGTACATGGGCTGACTGCTCTTTACAATCTTGTTACTATTTGGCCACACTAACCTGTGGCGTGCCTTTTTTTAAGCTTAGAAATTGACGACTGTGTACGTGAAAGGCACATGACATGTGAGTTAATTGATTGCACAATTTGTCGCTTTCGTCATCTCTCTAATAACCCCTCTACATATCCAAGCCCGTAACAAGAGTCAGGCCCAGCTCTAGGCTTTTCTTCAATGAGCAGAAGTTTATCATGAAGTGCTGCTGGTAGTTCGGAATCATCGTCGAAGTGCATAGGCGATTCAGCAATTCCCTATATTGCCTGTAGAATGGAGAATTGGTGCTACTTCACTATATGGTCGATTTACAGAAGTAATGACGGCGGTAAGCAAAGATTGATTAATAGAAATGTCTCATCCAAGGGCTTGGTAGCAGCGAGCAAGGAGCAACTAAATAATCATGACCGCAACCACTGGAAGTACTGCCTCAGGGCTCGCCGCAGCAATGAAAGACAGATTAATAAACATGACCTCGACCCCTAAAGACACTGCCTGCAGGGGTTAAAGCCTTATGTGAGGACAATGAAAGACCATATGTGTTTAGCGACCTCGATTACCCCAGGGCTCAAGTTTCGGACCGCTTGATTGACCACAAAGAATCGCTAATTTGATCAATATCAGAAGCGAAGATCAGATTCGTATTCAGCGACCCCCCTCAGGGCTGAAGTTTTAGAGCTCTTGAATGACATACACAAAAAACACACAGCGGTGTAGTACACACAATTTTTTCTTCAAAAAATGAGGTCTTCTAGATGGTATTTCGACGATGCGGTTGAATTCTGTGTACAATTTTAGCCTGGAAATATACTTTTCACAGCTTCGTCGCAGGCTTGCAAAGATTTATTTTTAGTTTTGAATTTGAAGAATATCGCATCAATGGTAGTATTGATAAGCATGAGGTAGAGCTCGAAATTCTGATGTAGAGCTATGTTTTTCACACCAACATGTTTACCCTCTTAACATCTTGTTGACTGCAGTCAGAAGCAAATCTGGTCGAGCTGTGTGCTCCTCTCCTCCGTCGGGCCGTCGTCGTGGGCCGGCCGAGGACGACTTCCGTCGGGCCATTGCCCGCCGTGCGCGCGACGGGTGTCACAGCGTGAGCAGAGACGGCGAGTAAAGGCCCCCGCAGACTTCTGCGGCCAGCGGCGGACGGCAAAATCGCTGAGTCACGCCGCTGCCGGCCGGACGGCCAGCGTCGCCGCTCAGCGGCGACGGCGAGGTACTGTAGTCTTTCTAGTCGGGACCAACTGGTGAGGCGCCCGTTTCCGTTCTAGATTCCCGCCGCGAAAGGGCAGGCAGACAGACTCTCCCGGCGCCGCTGGAGTGGCGCCGTCTCATATGATTCAAATCATTTTCGGCGGTGCTCCCTCCAGCGGCGCCACTGGACGGCGCCGCTGGGCTCGCGAGCTCTGCGTCAATGCCCTATGGTGAAGTATAGGACAGCGGCAACGCCGCACAAGTCTGCGGGGGGCTTATTGGGATGACGCCGCAGATATGGCCACTTGGGCGCGCGGCCGCGGCGCCAACAAGGAACGCTAAAAGATCGCCTCTTGTAGTGTCTGATTAGGATAACTTCTCAAGCATCGGATGACCTTATCACAAGCAGGGTGGAATTCATCCATGCTATGTTCATGTTGCAATCTGGCAGGCGCGTGCGCTTAAGCGCCGTGGACATTGCTATTCAGCGTTTAATCCAGAAACATGAATCCACCTTAAAATTTGGATATAGTTTAGAGAATTTCTGAATCGCACGGTTTGTGCTATCGTATATCTTGTTCTTCAGCTCTTGACCAACTTCGTCGCTCTTTAGCCAATTCCTCATGTACGATTTCTTAATACAGTGCACTAGTGGCCGTATTCATCAAGCGGCGGTAGCAGGAGGGTGAACGATACCGTCCCGCTCCCGCTGCTTCCCGCTCCTGACTTCCGTTTGGTAATCATGAAGCACCGTTAGGCCGGGGACCGCAATGCGCATGTTAGATTCGCGGCACAAGTGGGAAGTGCAAAATTTTAAATTTTTAAACTGATTTATCAAATTACCTTTTGATGTATTAGCGTGATGCTGTGCTAAGGTTTTCGCTTACAGTCATCACTTATCTAAACATGGTTCCATTATATTTTTATGGCAGCTTTGTATTCGTTCCTCTTAAGAAGGTGTCACTTGTTCTTTCTAACATCTTTTTAACAACTTTTATCTATTACCACCCAACCGCTTATTTGTATTGAATGGTTGCACAATACGTCATCTTCCATTAGCCGCTGCGATTTGTTTGCGTGAACGAACAAATGTTCCAGAGAGGTGAAATGATGACTAGCAAGGACCACACTTAAATACTTGAAAGTCGAAAGCTAGAAAATTCTCAAGTCCCATTAAACGGCAACTGAAGAGAGATTATAAAAATGCAGAAAATTCTATAAGGTATTAAAGTACACGTCCTTCTTCCTTCTCCGAAAGGGAGCGATTTCATCACCATCTTGTATGCAATTTGCTCGGAACTCCATGTTAACGCCCAACTGTTTGTGGTGAGAACCAGATTATCGTTCTGTTTGACTGCTTATGTATGATGACTAGTGAACTAGAAAGCAGTGGAGATCTATGTAACAGCGTCAAATGTTTTTTAATCTTTTAATGGGTATCAATTGCAGCCGCATCACCGTATATGATGCATCGTCTCCATCCATATGGCACTCCGTTCAAACCTTTTATTCCACCATCGATAGAAACTCCACTCTCACGTTCAGTCGGACCACCGCTCCTACATCCGATCGGATATCTGGTCAGTGTTTCACCAGCTCCTCCATTCGCACCTTCACATCGGTTCAAATTACCTGGAAAAATTAGAAGAATGAAAGGATGTGAGTTTTTTCTCTCTTGCTAGATCATTTCAGAGGTAAAAATATGTACCGCTGTTTTTGAAAAAAATGCGCTACAAGATTTCGCATAAAATTTAAGTAGTACCTCATTACAGTGTTATAGGCTGGAAACTAAGTCCCGCTGCTTTTTAATCATTTTATTCAGAATTTCGCTGAAAGTTTTTTGCATAATGCTATAAACCAATCGCTGAAAGGAAAATGTAATGCTTTACCAGAAAGTATGCTCCAGATTTTCCCACTTCGATTTATGTCAATTTTTAGGTCTGTAAAGGCAAAAATCATAGAAGAAAAAGAAAAGCGACGATAGTTCCTTCTCTCGGGTTACGTTTGAGCTTCTATTGCACAACTTAATGAAAATATTTGAAAGGTGATGATCCGCTCTATATGAATGTTTGTTGGTCTTTTTCCGTTTTGATTTTTGTTAATAATCAGAGCATTGAAGTGGAATGTTTAAAAAAGATAAAAACGATTTTACCAATAGTCCCTTCTCTTCGCCTAATTTTTTCTCAAAGGTCATAGGTCATTTGAAAGAGAATGCTTTGTTATGCAATACATGTTTTGTTTTTTGGTCGTTCCGAACTTTGATAATTTCCAGATCATTAACATGGAGTGCTAGTTCGAGAACATTTAATATTTCCATCACCTTTTTCACTTTGCTTTCAACCAGATGTCTAATGCTATCAAAGCCGCTCGGAACACTTGTGCTGTGCATAGAGAAGGAGCCGTAGTTAAAAAGACTGCTCTAGACTACGACCTAAAAAATCAACCTCCATATCGCCGCCCGTTTGACTTCGGTGGAGAACGATTGAACAACTTTCTTCGAGAAAAACGCATTAAGCCACAACAAAACTGCCTAATATAATAGAGTGGAGTTCTTTTTCTCCACGACAACGCCTGCTCTCATGCCAGAATGGCTAGTAAGGCTATTAAAGTGCGTGACTGGGAAGTGAACATCTACCATATTCTCCCTATTTGGCACCAACAGTTATCTAGTTCTTCCTATGGCCTATGTTATACTCCCGCGGGAGCATCCTCGGACGGGCGGGAATCGCGCCGAGACCCCTCACCTGGCCAATGGCCGCTCCCGGCCACGCCCGCCGTCCGCGAATCGCCGCCGACAGACGACGAGAGGGCTGTTATACTTCGCGCCCGCGGGAAGGCAGCCGTCCGCGCCACACTGCACCGCGGAAGGCTGTCGTCCCGCGGACTCGGGCACAAAAAACGCGCTCCAATCCGACGCTAGCCGCAACGGCTCGACGACGACCGTCTACGGTGCACCTTCCGTCCGCGGACGTCCCGCGAATGCTCCCGCGGGAGTATAACATAGGCTTATCTCTTGCAAATGCCATCCGCTGAGGCTCGTTCAATAAATAATAGGTGCAAGTTGCGAGTTTGGTTGGATAATTTTTTCGAGTCGAAACCGCGTGATTTCTAAAGACGATGAGAAATTCAAGCTCTGGTTGAACGTTGAGAAGAAGTTGTAATCAGCAAGGGGAAAATACGTTATTTATTATTGCTAATTGTTAATTATTAATTAGTTGCTAAGGGGCGTGTAGGAGGTGCCGGCTGTCGCATGCACCCGATACCAGGTTCCTGGTTCGGATTTCCCGCCCAGGCCACCCAAGCCTTCCATCCCTCTAGGATCAATGGATTGGTACCAGACTTCTCTGGGAAAGATAAAGCGGTGTTTTATTCTACAGCTGGCCACCGCATGTCATTGTATTACCAAATACGCATTAATCGCCTCTAAGACATCCCGTAGAAGTAGAAGTAGATGGTGCAAAAGAAATTGAGTAACTTCGTCTTTTATTCTTTGTCTTTTTCATAATTGTGAGATAGTTAATACTTAATTGTCGAAGAAAAGCTTCAGAAGCTTCAAGCAAGAACGGCGTAATCTTCGACGCCAACCCTCCTCCTTCGACGTTATGATCAAAATCGCCATTTTTGAATTTGCAATACGAGTCACGAGGAGACCTTTGATTTACTGCTCCCTCTCCACACAGCGAAAATATCAGAAGCGGCCTTTGTGGCATTATAAACCTCTTAAGATCAGCGAGAAGGCGTCGAAGTGTTCACTCTTCTCAACCTGGCACTCCATTTTGATGACCCAAAAATTATCAAAGCTCAGTATGAGCAGTTCAGAATTTCGCACAAAGAACGGCTATAGAAACTTCTGAAAAGCGGACTTATGTACATCTTCTGTCACATTGTATGTTTGACGGTATCTCAGAGATTCTGAAAGAATGCTACACCGGAGCCAATGCGCTTTCGTAGAGCTCAGTAAGTGTGAAAAATATGCAAGAAAGGGAGAAGGGTGGTTAGAAATCGAACAGCTCGAAAGTCTTAATAACTGTTGTTAGTCAGTTAAGCAGAAGAAAGTCCAAAGGCAAATAAAATCCTACATCCGTTTCGTTCCTACCCTTATATGGATGTAAGAACAAAAACAAAAGAAAATAAGAGCTTCCCCGGAACACCTCAGTAAGGAGGGAAGCTCTTAAGAGTATATTAACGAAAAAACGTACCTGGAACAGTCGTCCGTTCGTCCTTCTCGGCTCGCACGAATCCTGTCCTGTAACACGACGAATCTAACGCGTGTATGAAAATGTGTGAAACCGCGACAATAGAGCAAACAAATCACTATATAAAAAGGAAACAAATAAATAAACGGGTGAGCTACTAGAGAGAAGGCTCTAAGCCAGCAAGGTAGTGAAGAAAACCAGTAGAAGGAAGTAAGCAGCAAGAAAATAAGGAAATTTGAATTCGCGTACGCAGTGAATGATACAGCAGTGCTACAACGGCGCGGCCTATGTTCAATTGGAGCGCGTCAGCGTACTGAAGAAGAGTGTAAAAGAACGAGAACAAGGCCGCAAACGCATGAATAAGGCACCAAACTGCATAAAACGAATATAAGCGCTAGTTAGAGAAACTTGAATAAACAGTAAAAAGAAAATAACAAGAAGTAAGGTAACCATTGAAGAAAGATCCAACATTACATGTTATTGTCATTATTAGTGCAACCAGGCAGTTTAAGTCGACTTAAAAACAATTCTTTGACTTGGTTTATGCCATATTTAAACCTTACTCCCTTGTTCTTGTTAATAAACTTGAAAATGCTACTAAGTATAGTGTTGTTACTATAACCATTGTCATGCAAAGTGTCAATAAGTTGATTAACCCGTACAAGAAAGTCATCAAAGAACATACAGGCCCTAGATATGCGTAATAGTTCAGTGTAAATAACAGCAAGTTTAGTATTGATAGAAAGCAAAGACTTAGAATGGGGAAGGCGTTTAACCTTGAAATTGAAGGCGTGTGTTTTATTGTATAGTCTGGTGTAAATGCTATTATTTTCAATCCAAATATCAAGATCTAAATAAGTACAATGAGCGTCACTGATATTGGTGACCTCCAAATTTATAACATTGTTATAAACATCTTTTAACAGATTTAAAATATGATCCTTATTGCTGTTATGTATAATTAAAATATCATCCATATATCTATATGGCCTAAAAACAGTAATTTTGAACGTTACCAATAGAAAAATTATACTCGAAGTAAGACATAGTAAGATCAGCTAATAATGGACTGAAATTACCTCCTTGAGGTACCCCAAGTTTTTGTTTGAATAACATATCTCCTACTTTGCAGTAGCTATTATTGAGCAGGTATTCTACATAAAAAATTAATTCTTGTATGTTATAGGTCCGAGTATTGTTAATGTTACTGTCATTAGTATAATAAATTTTATTAAAACCATTAAAAGCAACAAAGTTTCTATTAGCATTTTTGAAGCAAAGCTTAAGAATGCGAGTTATGTTATTTAATATAACCGCATGAGGAAGATTGGTAAACATATTGGTAAAGTCCGCAGAGAACAACTTTAAATTTCTTCCATGTATACTGCAAATATCATCGCTAATACTGGTTTTATCGATTGCCCAGTAGCCCGTGAAATTGCGATTTCTACCCTTAATTGAATTTACATAGTTTTTGAAATGTTTTTTAATATATGTAAAAATATGTTGCAATTCGATTGCCAAGGGTTTAATACTACTATTGGAAGCACCAGTAATGAACCTAAATTTGAAAGGGTTTTTGTGCAATTTCGGAACGCAGTAAATATTAGGAATAGTAGGGTTAGGCATAGGAGGTAATTTAAGCTTGCTACAAAAGTCAGAGTGAACGTCTATAATATGATCACTAGTAACGTTAGAAACATATTCATATATATTGGAAGAGTCTAACTCCCATGATAGCTCCCGAGTAGACAAGACGCCTCTCGTCCAACCGTTCTTCCCCGAGAGATTCACTGCTGAACTTCAAAGAGCTATTGTAAGGGCACAACTGCAGGACGACGTCGTTTTAGTGAACATTCGTAACGACAACATTAAGCGGCAGTTAGTTCGGAATAGACTCTACGATCAGCAGTGTCTTTCTTTAAAGATAGGAGCAATTTATCAGATCGAGTGCTTGGCATGTAACGCCAAATACATCGGAGAAACGGGAAGGGCTCTCGCAGTACGCGTGAGGGAACATATATCAAGTAAACGACGTGGATTGCTAAGCAGCCCACTTGGAAAGCATAGGATTGATGCGCGTAACGGGAATGACTTTGAGGTGAAATGTACCATCTTTCCCGTTGTAGGATATATTTCGGCAAGGAGAGCGTTAGAGGCATTCTGGATTTTCACAAGAAATCCAGTAATGAACAGTCGGAATGGTGCCTTTCTGTTACGAGTGACTTTCTGCCGTCTGTGTCTCATTGTGAACTATAGAAGGTCCGGTCGGCGACAGCGGTGTGCAGCATGCCCCATTCGTCCCTACTGGCTAACTGACGTAGGCGAACGTCAGCCCTTGCGGTGGATCCAATTGGTGAGTTCATTTCTCCCACTTGGTCCCTCCTTTGTGTTCGTGGGGAAGGTCCAAAATGCTAGGGTGGCCACGGCGCTTGGTGGGGTAGAGCGCAAATGAAAATTTATGCACCACATGCAGGCCTCTGAAGACGACGAGATGTCGAAACGTCAGGCCCTGCTGAATAATGATCCACCTAAAACCTCGTGTTGGCACAAAAGCTTAACTGACTAACAACTTACAATGCAGGGTTTGAAGAAGAGAGAAGTTGGAGATTACTTAATAGCTGTGTTTGAACGTTGGTACGTTAAGGTACAGCTCGTAGCAGTTAATAGAGACATTGCAGCGAAAAAGAATAGATTTGTGCGCGGTGCTGGAGGCGACGTGATCTTGCTGTAAGTCAAGAGAGATTAGCTACGGCTTATGCGGCAGCCCAGTGTTCATCAGTGGTGCCGATGTGATCATCCCATCATATTTACGTAACGTGATCGCAAGAGACAAGCGTTTAAAGCAGGGATGTGCGGAATTTCCGTTTCCATGTTCCGAATCCCGGTTTTCGGTCATTTTTAGCCCTTCAGTTCTGTTCCGTGTTCCGCTTCTTTTTTGGGCCGGAAGGCGGAACGGGAATGATGACTCACCACCATTTGATTGTGCTGCACTGCATTTATTCACCTCTTGAACTTGAACGAAAGGCTGAAGAAGAAGATCAACTACGTAGCCGTCACCTTTTTTTGTTATTGTGGTGCTTTTAAACAGGTGGTGTATCCTGACGTCGGAGCAGCGTGATAACCGAATCTTTTTTCCTTTCTTGAAGCCATGTACTACCGAATACTATGCGACCACAAAGGTTTCGTGAGTGTTTGAATCAAGAATCAAACTTCTTATCCAGAGCATGCTTATCTTTTTCCTAATAATCTTAGGTCTGGCCTGGAACACCAGTTTTTGATCAGAGTTTTATAATCACGCTTATGTAGGATGCTAACATTGCCTTCCATGGAGGACGTTGGTTTTATCCCAGTCGGAGGAGGGAATGCAGTGTGTCTTGCCTCTCCTCTTCTCCTTTGAGTTTTTTCCAGAACTTCGGCTACTGCCAAATGATACTATACCCATGCGAACTCAGAGAGTGGGTGTCGTGTCGTTGGGTCCTGAACGCCACTGTAACCTTAGCGCTGTACCTCCTAAGTAGGATAGATCCGGCACTTTCAGTAAGACTGTTTAAGTGTCATGAGTCTCTGGCATCTCACTCGTCAGCTGGGTTCATTGCGTTTAAGATCACTCTATTTACAGAAAGATTTTATATAAACTTCGATGTGTTACACTAGTAAGGTTTGAAAAGTCGTCTTAGCAATGATGCGAATACAAGGATTTCTGGCACAAGTGTACTTAGCAGGGATGTGCGGAATTTCCGTTTCCGTGTTCCGAGATCCGGTTTTCGGTCGTTTTTAGCCCCTCCGTTCCGTTCCGGAGCGATGTTCCGCTCTTTTTTTGGGCCGAAAGACGAAACGGAAATGATGACTCATTGATTGTTTTGCACTGCATCTTGAACATAAACGAAGGCTAAAGAAAGAAATCAACTATGCGTCGCCCTTTTTTGCGATTTTGTTGCTTTCAAACCGGTGCTGCATCCTGATGTCAAAACAGTGTGAGAACCAAATTGGATTTTTCTTTTCTTGAAACGATGTACTACTTAATAGTATAAGGCTTCAAAGGTTACACGAGATTGGAATCAAGAATCAAATTCCTTGTCAGGAGCATGCTTATCTTTTCCCTAATCTTAGGTCTCACCTGGAACACCAACTCTAACTAGATCAGAGTTCTATAACCACTCCTAAGTTGCTAACATTGACTTCCATAGGGGACATGGGATCTATCCTAGTCGGAGGGGGCGTGCGGTATCTTGCCCCTCCACCCCTTTTGGGTTTGCGCCAGAGCTTCAGCCACTGCGAAATGATCCTATGGTACCCATGCGATCTCAGAGTGGGTGTCGTGTCGTGGGTCCTGAACGCAACTGTAACCTTGGCGCTGTACCTTCTAATTCAAATAGATCCGGGACATTCAGTAAGACTGTTTAAGTGTAATGAATAGCGAAATCTCTGGCATCTCACTCGTCAGCTGAGTTTATTGTGCTTAAAACACTTTATTCTTATTTACAGAAAGATTTTGCGTACACCTCGATTTGTTACTCTACAGTACCGTCGGTAAACATCCGCCAAAACGCGGTCGGTGGCGGATTAATCCGCCGTTTCCGCTGCTTTGCCATAACTCCTTTCAAAGTCGATTATATCCAATAACGTGCACATTGTTGGAACCAGAACAACATGATCTATCCAATATGGTAAAGACCTCGACAAGGTTTTAAAATTTTTGAGTTTGAGATGACCTAGATTAATTGAGCCCGCAATTGTCTTGACCTGACCCACATTCGCTCCTTAGTTAGTCTTGCCTAATTATGCCCCCTGGCAGGAATGGATCTACCCAGTGAAATTTTAAAATTCTTTAACGCTGACGAAAATGTATTTCATGCCAATTTTAGGTTTTGCCTCATCATGTCGATCTATTTGATATTTTTTCAAATTTTTCTGGATTAACTCCATTTACGTCATTCTGTGCATTCTCAACTGCCGATTTTCCCATTTTCGCCAATTATTTACGATCGTACCACAATTGTTTGAAGGCCGATTTTTGTTCAATTTCTCGCCTATGAGGTGTGGATTACAAATATAGGCTTTAGGTTTGTTTTGATCAAAAGTAAGATAGTAATCAGGTACCAAATTGTCAGTGCATCGAGGTTTCATGGAGATACATCATGCAAAGGCCACCTCACGTGTGTAGATCTCTGTCTTCACGCAGTGGATCAGTATGGAAGCTGAATATGTGGTCAGACTCATGAAAAGATGCTGCACCACAAAAATGATAGAGCTGGCAGTTCACGTCTCGCAGTTTCACTCCCTAAAACGAAGTTTCGTTTAAATCCGACATTGAAATTCGACACTGACGTCCGTCCACACCTCGTAGAAGAGTCACTACCATTTAGCAAAGCCCATATTTGCAATATCATTTGAAAAAATTCTACACCTAATTTATTACTTGAGACAAGTCCGATACTGGAGTCACACTGTTACTGTAATTGCAGTGACCTGACCTGCCTCGCCAAGCATGTGCTTTGGACATACAATCGCTTCTTCTCTCTTCTCACTACTCACACTAACCATTTGTATTCTATTATAGAATATCGAGTGTTAATCAATAATGATGACTTGAGTGTTTTCCTTACAATTTTTTTTTGAACCACACTCAGATTTTTTGACCGAGCCGATACCGAAGGATTGACTTGTAACGGAAATAATTTTATTCCATTTGTACTAAGCAACACTAGGAAACGAAATCACACCCTACAAAAATTCAAGCGCCAAGTAGCATACAATAAAAAAACAAGACTCCGATACAAACTTTGATATGATTAGGGGTTTCGACTTTAGGTCGATTTTCGGCCAAAAATCTAACCTCTAATCATATCGAACATTCCACTTTTAGAAGCTTTTTCAGGTTGCAGAGTCCACTTTCTATCTAATTTTTAAGCACTAATTTTCAATACGCTACTGCTTTTTTGAACTTTTCAAAAGCTCTCCGATTAATGACAGTTTAAGTGCAGACAATCGCGATCTCTGACTTCGATGGTCCTATTCGAATGACTGACATGTCACGGTAATAGTTTTCTCATATCCGAAGGAAAAACTTTAAAGCTTCGAGCATTAAAAATCAAGGTGTTATGCAGCGACCTTCTATGCGGCCAGTGGGGTTCGATTTTTGGGGAACTTTTATGACAAACAGGGAAAAATGGAATTCCCAGATCATATTGAAGATCGCTTCAGAAATCCACGATTTTTCGGTCTATATCGAGCAAAACTTGAGTCTGTTGAGGTAAAATTTCAGCTATATATGTGTTTTCTGCTTTAGGTAGAAAACAATTTTGTTTTCATGAACAACGAGAAACTTGTAGACGAGCCCCTACGTCATATCGGGGCTTGTGGCGGAGAAGCTTGTTATTTTTTACTGTGTCGAGAGCAGTTCAAAAATCATTTGCAAGGAATGCACTTAAGTCATCACTAGCAATTAACTATCGACATTTTATAGGGTACAATTTCGGATGCAGATGATGGAATCTGCGGAAATTGAGGCGGACCAAGCTGATTTTAAGACTGCCAAAATTAAAAAATTGAATTCCTTGAAGTAGAGGGAAACTATGAAAAAATGCAATAAACTCCGCCGAAACAAAGAGAGAGCGTGACGCCCCCCCCCTCGCCGTCCAAGAAAACGACGCCACAATACGACCTCTTTGATTCTCGAACCTCAGCCCTGACCCTTAGTTGGGTTAGTGTGAATTGTTATAGTCCAAGGGACATGCTTGGTGGGGCTGGTCAGGTCACTGCAATTACAGCAACAGTCTGGACTCAAGTATCGAAGCTGTCTCCATAATAAAGAGATTGACATCGAGTGGAATTTTTTGTTTGAAAGATATTGCAAATATGGGCTTGCTAAGTGGCAGAGACACTTCCGCGAGGTCTGGACAGACGTCATGGTCGAATTTCAATGTCGGATTTGAACGAAACTTCGTTTTAGGGAGTGAAACTGCGAGACGTGAGCTGCCAGCTCTATCATTTTTGTGGTGCACCATCTTTGCATGGAGTCTGACCACATATTCTGTTTCCATACTGATCCACTGTGTGAAGACAGAGATCTACACACGTGAAGTAGCCTTTGCAGGACGTATCTCCTTGAAACCTCGATGCACTGCCAATTTTGTATCTGATCACTATCCTACTTTTGATCAAAGTAAACCCAAATCCTATATTTGTAATCCACACCTCATAGGCGAGAACTTGAACAAAAATCGGCCTTCAAACAACTGTGGTACGATCGTAAATAATTGGCGAAAATGGAAAAATCGGCAGTTGAGAATGCACAGAATGACGTAAATGGAGTTAATCCAGAAAATTTGAAAAAATATCAAATAGACCGACATGATGAGGCAAAACCTAAAATTAGCATGAAATACATTTTCGTCAGCGTTAAAGAATTTTAAAATTTCACTGGGCAGATCCATTCCTGCCAGGGGGCATAATTATGCAAGACTAAGGAGCGAATGTGGATCAGGTCAAGACAATTACGGGCTCAATCAATCTGGTCATCTCGATCTCAAAGATTTTAAAATCTTTTCAAGATCTCCAACATATTGGGTAGACCATGTTGTTCTGATTCCAACAATGTGCATTTCATTGGATATAATCGACTTTGAAGGGAGTTATGGCAAAGCGGCGGAAACGGCGGATTAATCCGCCGCCGGCCGCGTTTTGGCGGATGTTTACCGACGGTACTGTAGTAATGCTTGAAAATTTATCACAGTAATGATACAAATACAAGGACTTTTAATTGTTATATGTTGTTGGAAAAGAGTCACATGCTGCCTTGCCCGCTTTGTAAATTCGTTAAAGGCAGCTTAGTTATTACTTCCATTATGGATGAACAAGTGCGCCTAACGGCGTGTCTTGCACTTGCGTGCTTCGCGCGACTTTGCAACATCACTGATCTACGGAAAGTAGTTCTTGTAAAACTTGAAATTCACTATCATCTAGGAACTGCTGCGCACTTTATTGACATCAAGCCGTTCACCATTTCCGTGCGTTCAGCATAGACATTCTCTCCGGACCGTACAGTAACGCCATTGGTTTGTGCTGCGCAGTACTTCTGCCCTCAGGATGCTCCTCTGCACCGGTCTCATACCCAACAGCGTTAGCAGATATCGGTGACACGTCTTTCGAAACCGGACTCCAGGGTCTTCATCACTCGTTTCTTCTTACTGCATCGAATTGCTGGTCTGCCTTTACTGGTTTCCCCCCCCCTCCCTCCCCACCCACCTTGCTGGTCCCAACTCCTGGCCCACTTCCTTGGTTCCAGTATTGACCCCCTTACTGGTCTCTTCTTGCTGGCTTCCCCGTCCTGGTCCCTCCTCCAGGTTGTCCCTTTCCTTCCTCGTCACTCACCTAGTCCACCCTAAAGGTTCCCTTACTTCCCTTTTCCTCCACCCCTTAGTGGTCCTCCCATGCTCACGAAAGACGTCGGTAAGGACGCAGATCTCGGGCGGGCAACATTTTCTGTTCAACATGGGATAATGCTGAGTTCTGAAAGACGCCGCTCGTCACACGACGTCGGTGGCACTTCTCACTCTAGGCGCTTGTTGCGCGACGTAGGGACCCGTATTCTGGATCCAGAAGCTCAGAAACGCGCGCAAATGCCGCTGTGTCAAGCAGGAGGAGGTTGTGCTTCCTCCAACCGGCGTTCTCCACCGTTCTCCTCAACCGCTTCCTCCACCAGGTTTCTAACCTGCGTGAGATACGCCACATCGAACCCACGTGAGGGGTAACTCAATAGTGGTAGATATTTATGAAAAATTAAACGAAGTAGTGAGTTTTGAGTTATTTCCGTTTCCGTATTTCGTATTCCGGTTTCCGCCCATTTTGAGCTCTTCCGTTCCGTATTCCGTGTTCCGCTTTTTTCAAAAAAATTTCCGCACATCCCTGGTACTTAATGTACTAAATCCATTTAATCCTGTTCAAAATAGGTCTACTACAGGTAATCTGCCATGGGAAGAACGAAAATTATAGCCGTTTGTTGCGAAAATGCCTTATAAGCCGTTATATTAAGTTCAAGTAGCCCATGGCCTTGCGAAATAGCGCGCGCTGGCAAGAGGCACAGAATCTGCGCCTCCTTTCGAAGCACACTATTTCGCCGCCTCTAGCCTGCAGCAGAGGTTAGCCAGGTCATAGGCCTTGTTTAGTGTGCGCGCGACGCGCGACGCGATGCCATATGTAGTGGCCGAATTGATCAATCGCGTCGCTCGATCAATTTGGCTACTACGCATGCATCGCGCCGCGCGTCGCGTGCACACTAAGCAAGGCCATAAGCCTTGAAATCTTGAAAAGCCTTGAACGCTCTGTTCTGTGCTCTTCTCCGCGTCAGCGAAAGACTGCAGGGTGAGGGTGGCGGACTGGCGTTCTTCCCTCGCCCTTTAAACAAAAGCGTTGCAAATGTCTTCGTTTCCACAATCTCGTAAGGCAGCCACTGGACTCTCGATAAAGCCCAGGGGGTTAGGGGGCGGGCCAGGGGACGGGGTAACGCTACCTCTCGTTCCCTTGGCCCGCCAACCCCTCCCCCCAACCCTCCCTTGCCAAAATATGAGAGCAAATAAAACGCGGATCTGAATCGAAACGAGGAGATAAGGCTGCATTTACATTCGCTGTATGTAGCTAGTCGCCACGCGTGCACGCCACGTCACCCCCCCCCCCCCCCTCCCTAGGAGAAGGCCGCGATTGCGTGCAGGCAGGAGGCGGAGTCTCTGCTCCTGTTACCAGCGCGCACAAGGCCTTGGGCAATTCGTTCGAACTTAACATAATGGGCTTATTAGGCATTTCCGCAAAAAAAAACGACAATGGTATTAGTTCTTCCTACAGATTACCCCTAGTACGCCTCTTTTAAACAAGATTACGCTAAGTACTCTCGTGCCAGATATTTTATTGTTATGTGTATGTTGCTGGAAAGGAGTCGCATGCTGCTTTTCCCGCTTCCTAAATTCGTTAACGGCAACTTTTTCATTGCTACCATTGTGAATATATTTATTTTTATAAGAAATTAAAGGAAGTGATCAGTCTTAAGTTATTTCCATTTGCATGTTCGTGTTGCGGTTCCCGCCAGCTCTTCCGTTCCGTATTCCATGTTCCGCTTTTCTCGAAAAGTTTTTCGCACAAAGGCAGCTTGAAAATGAAGATTATTGTCGCCGTACAACAACGATGATGTCATTTCGTTTCTGCATATGCTCCGCAGACTGGCTGTTTCGAGACGAGTTCTCAACCATGCTTGGTGGGAACACAACGAAAGAAGGCGTGACTATTGTAGAAGTGATCTTAATGCTCAACCTGGAGCAACGAAGGAAGGTTAGAGCTGTCTTTTACGTTTATCATTTATTGCACATATTTTTAAACTTTACAAAAATAAACAACGATACATAACATTTAGCAGGCTTTCTGCTTTTGAATGGCAGGAATGATCACGAACGAATAGTGCTCTAGATCTTCAGCCACCTTTAAACGAGAGCACACGCATGATGCTGTAGCAATCTAGTATTGTCAACAAAACTGTTAGATTTCAACTAGGTGTGGAGGATCTAAGCTCGTTAAGTTGTGTTTAAATATGTTTGCTGACCCTCACCTGGAACAGTTCTGCTAGTAAAACGATTATGACTTGCGCAGTAGTAGAAAAGCCGACAAAAGACGGTAAAAATGCTTTTCATGGATTTTATTATATTGGATATTGAAATTATTCATTCTTAGGCTGCGGATCAGAGTAACCAATATTTGCTTAAAGATAGCTTTGACCTCGTTTTTTTCAGAATATGGTAGCAAAACGTCAAAACAAAAGTAATCTGCTCGTAGTAGGCAACGTAGTGAAAAAAATTTCCGTCGCTTCTTGTAGTTTGACAGTGCAGAAGTATTAGGTAAATTCGGTAAATCAGGAGCATCAGGTGTATATACTACACATCCAGTGCTCGGAGTCATCAACGATTTATCAGCCGGTAGCGATGAAGCACAGCGGCTAGTTAACGTGATTATCAACGCGCGACGTGGTAGGTTCCCGGTGAAAACTTTTATGACGCTTACCCGGCTATAGCATCGGGTATATATCGCGGTAACCGCCGGTAACGCTCCACTGCTAACATCTGATCCAGTAGTCGGACGCATGCCCAGAGGTTAGTTAATTCCCTCGAGGGATGCGCAACGCATTTTATTTCTTTGATATATCGCTGAGGCAATTTGGATGCGTATTTGGCCGACAGAGTGACTTGTGGTGGCAAGTCGATGAACAAATCAGTGTTTTGTCCTTCCCATTTAACAATGGTACCAAATCATCGACCCCGAAACGATGGAAAACTTGGTTAGCATGGCCGGGAAAACCGAACCAAGAACCTTGAATCAGGGTATACGCAGCAGCCGACGCTCTACTAAGGAATGCAGAGTAGTCATGGGGAAGAAAGCTTTACTAGAAGTGGAATGCGTGGTGCGTCCCATGAAGAGATTGGATAAAGTCGCCTAATACATCTGTACTTTCATAGAAAAGAGTGCAACGCGAGTCACACAAAGCTTGCTACTATAATAGAAGTCCACAGTTAGCTTTGCTAACGAATGAGCAAACCCTCGGAGAAATCAAATCCAACTCAGTCTTCGAAGACCTGCAGTTAGCTTTGCTAGCGAATGAGCAAACCCTCGGAGAAATCAAATCCAACTCAGTCTTCGAAGACGTGCATATAGTACAGTGAATATAGTTATGAATGTAGTAAATACGTGAACTTTACCTGCCAAAATGATCAACTTGAGCGGCTAAGCAACTAGAAGTGGTAAACGCACGGATAATTTGCTGCCATGGAAGCTTTTTTGTCAAAATAAATAAACTAATAAATAATTTGTAAGGACTGTGCAAAACATGAATAGAGAAAAAATATAAGGTCGATTTTGAGACTGCCTTCTGGTTAATCTCTGAAAATAGAATGTAAGAAAAAAGATTAAACGAACTAAAACTAAAAGTCCTTTAAGTCTATTAATTAAGTCTGCAAGAGAGAGAAATGCAAGAATAACAAGAAAAAGCGAGGAGACAGAGCTATACGAGTAACGAAACTATCGAAGTTCAAGTAGAATGTAATTCAGTAAAACTGAAGGAAAAATTTACGAGTCGCTTCCATTTTTTTCTTCGGAAGCCAATTGCTGAAAAATGAGAATGTCGGTATAAGGATAAAGAACAAAGGACGACATTAGCCAGTCCCTGATTCGGATGCGCCACGCGTTCTTGTTCGACGGGCCTACGATTCCTCCTTTTGCTTGTGCTTCTGCTCCTTTAGGGCACAGCTTTTCGCAGAAACTTCTTAAGAACTTCCAACTAAAAAGGATAATGGGCAGCGTTGCTGGAAACAAAGGGCGAAATAGTCACTCCAGCCGGATTTTCGCCGTTGACAGGGACATTGTAGTGCATTTGCGCGATGGCTGGTGTGGCTGCGATCAATGCGCAAATGCGGTCAATTTACCGGCGCGCAATCCTTCACCGCGACATTCGTGAACCACAAGTGGCGGTAAGCTTCTGGCAAGAAGCAAAGGTGCAAGTCAGATGTAGCGATTTACCGACTCCTTCGTTGATGAATTCGGGCCAGGTGACCCACTTAGAGGTTGAGAGATGTCGATCGGTGGGGCCAGCTACAACTAAATTGTGGTTGCTGACGATCAGCAAAGTAGCAGTTCCTACTCGCATTCGGAATCACGAATGTCGACGACACTTGGACGAATAACACTGAAGCTGTGACTCAGGCTGGTATAATGATTCTTAGACGGCGCCGCACGAGCTGGGTATCCAGCCACCATATTCTTAGATGAAGCGTTTCTCGTAGCTGTGCTCTAGAGAGGTCAAAATAGTAAGGTACTTGAGGTTATTTCTGAGAAACTTGCAGGCGTACGGAGATAGCAATTTAATTATTCGCCTTTCACGATTTTTCCACTCATGTCTTTCCAGCATTGTAGACTATCGTATAAAATGTGCAAATCAGTAATCGATTTGAAAGTTCTCGTCGAAGTTACGTGAAATCACCCTTTACGAATAATACTGCTCCATCGCCATCTCTAGTTTATGGGTAAATCATGTATGAAATTGAATAAAATTTGGTTGTTTTACGACTTATGGGTAAAGGATGTATGAAATTGAATAAAATTTGGTTGTTTCACGGATTTTACACGACTAAGCTCTTGTTGCAGTATTTATAGGCCACCCTATGTACGGGGTAATGGAATAGAAGAAATAAAATAATAAAACTGGGCTTTTAGCGCAGAATGCGCCTTAAACGCAGAAAAGATGTCATAAAAATGGGGAGCATTTACGATTAGTATGGGAATATTGCAGCGAAATAAAGAAGATGAATTATATAAATGTCCAACATATCTATGCCAAAGCCAAAACCGAGGGACAACGATGAGGTGCTCGGTTCTCATCCTCCTCTCTCTATGTGAGTTTTATACTATGATTTTACTTTTCTAACACCAGCCCTGGAGGCGTTGTTGCGAAGTCGGAGGAGGGGCCGACTGTCGCGTGCACTTCGAATCGACGCTCCTGGGTCGTGTCCCCCCAGGCCCACCAAAACTTTTTCGTCTCTACAAGGACGGCTACTTAGTGCCGGATGTCTTTAAGAAGGATTGACACTGACTTATGTTTTACAGCTGCTCACCACAGGTCAGCGTATAGGCAAAGTTCGCAAGCATATTGTCTTCATAAATGATGAACGATCGTGATGATCCTAGAAGTAGGATTCGTGGCACAACGAGCAAAGCGGCTGATTCATGACGATCTTTATCATTTTTCCTAACACTAGCCGTATGACGACGATCCTGCACGCTTTTCTGGCTTAGGATGCTCTTCGTATGCTAACGCATTTACTCATAGTGTCTTCAACAACCAGTTTTATATGTTATAACTTAACATCGCATGTTTCGCTAACGATCGTGAATTATGCCCCTTACAATCTTTTTCCATTTAAAGAGTGTCACGGTGAACTAGGTATTTCATAGGAGTGGTGGACCTCAAACTCATCCTTCATCGACGAGAAGCGCGCAAGGGTTTTGATCGCAACAAAACATCCTGTAACAACATATAGCCTCTCTACCAGCCGCTCCAGGCTTAAGCAAATGTGATAGAACTTAATACATTCTATTTAATTCCAACACTGCTCCTACTAAGAGTGCAAGCTGTCACAACGGTGCTTTTTGTGAAGTCTCCTACATCTCATTTCGCTTAGCTCTGTGCAAACCCTTAAAAGCTCTAAAATACTTCGTTTTTTTGCACTTCGAAAATTGTTTGTACCATTATTTTTCGTCTATCCTTTACAGTTATATTTACTTATACAATCTCGCCGACGCACATGCGTATGCATGTACCGTATAGGCATTAACATAGGCTTCCAAGGTGTTTCACCTTAGGCCAGTTTAAAGACGTCGTGAGCTCTACTATTATGTGTGAAGCATCTCTGCGTTTACTTTCAAATTAGCTCAGAAATTATGCGGTTGACGTGGCGATGGTCACAACCTGTCAGATTTATTTAAAGTAACACCACGGACTACATTCATCAACTATTAAAAAAGAGCTAGGCGGAATAGTAGGAGAGAAGCATATCACATCATATAACAGTCTTAATAAAAATTTTAATATTGTTTTGTGAGTCTTATCTAGGGCAAATCTTGAACACTTTCTTGTCCTGCAAGCTGGCTGACTATGTACGACAGAAACCTGGTATTGCCACTCTCCGAGCAGATCGGGTTTCGACAACCATGGTGCAGTGTTTACATCTATATCGCCTGGCGTCCCACTGATAACTGACTTGCTTGTTGAAGAAGGTGAAGGGAAGAGGAAAACAATTGTCTGCCATTGTCGTTTAAGTGAGTTCTCGCTGCTCTAGGAACGCGAAGAGTGTCCCCGTAACTTTTGCCTTAATGAGAAACTGTGATTGACGTGTAGTCTTCCTGGGCTCGAATTCATCCATGTCGTGATAAAGATAAGGAAATCCTCTATAGCACGTGGAGGGAAATATTACTCTGAAAACAGCCCTGCCCTTTGAGATGACACTCTGGTCTACGATTTTTGGGACCTTCTCTGTAAAAAAAGGAGTGTCCTCTTGTTCCACCTTTAAATTCAAAAAAAATTGAATAGCTCATGCCTCTCAAAATTAAAGCAACCAGAAATTATTATATGAAACAGATTTTATTCTTATGTGACTATTCTTAGCTGTTGCAAAGTGCCACCCAGAACAGCTAGCCGTTCTCAGTAGTCGACATTAAACAAGCAATTTCTGGAAAGTACCAACCGTGTGAATCCTTTCTGCACCTTTTCAATTTTTTTTCAATGCGTCCTACCTTAGCCTTTGCCCAAATTGGTAAACATTACTCAAACATTACTTAAGCAGTAGCCTCTAGTATATGGTAAAACCGAAAAAGTGTATGAACCGTGTTTGGAATGAGCTTAGAAGAAAGTTTGACTTCTTTCATTCCGCTGCTACTCTGTCATCTATGTATGAATTTATCAAACGCAAGGAACGTGCCAGAGTACCAGGTACCAATTTCTCGATCATATGTCGTAAAACGCACCTCCGTATCATCCAAGTGAAAAATTACATCCTACATTATAGAACTTTATAGCTGTATTCTCCATATGAGTAACAAAATCCATTTACTAGATCACGAATGGACAGCCAGTTGAAAAACCTAATGTTTATTTTTTATATGCTACTGGAAATACAATTAAAACAAGAGAGTGGTACCGTAACATTAATGCAACAAATGCCAGTAGATAGAGTACGCATACAGAGGAAAAAGGTGGAGAAAAAACCGGTAGAAAAAAAAAAACTAAACACATGAAACATAGGAGAGCGACATACAGTAAACAAATTATCATACAGGGAAGAGGCATTTACTGAAATAAGGATGGTGCAACATTTTTGGTGAATTGGGCAGTGGACCGCCAACACTGCAAGTCCGACCTCGGAGACTCCGGATACCAACGTAGTAGCTCAATCCTGACCAAATCACACCTTGGTACTTAGGGCAGAGGAGAGGGCAATAGGATACGGCAAGACTCCGTGAGCAAGCGAAAAGAGGAAAAGCCTAGACGACAACAGGTGCTGTTCTTATACAATAAGTATTAATACATAAGTATTAAATGTGCATCGTTTTACCTTCCTAGAGCTTCTTGCTGCTCAATAAATCTGGACTTATGCTCCTGAAAAAGGCTAGCCTTCCTCCACCTGAAAAAGCTACAGTCTAAACGATTCCACGTTGCTACAACCCTTACAAGAAACGATCCTCGGAACGAAACTGTATGAGGCCTTTCAGGTCTTACCCTAAACGGGTGCCCTCTGTGTGAGTCCACGGTTGAGGGAATTTCGAAGAGGTCAGATATATTCAGATTGATCTCATCGGTGGTCAACTTGTACATAAAACCAAAATCAATCAGCTTTCTTCGGTCTTCTAAGCACCGGGCTCCCCATTTTTGAAGGCGCTCAGCGTATGAAAAGTTGGTGATACCCTTGCGGGCGAAAATACGGTATGTAAAGCTTTTCTGAACCTTTTCAATGTTAAGGTATATTTTAGAGCCATCAGCATAAATAGAACAAGACATACCATGAGGTAGGCAGTTTGGTAGGTCGCTAATAAAAAGTAGAAACATAGGTAGACCTAGGCTGGTTCCTGAAAAACGCTATTGTTAGTCTACATCTGAAATAGCGTCTCCACGCATCTGAAATAGCATCTTCAACCAAGACTGTCTGCGTTCGCCCTGTTAAAAACGATTCTAAAAGCCTAAGGAGGCGTCCATCAAGCTGTTATACTTGATCGTTTAACGTGTGCCTTGCAGGCTAGCAAAGCAATCCTGTAAAAGGCTCTGAGCTACGCTTTGCACTACTCTTACCCAATGATTACAACAAAGCTTCTCGATAAACTTAGGCCTGATCCTGTGCTCATTAGTTTAACAGTTAGTTTAATTTCAATTTTTTTAATTTTAATAATTTAATTTTAGCACATCTGAGGCATTGTGTGAGCCTCTCCACGACTTCCTTTTAAAGCCACTCTTAAGAGCATTGATAATCAACTATTCAGTCTTGCACGCAAGCAGATTTCGAGCCTAAGTTGCTCCTTCGTCTTCATTCGTGCCTGCTGTAGATCTCTTCCGAAAGCGGTTATTACATCTATAGCGACCATTCTATTGCCGTATTCACTCTATCGCAACGTCGCACGTAATAACCAAGGTTTTTCGTGAATAGAACGTTGATATTGTAGGCTGTCGTCGTAGTTGTAGAGACTCTCGTGTTCCGGCGCTTGCAGTCACCTTGAGAGAACTTTATTCACCATCAGTATTCTACATCAACATTGTACTCCTGCGACAATGACATGCAAATGTCAACGTTCTCTTTAGTTGCTAGAATTAAATAGTACAACGCAATGCTGCAGAGTTCCCCGTTCCTTGTGGTGTAAAAACAAAAGTCCCTATATAACAGCACCAAAGCATTCTAGCACACAAACATGGCCGTGTAAAATATAATTAAATAAAATTAAGAAATAAATAAATACTTTGTCTTCTTCCGATAGGTTTGTTTGCAGCCGTACTACCGGATGTATTGTATTCACATCGCCGTTGGCCCACACTTGGTTCTCTTCTCCCACCTGCGATCGGTGGTGCACTCAGACCTCCAGTCAAACTACCGCCTGGGTCATCTGCAGTGATTGTTGATAAAAAATGTGAGTTTCCTTTTTTGAGCAACGCTATTCACTACTTGGTATTGCATGTAATGGAATGGCGCCTATTCACACCCCGATACTGGGACACGTTAGCTGCGAGCAACGATACTCATTCGCTGCAACGCGCGCGGTCCCGGCGCGGCAGCCGGGACCGCCTCCAGTCGCGAGACGAAGCGTTCGAGCCGCACCGTGCACTGCGCCACGAAACCATGCACCTGACAAGTTGCTATCCGTCGCTTCATTCACTAAAATCAATGTGCGGAGCGCTTTCAGTTCCTACTGCTGGCGATAGGGACGGCTAGTGGCGCTAGAGCTCGCAAGTATGCACCATCGGCCTAGGCTGCGCTCTTTCGAGTTACGCAAGAAAACGAAAACAGTGAAGTGCCTCCGCTTCAATTGTAAACTGGAGAAAATGAGGTTACTCAGTGCCTTCTAAAGGTGCTTGCGAGTGGCATCATACTTAAACGATGACAAGCGAGTTGGGGAAAGGTGACGATCAAGTGGCAACTGAAATTAAAATTAAGAGGAAAATTACAGATTGATGCTCCATGGATCATTTTTGGCCCGGCAAAAATCTCGCGTCTTAGCTATCCCTGAAAACGTTTCCAAGGCTTGATAACAAGGCTAAGTATTCAAAGGAAAATGTGTAAAGAATTTCGGAAACCGTCTTCTAAACGCCTATAAAAGTTCACTTAGTAAGTCTTTAACAGTATACACTTTCCTATCACACCGGACAATGCATTAGAGTAGCAAGAAGTGCTCTCCAAGAACAGCTCCGAAAGGATGCGACACGATGGAGAATCTGAGAAAGGACGCCGTAAACATCACTCTGTTGGATCGTTATTTCATACTTCTCTCTCTAGTAGGATTATTCTTCACCTACTGGGTTAAAATCTTGTATCGACCAAATTTACTCCCTGATATCTTCCAGCTTTCTTCTGTTCATGTTATGGTTCGAGTTTTAGCCATTTCCAAACCTACGTCGGTGTTGGCATGAAAGTCGGGTAGTCTTCCCCACTCCACGCGCGAGGCAAACCGATCCCGTCCCAGACGAGGTACGCGTGCGCGACCGCACGCACCAAAATGAGTATCGCTGCCGCCTTCCAAACACGTTCTGGCAACGCTGACGCTTTGAAAGACGGGTCAACAAAGTTGCCTAGCGTTCGCATGGTTGCCCGTAGTTCAAAAAACGGACGAAAGGTGGTATTTTGACACAGTGTAGTTTTCACTTCAGCGATCAGTCACACCCATTCTTTCAGTTCTTTATGCAATGCGATTCAAGTACAAAAACTGCGTAAGTAAGGTGGTGCTCCCACCAGTGCTCATCAACACCCTTGCGCTATTCTTCACACGCTACCTGTCGGAGTGCAAGGTTCCATCTCAGAGGAAGACCACGTGACCGTTTTACTCCACAAGTTGTACTCTACAAGGAGAAAGACGTGTTCGACATTGACAACTAGCGCTCGATATGCCTGCTGTCCGTAGTCTACAAGCTGTTCACTCGACTCACTGGATAGGGTTAGCAGAATGCTGGACGAAGGACAGATATGCGAGCAAACAGGATTTCGGAGAGGATTCAGCACGATCGACCACATACACACCATTACGAAGCTCGTCGAAGTATCGCGAGGGTACAAGTTGCCGCTGTGCCTGACGTTCACCGACCTGAAGAAGGTATTTGACTTCGTCGAGACTGAAGCGGTCATCGAAGCTCTGCACACTGCGGGCGTTCCTACTCAGTACATCAGAGTACTTCGAGAGCTGTACAGTGAATTCACGATCTGGATCTCATCATTCTATATGGACCTCATTGTTAACGTGAAGAGAGGCGTTCGGCAAGAAAACACCTCATTCCCGAAGCTCTTCTGCGCCACCCTCGAAAACTTCATGTGCGAACTAGAATGAGAAGACATAGGGGACCTGTCCTAATCCGGGGTAGCACATAACTAAAAAGTAGGTAACAAAATGAATAGAGACTTACCGAGCGGCTCCTAGAGAACGAGTTGGAACCTAAAAGAAACCAACGGTTACCCGCGGTTTTCAACCGTCTCGGCGGGAAAAGAGCGACGGAATGGAGGCATGCCGCGTGCTGACCGCTGCCTGACATGTTGTAACCAGGACCCAACATGGTGAGAAGGGCACACAACTTTGCCGGCTTACAACCCCAACAAATGCAATTTTTCGTGTTTTTTTGTGACTTTTCTTGATGTTGTTCTATAGGAGCCGCTCGCTAAGTCTCAAGTGAATTTGATACATATAATACTTTTTAATTATGTGCCCCCCGGACGGGAGCGAAGGTCGACGACCGGCAACCGTACCATCTTCGCTTCGTGACGACATCGTGCTCATATCATTGAGCATTGGTCAGGCGGAGCGAATATTGGCCGGTTTCGATCGTGTATGTGGAAACGCTGAACTGCAGCTGAATCTGTCGTTCTTAATTAGGAACAGGCAAGTTTCTGGTTCTCTATTCTCGATCAGCGGAGCGAACATCCCCGAGTGCTCCAGCTACGTGCATCTAGAACACGAAGTCAACATTCAATTTCAGGAGCGCCCAGAAAGTCGCGAAGAAGACGAAAAACGTTCGATCCCGCGCCCACCTAGTTGACTCCAATGTTTTTCGGCCCTAAAATACGTCTCAGAAACCTGAACCACACAAAAGCAGGATGAACACGATATCACCATTGCGCAGCGTGGAAGGAAGACGCCCATCTACGCGTTGGTCGGAATCTTCGTGAAAGTCCTGAAGGAGCGATATGACGCTCTTCGTGTCCCTCGAGCGAGAAGGATCCACTGGAGCACTCTGGAACGCGACAGGGATGAGTGGGGACGCTACTGGCGGCCGTTTGAGAAACTCGATGAACAGAACATATAGAAGCTGGATCTCATCTAAGCAAAAATAGAAAGTTTCTCACTGATAGTTTTCCAATAAGTTGCTCCAAAAACAAACACACAAAAAGCATACTAAAATGTCTGCTCTAAAACCCCAGTTTTCCGGACCCAATAATTTTTTTTGTGTTTCAAAATCATGAAACTCAAGACTTCTGCGGTTCATTAATTCGCAGAGGTTGCTTTCACCACAGTCTTTATATTCAAACGACATTCTTTCAAAACTTTTAGAAAACACCGGTTTGATGTGTAAGCATATTGTGCTACACAATCTATATAGGTCGATATTTATTAGCGGCAGATGTCCCGAAATTGCGTCGTCTTCAGAGGCCCAAAAGTGAACCACAGCCTATGTTTGCGCTATACTCCACCAAGTGCCTCAGCTGGTCATTTAACAAGGGGATCATCAGTCCCTGCTGTGGACCCTATGCGGCTCTAAAGACGACGCAAAGTCAAGCAAAGTCAACACATCAGGCCACTAATAAAGATCCATCTACAAACCACGTAGGGTTCAAGATATTTAGCTACTCTTTCTTTATCTGCATAGGCTTCAGCTTTTAGCAGCAGTTTGTTTGCACAGAATTCCTTGAATCGCTGAATATAAAGAATCGAAATAATGAGTGTGACTACTTAACAAGGAAATCGAAAATCCACCTAGAACGGATTTTCTTTGCCAGTTTACTCATTGAAAGAACCAAGGCTTGCTCAATGAAAGAATCAGGCCACATAGGCTTTTTCGTTTAAAAATACATCAAACACAGAAATTCGAGGGATACAGGAGCAAACTATCTCACTTCGCAGTTATATAAAGCGAAGGTGTTTACTGAAAATCTCGTTTAAATTATGCGTTTGATCTCCTTTTTGTGCACATGGAGTGAGCGGGCGTTCTGTGTGATTCGGCTATCTTTGGGTATGCTTTGATCTTATGCTGACGCATATTTCCACTTTATTTATTATTTGATTTACTTTACACTTACATCAAAATATTATAGTTCTAATCATTTTTGATTTTCCATAGAAGACGCAACGTTAGAGTAATTGCGTATCTACTGAACTATTTTCAGTGCTCAATCTCAGCATATCGATTAAAGCTGGATGCCGTGGATGTGGCTGCGCAGGATGTCACTGTCCAGGATGTGGCTGCGCAGGATGTCACTGTCCAGGATGTGGCTGTTCAGGATGTGGAGGCAGCAAACCAGGTACGACGACCACACCAAGTGGTACAGAAGATACGACGACTGGATCGGGTACCGGAGGAGAGACGACGACCCCAGTAGGTACCGGAGGAGAGACGACGACTCCATGGTGGTCGTGGCCCCACAGAACGACCCCAGCAGGTACCGGAGGAGAGACGACGACACCTTGGTGGGTGTGGCCCCAGAGGACGACTCCAACAGGTACCGGAGGAGAGACGACGACTCCATGGTGGTCGCGGCCCCACAGGACGACCCCAGCAGGTACCGGAGGTGAGACGACGACCCCAGCAGGTACCGGAGGAGAGACGACGACACCTTGGTGGGTGTGGCCCCAGAGGACGACTCCAACAGGTACCGGAGGAGAGACGACGACTCCATGGTGGTCGCGGCCCCACAGGACGACCCCAGCAGGTACCGGAGGTGAGACTACGACTCCGTGGTGGTCGCGGCCCCACAAGACGACCCCAGCAGGTACCGGAGGAGAGACGACGACTCCATGGTGGTTGTGGCCCCAGAGGACGACCCCAGCAGGCACCGGAGGAGAGACCACGACTCCGTGGTGGTCGCGGCCTCACAAGACGACCCCAGCAGGTACCGGAGGAGAGACGACGACCCCATGGTGGTTGTGGCCCCAGAGGACGACCCCAGCAGGCACCGGAGGAGAGACCACGACTCCTTGGTGGTCGCGGCCCCACAGGACGACTCCAGCAGGTACCGGAGGCGAGACGACGACCCCAGCAAGTACCGGTGGAGAGACGACGACCCCAGCAGGTACCGGAGGAGAGACGACCACAGAAGGTACCGGAGGAGAGACGACGACCGCATCAGGTACCGGAGGAGAGACGACGACCACAGCAGGTACCGGAGGAGAGACGACAACCGCATCAGGTACCGGAGGAGAGACGACGACCCCAGCAGGTACCGGAGGCGAGACGACGACCCCAGCAGGTACCGGGGGAGAGACGACGACCCCAGCAGGTACCGGAGGCGAGACGACGACCCCAGCAGGTACCGGAGGAGAGACAACGACCACAGCAGGTACCGGAGGAGAGACGACGACCCCAGCAGGAAGCGGCCTTCTGAAGTGCCCAGACGAATCAATGGTTTCTTACAAACGACTAGATGGCACTGTGGTGTGCCACATGGTGAGTTCCATGTCATGTATCTGTAGGTTAGGAAAAGGTAGATGTTTCCTAGAATTAAAATTCGGATTTACAAAACGCTCAAAGTTAAAGGATAGAACTATGGGGGCTCAATTTTTCTTGAATATATGACAAGTGGATCGGAATAGAGCGAATACTAGTTCCGTGGACGACATGCCAATATGTAGCTACGGCAAAGGGATCCCCTAAAGGCCTCCACATACTTTTTAGGTGCGGCAACGGGCGGCGGGAGGCAAAACTGAGGTGAAGCCTTGAAGTAGCGGCGCCCCTTCCCAATTTTGCCGCGCTGTTCATGCACACCCGTTCCTTGTCAGTTGGAAGTGGCAGAGGGCGGGAGCGGCGAAGCACCGCATTCTTTCCTGTTGGGACCTACTATCGCTGCGGGAAATTAAAAATTTGACATAGCTGCGGGTCTCAACGGATTGCTATCGATCGCGGAACTTAAAGGACGCGTCTGCTTCCACTCTAGAACCTTGTCACGGCTAAAGAGCAGGCAAACTCTGCCTGCCAGCGACAGCGGCAGTAGTGGTGTGGATCATTATTACTACTGTGGCATTTCCTACACCGCAGTTACGACTAGCACACAAATTCGTAAATCATGTGTGCCCGTTCGCCGCCGGCGGCAAGCTCTTCGTCCCTGCTTCTAAAAAGCGGAGGTAAGATTTGTTTCCAGCTTCTCAAACAACTTCTACCCAAAGTTTGGGTAAAGTCGGTGGTCCTGACACGACTATCAACTAAGAAGGAAACCGACCATAATCGTCCCAAAGGACATCAGCATCGTTTTCAGCATCCTGCATGATCCCCCTGACAAAGTTTCAATGGACCGATATCATTCTTGTTGAAATAATATACCGTCACGCACCATTGACATCGTTCCACGAGACAGACTGGCTGTCCCGCACCATTGGGCAACCTTGTCGTGTAAAGGCTAAATGAGGTTGCCTAAAATTGCCATCGGAATATCGTGTAGGAGTGCTCCAAAGACACATTGTACAGGAGAACGCACGTTCTGTTCTTTAACTGTATGCTCCTTTTAGCTAACAAACTGATGAGAAAAAAGACGAGGAAACGTCGAAGAGTACACCGTTAGCCACAGTGGGTTCATGCGTTCGATTAATCAGAAGATATGAACCTTGCTTTAGGTAATCTTCAACGTTACAACATGGTACAAAGCACAGTTGAATTGCAGTAAGATGGGTCTTCACCTTTCAACCTTCGAAAGCCTTGAGGAGATCAGAGTTGTTCTAGGTTAGTTCTTTGTTCTAGGTTAGCAATAATTGCTTAAAGTGATTGGTTTTTGTGGTTTCGTCTGCTATCGCAATTTACTTGGCCACACAGTACTTATGCTTGTGTTCACAATTCATCTAACTGTGCAAAATGCCACAAATAAGACATGAAAGTTGAAACATCCAAATCCTCTGCATCACATTGATGCATATTTATTTATTTACTATTAATGCATCCATAAGGATGCACCAACAATGATCGTAATAAAGCAGCGAAAACATTGCGTAGAAAAAATAGGAATAGGAAAAACTCAGAACTCAACTCACAGGCAGCGAAAGCACTAAAAAATCCATCGAGAGCATTGAGGAAAAGCCTACCATCTATGAACCTGTGCTGTAAAGGGAGAAAATAACCAGAGGAAGGGTAGGACAGCCAACCCACAAGTAACATGATCACTACAGAAAATCAGACTAGCTTGCCCATGGTAAACTATGGTGTCATAATGCATCTCAATATAGGAAAAAACAACTGACTAATAAGTGCTATATTGCGCCTACGAAGACGACTATTCGTAGGCCAGTCTTATGTGTATGAGAGATCGCACTTTTGCCTGATGCCTGAAACAAGCTGTCAGAAACTGGCAGTATTATTATAATAGTGATGCTGAGGCATCACTATCATAATATCACATCTTGAAGATTTGGCAGTAAATAAACCATGTCAACGTGATGGTGCTCCAGACCCCCATTGTATTAGAACTATATACAATATACGGATAGCCATATAACGTATATGTATAATCCTAGAAAATCTCGAGTTCTTGGAGAGAATACAGACTCTGGTGCTGTGCAGGCACGATGCAGCAGGCTCAGTCTTGGCTTTAGCTTAACAAGCGATATTTTGGCGCGCATGATACTGGGCGCTTTGAATCACGCCTAGGAGCCCACAGGTTGTCAGAGTGGTGGATCTAACACAAAAGCGGGTCCCGTGCATGGGGTTCTGTGGTTTCTATTCTATTGGGTCGCACCTCCAAGACACTTGAGGAGGGTCCTAGGGGTGGAGGCTAGATCCGAGCTTTGTTCTGCTACGTATGATTGCTGGTCAACTATAATAGCAGAATGTGAAGTAGATCGCCTGATCGCCTTTTGTAGACTTTATTCTGACTTTGTCTCTAATTTCATAAAGAAGTGTTGTAAAACGAATTTGAGCTTGCACGCCATGAGTTTTGAAAGTACCGACTTTTCCAGACTCCGAAGAAGACAAAGACGCTGAAACGTCAAACCTGCTAAAAGCCGTTAACAATATTGATTTACACCTTACAAAACACATCATTGTCAAACAACATCGTGCATCAGTGGAACAACACTATCTATGGAAAGTCCAGTCTGAGAAGTGGCGGTGATGTCTTGAACCGTTCGTCGTCGTATCACGTCTTGTTAACCTCTTTCTGCCTTTTGTTTACTTCGTTGTGGCACTGATGCGGTGTACCTTAGATGACTAGAAGTTATGCGCAATGTTTCCCTGGGAGGAACCTGGCGTAATGTCGAGAACTTAAGGACAACAGCTGCATTTAATAGTAGGGCGCGAAGTTCTAATAGGCGAGGTGGTATACGAGGCTCCATTGGCTAGATTTTTGGACATACCAACCCACGATTTCTTAGGCAAGATGATTACGGCATGATATGCTGAATGGCGCATTACAGTGAGCTTCTACCGCATACACATGGTAAATACTTTGACGAAAAGCTCTAAAAGAAGCTGCTCAGAAACTGATCACAGACCATGATGAATGGCCGTAAAAGAAACTACTCAGAGATTGATTGCAGACCATGTATCAGTAGTGTGCGAAATTAGCAAAGAAATTAGCGGCAAAGAGCCACTTCCTATCTCGATACGCTGTCTTCTGAGGACATTCGTGGAGTGCGGTGCGGTCATTTCCCGAGGTGTCTTCCAAATCGCAAGGCAGAAGATCTAACTGTATGATCCCGCTTAAATTCTAAACCAAGAACTTGCTCAACATAACCAACCTCAGGCCCTCCTGTTCGAAAAATGTTTATTTTCTATTATGCTTAAACACCTTGCTTATCTTGTGATTAAGGAAAACACTACTATGGGATGGGATCTCTGCTGCGTTAAAAATCTGAAATAAAGAAGATAACGTGGTGCCATTCTCGTTGTTAGGGAACGATTGTTGCTGCATCGTGTGAATCCTGTAGCGCCGTAAACTTAGAAAACTAGAAGACTGATAATGAGTATTAAGAGATTTGCTTTATTGGTTATATATACGTCTTCAGAACATTCCCGAACGGTGTGCGGTTGTCGAGTGGAAGGCTCGCTTTGGGTCGGCGCTCAAAGAGTAGAAGATAGGTAAAGAGTCGAAAAAACAACCTATTGCTGTTTCCCATTCCATACTAATTGCCGACCTTTCCTGACTTTCTGACCTACTCTTGCATTATTAAAACCGTGAATTCAGCAAGAGATTCGAGTGGCTTTTCGACAATCTGTCACTTGGTATTCGGTCCAATTGGTATTTACAGCCAGAGGCGTTTATGTGGGTACACTTTAGAAGCTCGATGTTCTGCATGTAGCTTTGTGTCGTGACATAGTAGTGTTCCAGTAGCGGAAAGCACTGCTTGGCGTTGTCCGGAAAACATGAGGGATTCCACAACATGCCATGTATCACAGATTTTGATAACTGTCGTTGTGTAAGTCCTTTACATCATTTTATACGTTTTTTTACTCAACGCTGTTTCTTTCTACTTAACATACGCTCTCATGTTGTTACTTTCGATAATAATTGACGCAATAGGAGGAAAGACAGGATTGGACGTGTGGTGATGTCACCTAGTAGAGCAAAACAGGTTCATGGAGATTTGCAGCAAAAAGTAAAGCAAGCTAATTCGCTACTGTACTACGCATCTGATAGTGTTTGTGATAACTGCGCTAATAGGCGGTTATATGGCAACGTCTTGCTGTTTTCTCTTGAACTTGTGCCCTTGATGACCACTGAGTAGCTAATCAAGCTACAGCAGTGGATTCTCTCAAGTAGGAGACGAATCTTGGCAGCGGCAGCCGATTCTTGTTGGAAGGTAACCACCTTGCAGTTATGGTGGGCCATCATTTCGTCTCACGAGATTTTCACTCAATCGGTATTTCGATTCATCACATGAAAACGAGGTGTTGGGCTCCGGATATTCTATTGGATCCTGTATGTTTTCGTTGCAGTGTTTTTTGGTATAGGAGTACATCTGCCACTTTGCGTTTCATGTCTGTCTGCTTTCTTTCCACTTGGTCTAACAATGACTTCGATGACGCCTTTTTTCGTATGCGTACCCCAATACTGAAAGAATTTCAGAGTTGAAAAACTTGGCTAGCAGTTCGAAGCCTCACGTTCGGAACTTTCCAGTTCGACTTCAGCTTTTTCCTGAGACCCACCTCCTTTCAGCTGAAATGAAATTCGCAGCCATGTTTATAATCAATCACTATACGTAAAGAATAGGGGGAATTTGTGAACTTATATGATGTGTTCCTAGAACAATTAAGCAAAAGGCGTGCTCAGACATACATCTTGCAACGCAAAATAGTAGAAAAGCTTGTTTTGATTTCATTTGGAACATTTGAATGCTAAATCGTATAGGAATGAAAAATATAGGCGCCTTTGAAACATTTTGATCATTGCAATTTAATTTACATTTCTCTCACCGCCTACGTCAATCACCAAAATCTTTTATTCAGGGAATGGACATCAAAGGATACATATGCTCAACGATTGGAACGCCGCACTCCGTCTGAAAAATGTCTCTTGAAAATAAAGGTTTTCAAAAGTGCACCTGAAAGTCTACCACTATATAATAGAGTTACCCGTACTTGACGTTTGAATGATCTTACCCGTCTGGGAGACGCGTCACCATATTCCGCGCGGGCGAAATTTGGCATTCAACATTTCGTTCAACATTCAACATTCAACATTGGCATTCAATCCGGCGCATTGTGTTCAACTCGAGCGGTCGCACTACTTCTTCCACACTAGCCCACTATCATCTAACATGAAAATGAAGGGTGCGAAAAAGACGACTGTGTTTCATGATGATGTCAATGTGAGATGTGGGCTAGGAGGTTAATCGAGAAATTTGATTCTTACTCTTGTACTCTTCAAAATGTGCTCATATACTCCTTTGATCGCTCTTTTGCTCTGGTTGGTAAGATTCAAGGCACGCAAAACTCCATCTTGGTTAGATTGGCTGACTTGGAGGCCAAGATCAGTTGCAAAAATAATGCACCATCAGTGGAGAAAGGTGCCATACTCTACAGTTGTTAAAATATATTCCGATAAGAAAAAATTAATGAAAAGCAAAGAAAGATTGTGTGGGTTAGAATTGATGAACAGTCGAACGAAGTGAAAACCCGTCGATTTACGTCCACGGTTTCTTCAGCGTCCAGTCAAGTTGGCAGGAATCGAGTTTCCAATTGTCAGAACAGCAGGACAGCACTTCTCTTTCCCCTTCGGCCTTGGATACTGGCCTTCCACTCAGCTTAAAGTATGTTACTTCCACACTACTGAAACTACAACAACTAAGATATCCAACATCTCAGCTTTTCCCGACATACTTTTCCTTTTCAACTCAAGTTCCCTTGTAATAAGCTACACGACCTACAACATTTGCTGTACACTGCCGCTCCTCTTATGATTTCTATTACGGAAACGTGGTGTAAGCCCGACCTCATTTGTGACGCCACCTGATGCCCAACTAGCGCTTCAGCACCGTTTCACGAAGCTTAGCCTAATTTATATTTTAGATATTCTAGGGGAAGTATCCTAGAGGAAAATCAAACCGTACCATTTTAGGGGACCTGAACTTGCCCGCGATTCAATGGCTGAATAAAGGTAAACCATCCAAGATCTACGGTTCAGCACGGGAGTTCTATGAATTCTGCAACGAATATGCATTTTCACAACTTGTTGTGACTCCTACACTGAGACTACAATACGCTATCCTTTCGCTTAAGCGAAACAAATGGCTCCCTGAAGTATTTACGTTACTATTTTGCAAAAGTTGATTATTCAGAGGTTTGTCAACGACCTTTTAAGATCAACTGGCGCAATGAAATGTCACCTTGTCAGTCTGGGATGATTGCTATTCCGCCTACCTTCATAACTACCATAAGCTTATCAGACAATTTGTGCCAGTTAAAACCGTCAAAAACGTGTGTCGCAATGCAAGGAGGATAAAGAAACTTGCGCACAAAATAAAAATGCTTTACTTCGCACAACAACAAATAGGCACTCAGAAATATCTCCGCTTCTCGAGAAAACGAAAGTGGGAGTTAGCAAATTAAAGCCTGCAGACTGAAGAGAAAGTAGCCCATGCAAAGAACCATAGGTTAATTTACAGCTATGTGAATGAGCGACCGAAACTAGAAAAAGGTATCCATATATTGGAAAAAAAGGGTATTGGATCCAAGGGTTCTCGCATCGTATTTCAGGTCGGTCCATAAACAACACGCAAGACAACAAGTTGATATACTTTCTTTACGGCATCACAGCTTCATTTTCTGGATAGCAACAGTGAAATAGTAAACAGAACCTTAGTTTATTTGCCAGCTCGCAACTCCAGGATAACATCCCATACATTTTCCTTAAGAGGGCAGCTATTGGACTGAGCCCTGTTCTCACACGTCTTTTCAGTTGGTGTCTTCTTCACGGTGAATCACCTTCAATGAGGAAACAAAGCACTGTTGAGCCGGTTTCTAAAAAAGGAGAAAAGACTGAATTTAAAACTATAGACCGGTCGGCATTACATCCTCATCGAGGACCAGCGGGTTTTGAGGCGGAAGGTCTGGAGAAACGATAATGCTATCGACTCCAAATGACTCCTGAACTGAAGCTTTCGAGCAAAAAACTGACATAGGTTTCATCTATTTTGATTTCGTGAAAGCTTTCGATAAGGCTCCATTTCACCGGCTTATTTATAGGCTATTCAAAATAGGCATTCATTCAAGAGTAAATAAATGGGTGAAGAATTTTATAACGGGTAGGTCTTTTCAGGTTAGAGTAAATGGATCATTTTCTGAATACTTCTCTGTTACCAGCGGTGTCCCACAGGGAAATGTGTTGTCCCCGGTTCTCTTTACTATATACACTTCGGAAATTCCTTCCTTGGTTAACCATTACGGTGCTAAATGCAGGATGTTTGCGAATGATATAAAAATTTACAGACATATAACAAGCATTATGTTGCTCTCCATTCTGTCACAAATGCGGTACCAGATTGGCCAGCAAGATGGAATCATCCTCTGCCAGTACAAAAGTCGAACGTGCTCCACCTAGGACAGCAGAGTAAATGAAAGTTTTATTTTCTTGATCAATTAGAGCTTGGTGCGCAACTACTTTGCGTGATCTAGGTTCATTTTGGACGCAAAACCTTCTTTCAGGGGCCATTGTGAAACAGTAGCAAAAAAGGCTGATCGCATTGTGACAGCCTCACAGCCTTTTCAGATCTTTGCTAACGAACTCTGTGAAACATTTGATTCTCGCTTTCAAGTCCTATGTGAGGCCCATGCTAGAATACGCCACTATTGTATTTAGCCATAACACGTCAAAGAGAGATTGCTAGGTTATAAGCCGTTCAAAACAGTTTCACAAGAAAAATGTGGACAAGGGTGCATGGATACGATTACACCAGGATTCCTTTGGCTACTATAAGAAATAAAGTCTACAACCTGCCTACACTTGCGCACCGTAGGAGAAAGTATGACCTTGTCATGGTTCATAAGATGGGAACTTCTAGGTTAGGCATTTCAGTCCAAGAATTCTATTCCGTTTCTTTTTCTAACACGAGAGGTGGCCAGTGGAAGATCAGAATCCCTAGGGCAAATGTAATGTAAGATTAGGTTTCTTTGCTAATCGAGAAGGAACATAGTTTTTTTCCTCAAAGACAAATGTTCTGGTGCAGTACAAAAAACTCGTTGACAGATATCTCCAGGACGATTCTTAGTTTATCCGTTTGATGACTTCAAATTGTTTTGTTCATTGTTGCTTTATATGCTGTTTGTTAACAGTACTTGAATTGTTATCTGAGTGGATCTCCAAGTACAATAAATAAATAAATAAATATAAGACCCTAAGTGGTGTTTTACAGGGCACGTTTGGCCCCTGATGTTCCTCCTCTATACAAATGATTTGAATGACTCCAAGTTTTACTCCTACAACAACGTGCCGAACTTTCAGCTTGCACTGGGTACCACCAAATAGATGCTCCATATTTCTTATGAAAAACCACTATTATGTGCGTCGGCAAAAATCAACTGTAAGGGATACAAATTTGCCTGTGTTCTGACGGAGTGAGCATCTCGACAGGTCTAAGAGGCCTCGGCATTTTCTATTCAAACACCCTTTCATTTGATAAATATTAGGATGATATAGTGGCCACTGTGCATAAAAAGTCCAGCTTCATTCATTTCACGTTATTCATTTCACTTCAACATAATTTCAATACCAGGAATAGTATTACTTTCCGACTTTCACTATGTAAGTAAGACCGTTGTTAGAGTATTGCACACCAGTGTGGTCTCCATCAAAGCGGGTGCTCATAGAGAAACCTGAAAAGGTCCAAGAAAGATTTACAAAGCGTGAAAAAAGTCTTCATAAGAAATGGCGTGTTTGACGTTGGTTGTCGCGAAAGGATCTCTTCTTGATGGCACATCCTTGCTGTTCAGAGGAGTCATATACAATCAAAAACTAGTTTTCAAATAACTGCTGATTGTCTAGATGTTAATATCAAATGAACTGTTCAATCCTTTAGATTTTAGCAATCGAAAGAGAGGTCTCGTGGCGATTGTCCTCAACAGCTCTTACAATGAATCCAAAAACTACTCACTACAAAGAGTTCGTAGTCAGCAGTTTTTTGATTCATTGTAAAAGCTGTTTGAATTTGGATTGGCTTGTCGTTGGCTGTAATCTTGTCATCCCCACCAGCTGTTTTAGCCCGGAAGCTGGAGCGTCATCTCAAACAGCAGGGGATTTTTCGAGGTTAACTACAAAACTATTTTTTCTATATAAATTTGTAGTGTTGCCGGTTCGGTGCTTTCGCAAGTGTTTCCTTTCATGAGGTGTTTTCAGACATCTGCTAGTGTTTTCAGACTCGTTCAGGGGAGGGGAGACTAAAGCTAAGGGATGGCTACAACAGGGCGGAGTATGTCGGTCGAGTTTTCTTTGAGCTTAACTATGAGCAACTGCTGGCTGACTATATCCATAGTCCAAGTTTGCGATATTTTGAGCGGGCAACGCGTCAACTTATGAATGAGGATCAAGTGCCTAGCGCCGAGAATCAGAAGACGCGCCTCAAACGTCGCCCAAGGTGGGTCGGGATTGGGAAGACCTGATGAGGACGTCGTGACGTCCAGAGTGCGTAAGGACTCAGAGAAAGCGGGAACAGTAGGGGGATCAAAGAAGAGGGCACCAGGGGTGTGCGTAAATGAAATTTGAAATTTCGTACATCGTAAATCGTAATTACGAGAAAACCGTCGTAAATCGTAAATCGTAAACCGTAAATCGTAAGCGTCACCTGAACTGTAGTGCAGTACAACTAAATTTCCAGAGGCTTTTTCTGCTAATGTTAATCAGATGCGAATCAATATTTATTTAACCATCGTGTTAGTTTCAATTTTCAGCTTAATCTGAACAGTTTTCTCCCCAAACTCTTTCTCTTGTCACGGCTTCCTGATAGTAAAACATAGTCCGAACCAAGCTTTACACCTTTCAGGAAAGTCGAAAAAACTGTAGATTCAAAAACTTTATTCAAGCCTATGCATGGCATTCCAACAAAAAGCTTGCATCGATTCATTAAATTCCTAACTTACTACCAATGCTTTAGCTTGAATATAAATCTAGGATTTAGCGGAAACAACAGCAGAAAAATCGCTTTCAAAACTAAAAATTAAAAAAAAGTTTCACCATTGACTATTGCGCCGGTTTCCTGCTCCTGCACTTATAAGATTTCGAAAACTTCATAACGTTCTCACGACACGCGCTAGGAGGTTTTAGGTGTCTCCAGCGTGGGATAGCGCGCATTTTTCCCTCGCGCTGATTACTTCTATTATTTTATTTGTGTTACTGGTCCCTTAGGTATTTAAAAACAGTAACAAATGAAGTTTTCCATGGACCATCTTGACCGTAGCTATTAGCGGACCCATTGATTAAAATTAAGTTCTATAGGATGTGTGATACACAGTTCTATAGAATGTGTGATAATTTTTCATGAACTATTTTTGTGATGGTGTCCGACGACATCGTCGGACAATGTCGTGAAAGGGATAATATTGCTTTACCATTTAATAACTCCCAGCACTTGCACGGGATACCCTTCGCCAGCTCTGTAACGAACGTTTGCTCTCCGAGAGCCTGCAGCATCGTAAGCGGATCAGATAGGGTGAATACGATAAACTCCATCACATCACCGAACTTCGAGATCAAGACTGTCAAAACCAGTTCGACCTTTTCTAGAAATGCTACGCGCTCGATTTTACTGCACCTTTTATATCAATTTGCTCATAAGTCACAATGGAAACCGATAGAACCGATAGAACCGATAGAAATGTTATGGCGTCTATAGAAGAAAAGGAAAGGGAGAGATCTATTGTTATATCTGGTGTTGTGGAGTCTAAAGACTCGAAGTCCACTAAAAGGGCTGTCCATGACCTTGATTCTGTTAAGAGCATACCTAACCATCTAGACGTCGAATGTATTCCCCAGGTTGTCTACAGGCTTGGTAAACCTCAGGCTGACCGTCCTCGCCTTTTGAAGGTTATCTTACCAATACGTTTTATCAGTCTCTGACTCTTAGAAGAGCTTCCAGATTGCGCTCCTTTCCTAGCGGTGGCGTGTTTATACGCCCTTCGCTTACTAAGGAAGAGCGGGAGCGCAATAGGAAAGCCAGGATGGCGCGACGAATATCTCGTGACGTGTCAAATGTTAGCTACTCTCAGACAACCGAACCAAATGTGTCCACCGTAAACTAGTGAGAACTCTTCGGATACCTGTCTCCAGCCTTAAATGCCTTTACTGTAATATAAGATCAACTCAAAAGAACATATTGCCTCTTCAGTTTATTATAGCTAGCATGAGTTGTGATATAGTCGTTATTACTGAATCTTGGCTGCATGAGTCACTTGATGCAGTTCCAATATTCGGCAATTTGTGTAATAGCTTTACCTACGTAAGATGCGACAGAAATCATAAAAGAGATGGTGGTGTACTCATTTTCTTCAGGATTCCAATTGCCTTTGAGACTATATGGTGTGAATCATTCCCTGATGGCTTTGAAATACTTTGCTGTGATCTGAAACTAATTCAAGGCACCTTAAGGCTAATCGTTGTCTACAGGGCTCCCAATGCTTCTCTGAACGCTCATTAAGGTGAGAAGTGACTTATCTTCATGCAATGCACAGTGTGTCGTACTGGGTGATTTCAATTTACCGGACTTACATTGGCTTGGGCACATTCCTTCCATTATTAGTACGGCTGCAAAACGTTTTGTGGAGATGTGTAATGCCTGCAAACTCCATCAAAACGTTTTGAAGCCAACTCGCAATGACAACGTATTAGACCTCATTCTTACCAGTCATCCATCTCTTGTCAAAAATATCATAATTCAACCACCAATAGGAACTAGTGACCACTCAAGCATCTCCTTCGAGATTGATATCTGCGTAAGTAGACCAGGCTACCGAGTTCGTAAATGTTTCAGTAAGGCCAATTATGATATGATTTGTAAATTTTTGCTGTCTATGGGTTGGAGATTACTTCTCGAGGGATACCTTGTGTGAATGACAAATATGAATTCTTTTTATATATTCTGCATTTTTGCATCGAGCAGTTCGTTCCTACTGAAAAGATACCGCTGTCTTATAGAAAGCTCCCACCTAATTTAGTGCGACTTTTTGAGAAAAGACAGATAGCATGGTTATCTTACAAATTGGAACGGTTTAGAGCGCTAAGCCAAAAATTCGATCGACTCTTGCTCAGGTACGACAAATATATGGAACGAAAAATTCTTGAAAGTCCAGGTAAAACAAGTCTTTATAAGCAATTAAATTCTGTGTGGAAACGTCCCGAACGGATACCAACATTGAGAGATGAAGCTGGTCTCTCAGCAGTAACTGATCTGGCAAAGGCAACTATGCTAGCTAGGCATTTTCAAAAATCATATTCATGCTGCCCTGTCAACAATGACGGCTTTAGCACAAGGAGCTCTCCTTGCACTATGGAAACCTCAATTTGGTTTTACAAGGAAGAAATTTACAAAGAGTTAACTAGCTTACACATACTGTAACTCCGGATGAAGTACCGTCGTACTTTATCCGTAGAATTGCCATTGCCATATCCTATCCACTAGAGCATATATTTAATGCTAGCTACATGTCAGGTGAAGTTCCTGCTCGATGGAAACATGCCTTCATTACTCCGATCCCAAAGAAACTGCCGCACCATTTTGTTGGTAACTATCGTCCCATAAGCATCACTTCAGTTTTCGCTAGGGTATTCGAGAGAAAGCTAAAATCTGCTCTCGTTGATTACCTGGAATCTAACTCTCTGATTCCAGAAAATCAACATGGCTTTCGAACCGCTAGGTCTACTGTCTACTTTGATTTTATGAAGGCTTTTGATAAAGTTCCATTGAACAAGCTTATCTTCCGGCTTGAAAACATTGGTATCCATCCTAGAATAACTAATTGGATAAGAAACTTTATAACAAATAGATCTTTTCAAGTTAGAGTTAACGAATAACTTTCTGAACCACTTCTGGCTACCAGCGGTGTCCCTCAAGGAGGTGTTCTCTCCCCAATTCTTTTCAATATTTACACATCTGAGATTCCCTATTTGATCGATCAGTATGGCGTCTCCTGCAAAGTATTTGCGGATGATATAAAAATTTACAAAAATATCGTCAGTGTAGACGACCATGTTGCTCTTCAACCTGCAATTGATACTATTGTGGACTGGTCAGCAAGGTGGAATCTTCCACTGTCATGTCAAAAATCCCAAGTACTACACCTTGGCGAGCAAGCCAACAGGAAGGTCTATCATCTTGGTGATGTTCAGCTTAGGAGCACAACTACTTTACGTGACCTGGGATTTATTCTAGACTCAACACTGTCATTTAAGAAGCATTGTGATTTGATAGCAAAGAGAGGGGATAGGATTGTGCATAGCATATTTAAGTCGTTAAAAACAAATTCAGTCATCCACATGCTGCTAGCCTACAAAGCATAAGTCAGACCTATGCTTGAATATGGTACCACTGTTTTTAGTCCTAAATACAAGCGTGAAATCGCTAAGCTAGAGTCTGTGCAAAACAGTTTCACAAGAAAGCTCTGGATAAGAGTACACGGTTATGATTATACCACCATACCACCTGCCACTGTAAGGAACAAGATCTTCAATTTGCAGTCTCTTGCTTGTCGTAGGAAGCGATACGATTTAATTGCAAATTACAAGTTGATGAATGGCATATGGGGCCTTCGTCTCCGCGATTTCTATTCTGTATCACCTTCTAGCACTAGAGGTGGTCAAAGTAAGATGCAAATACCAAGAGCTAGAACTGATGTTAGATCGGCATTTTTTACACATCGGGCTGGCTCTGAGTTCCTAAAGTTTTCTAAGAAAATCGTTGTGCCAAATTCACTGAGGCAGTACAAAAGGCTTATTGACCGGTATCTCCAAGAAGCTTCTTAATGGCTTACCGAGTTGTTCGTGTTTGTACTAGTTATCGCCATCTGTGTTTTCCTATTCAGTGATATGGTCGTTTTTGTTTGTTTGTTTGTCTGTTTTGTTTTAACCCTGCGTGATTGTTCACGTACAAAATAAATAAATAAATAAATAAATAGAACCATTGGTACATGTCGCGAAGATGAGCAGTATTGGTAGGAGGTGGCGCGCCAGCCAATAATAACCAGATGACAGACCGAACACCTGCCAGCCGATCAGGGTTCCAAATGTACATACACGCCCTCTCTGAATGACATGCCCATTCAATGCGGTCTGATTCGATGAGTAGTTCCTATCTCACAATGCTTCCCGTCCTCGCGACATATAACGAAACGTTAGTGGTTTATCCTTTCAACATGAGTGTAGCAACCTTCTAGACCCCGCTTGCAATCACGAATGATGTTCGATCATGGATTTGCGTCAATTCTATTCGATGGGATTTACATGAATATATTATCAGCAAATTGACGTTATTACCAAACAGGGCGCGGATCAAAGAATGCTCCCTCTCTTTTTCTAAGAAACTGCCTCCAATGGCTTTCTATGGGCTGGAATGGAACAACCTTTGCCAGTAGGAATGCGATGCGCCTTGCTAGCTCTGGACCAGTAACGGAGGACCCCAGCCTTACCTGCCTTCTAGACATGAGCTTATCATACTATATAATAATCCGCTAACCGATAACTCATAAATTAGTAATAAAATAGGGGGGGACAGAATTATGGACCGCGAATGCGAGAAATATACAGACGACTTCTGCGTGTCATGGGAACTTCAGCCCTGGGAGTAATCGAGGTTACTGAACACGAATCTGAAGTTCGTTTTAAAAGGTTCGATCACCACTAATCGATATTGATCAAATCATCGATCAGTACCAGTAATGGGAAACCAGGTCCAGTCAGGGGATGCCAGTAGTGCTATACCAGGACATGGGGAGGGGGGGGGGGGGGTGAGTTCCAGTAAAGGGGGCAAGTAGTGGAGGACACTGAAGTAGCGGTCCCACATGGAAAAAATTTAGTTCAACGTAGCGCTAGAGGCGGTGAGAATCCTCGGTTCTGACAAAAAGGCGTTTCGTCGTGCGACTAAAATCTCTGTTGGCTTTCCGCACTCTGGATCCTAATTTTTTAGAACGCTCAGCGAAAAGTTCGCAAAATCCTTGCGAGCAAAAACAATGCATGCGAAGCTTTTGTAAACTACTATTTCAATGAACTCCATCAAAAATTTTGTGCATGTGCTGCAAATAAGTAGGACGAGTTTAGTACTCCAGGTTAACTTTATCGTCGTCGAGTTTACCGTTGAAAGTCTGATTTGAAATTTTGTGATGTAATTTTTGTTAGCCCTGTAAAACAGTTTTTATGAATATGTGAATTTTTTCAAGATTGTCCTATCAGACAGGCTAGTGGGCACACCTTTGAAGTCCGCAGAATAGAGTTTTAAATCGGCGTGCTGTAATACTTTTAGCTCGTAAGCAATGTATTACTAATTACCCAGTTGTTTTTGTGAATGCATTGTCATTATAGGGGAGGGTCTTCACTCCTATAAGAAGCCATTATAAATTACGCTAAACTAAAATTTACTGGGTTCTTGTGCAGTAAAGCAAAAATATATGAACTTCAGCGCCACCGGTACTTTTTAAGCTGTTTAGTAAGTAAAACTGTGAAATAGACAGAATTTAGATAGGGGACTTCCGACTATGCGGTGGCCACACAAATGAAGCACAGGGCAGAATAAAAGTTATTAATTTAGATAAAAATAAATTATTAATTTGACCAAAATTATAATTTAAGAACCACGACTGTTACAGAAACTTGGAAGAGAACAACCAACGCGATACCCAAGCTGCAAGGTTAGAATTCGGCATTACGACGCTTGGTTGACGCAAAGTCGGCGAGCAGACATGGCTGTGGACGGACGATGTAAAAGTGAAGGTTCGAAATAAGAAGCCACTTTATCGAGAGTTTCTGAAGGACAAACCATACGATAACTAGCAGGTATCAGGAGACGAAAATAGCTGCGAAGAAGGCTAAAGGCAGGCAAAAACCACTCATTACACGTCTACGAAAAACTAGGGTCACATATTTAGACCAGCTTCCCAAGAACTGCCATACAAGAAACAGAAACCGGTGTACATAGCCTTTCTCGACCTGGAGGAGGCCTTCGATCGCGTTCCTTATGAGGTTATATGGTGCGACTTGCGACAACAGAACCCCTCCACTTTGTTGTCGTTAGGATTGCATTACGCGAGAAATTGGACAGCTTGCTCCATGGACACTGGCTCTAGGCTGATGACGTGATGCTTGCTTGCGAAGACAAAAGTGATCTACAGCGGCAGGAGCATGGTACGACCACCTGACGATGTTTATACTTAGGTTGAATGTCAAGAAGGCCGAGTACCTAACGACTGACGTAAAGGAGTCGACTCTGTTAAGATTGACGGAACTGAGCCTGCACACACCTCGGTGTTTAAATACTTGGGATCAGCAACTGCTTCCTACGGCAGTCTGATGGTTGAAGTGAACTCACGCGTGAGTGCAGCTTGGTCGAAGTCGCGTTCGATGATTGGTCTGCTCTGCGATAGGAAGATACCAGAGCGGCCGAAGTAAAAAAAAAATCTATAGAATCGGCCAGTAGCAATTTACGGCGCTGAGTGTAGGCCTGCGACTAAGGATGTTGAAACACGTCTCAGTATCATGGATACAAAAATGCTACGCTGGACTGATGGTGTCACGCGCACGAACCACATCCGAAACGATGTCATTCGGCAGAAGTCCGAAGTCGCGTCAATGGCGGACAAGATGCGTAAAGTTCTCTGACGATGGTACGGTCATGTTCTGCGTGAAAGTGAAGACAGCGTCAGCAAGGTAGATCTTGAATTGGAAGTGTAAGGCAAGCGCAAGTTCGGGAAATGTGGCGTCACGACACCAGAGGAGCTCACCCCGCTACGAGGCAGGACAATCGCTGAAGAAGATGATGATACTTCCGACCTAGGCAGTGGCGTGTTTGTGGTTTTTTGTTGTCAAGGGTAGTGTCCATATATCAAGAGCAACCCCTACTTCTTTTATAGTTACTTGCAAGTAGTCCTTTTTTCCAATTGTAGCGTAGCCTTAGAGGTTTTGTCCAGTGGGCAAAATATAAAGTGTTTGGTGTAGTGTAATTTCCTGGTTATTATTAAGTATAGTTTTGCTTCGATAATGTATAATGGTATATTTTCTTATTTGGCTTACATTGTCTGCCTTCAACATACAATCAGTGTTAATCTTTTTTCTAACAATGTCAATAGCTGTGCTATAACTTTTACTTTTGCTCTATTTGGTTCATTAATTGCCCTATGTTTACTCCCTTTATTAAGTAGCGCTCTTAGGGTAGGACTACTTATAATTTCTAAATTGTTCTGATATGATTATAATGGCTGTGCTATGAGTGTAATGTTTACTTACGTTTTTATCAATTTTAATGTATTATCATTTACGTCAAGTGTTTCAGATTTTCAAAGTTTAGATAAAATGCAGGAAATGTTATTTAATGACATAAGAAACATGTTACAATAAAAAAAATTGGTTTGATATCGGAGAATCGCACCTGTAAGCTACTTTAAAAGACTACTTGTTTAAGTGTTATATCTTTAAAAAACTCGACGGATAGATGCTATTGAATATACTAATCAGGTTGACCCTCTCTAACAAGTTATGCATCTAAGGCACTACTACCTTAAGATATTTTTACAGTTTTTATTGTCATTACGAATTGGATGATGTTAATAAGCAATGCAGTACCGCGCATATGATTTGTCAATTGCCGAAAAGAACGCCTTGGAGCGTTCCAAAGCGGCTTTCTTAAATAACGTTTTTTTTTAAATCAAGCACTTGCAAATAGAAACATATATTTGAGCTCAGCAGCTCGAGCTCTATCTTTCGACATATAAATCAATAGAGTTGAACAATGCATCTAGGCCGAACATAATCAATCGAGTGGGCGCGAGAGCTTGTAGAGTGATCGCTTGGGGAGTTTCATCGGAAACTCCCAACCGCCCTACTCAGGAATTGCTCTAAGATTGTTCAGCATGCCTTTGGAGTGCGCCGCGAAAAATGCATACAGAATCGAACCAATCGAGTGGGCGCGAGAGCTTGTAGAGTGAGGTTAGCTCGACGAAACCAGCCCTGTACATGCGCCAGGAGTACAGCAAACCAAGTAGCTTTTGTCTGCCTAGTAAACAATGAAATTCCAGCGACTATGGCGCATGTTGGAAGAGTGATGCTAAACTGGACGCTGTTCGGAGCGCAATTGCTCTGTAGATATAGAATCGTTCCGGCTGCGGTTTGTGGATTTTGTAGGTAGTAGACGGCATCAGTGAAAAGTGCAGAAAAAGTGCAGCGTTGTAGCCTCTAAACAGGCAAAATTACAGCGGTGCGAATATGCAGGTTAGTCTTCTGTGACACGATTTTTTCTGACTTCAGTTGATCCCTGCAGGAAGACGCGATGAGCTGACGGCTTGCAAATGCATAGGCAAGCAGACACTTAAGGTACTTTAGGACGAAGCGCTAATAGCTCTCCAGCTGCCTATCTGCCTTAGCCATTTTAGAGCGCCGGATGGCAACGGTGAAGCTTCATCCGCACTTACTCGCACACATTTTAGTATTCACCACTCGCAATTAATTATTCACCATTCTGTTCAGCTTGGAAAGCTCTATCGAACGGAGTCATTCTCAATCAATCCTGGAAATATCGATTTTTTGACAATTTCCCATCGAGGGCGAGGCTGCTCGGGGCTGCGACAGACGGACGATGACGTCATCGAAAACCGATTTTTTCGAAATTGGCAAATTTTCTCGTCCAAAATCATCCAGGGGTCTTTTGGAGCTCTGATTACGAATCCGACGTCCGTTCTTGAAAATTCCGCTGATTTCAGTAGGCTACTTCCCGTTTGAGGGTGGTCGGGTTAGATCACCCTCAAACGGGAAATAGCCTACTGATCGGTGGATCCCCCTCAATTATCGTTATGGGTGGTGTCCTGCCGTAAGCGTCCAAATGGACTTCGGCATCGTGCTCGCCATCCCGAATAAGCCCCGCCCCTATACGAAATTTGAGCAAGATCGGTGATCCTGACCCGATCACCCTCAAACGGAAAGTAACCTACCGAAATCGGCTTAATTTTCAAAAACAGACTTCGGATTCGTAATTGGCAACACAAATAGCCCCCTAGATGATATTGGACAAAAAAATTTGGCCAATTTCGAAATGTCGATTTTTGATGACGTCATCATCCGAGCAGGCTCGGCCTGGAGCGGGGGGGGGGGCGTCCTCGAAATTGGGAAATTGACAAGAAATGGATTTTTTGAAATTGGTCGAAATTGCCATTATTTGTTAGAGCTTTTCGTGCTGAAGCTAACGGTGTTATTGCGAATGTCGAAAGTTCAAATATGGGAGAGTAATGGTGCAGCAAACTTCAACCGGTAAGCAAGACGCCCTAAAATGGCAGCTTGGCTAAGGCAGTTTAGAAACCTAGAGTTATGAGTATGTCGTCTTAAAGCACCTTAAGTGTTCTGCACGCGTGCGCATTTGTAGGCCGTTAGCTCTCCGGATGTTCACGCAGGGGTCGACTGAATTTGGAAAAAAATCGCTTCACTCAAGGCTAACCTGCATCTTCGCATCCTCGCACCGCTGTAACTTTGTCCACTCATAAGTGACGTTGCGTTGTTTGAGCGCACCTCTTGAACCTTTTACTGCCTACAAAATCCAAAAGTTGCAACCGGAAAGGTTCAAACATGACAGAGTTATCGCGCTTAGAACGCGCCCGCGCGAGCATTTAAGCACAACAACGGTCGATGTATGCCTCGTTCTTACTCACCCAGATTACAGTTTTCCCACTCTTAATAAAACCGTTCAATTTACAATTAAAAGCGTTATCGAATGGTATCAAGCATGTCCCAGTTCAAAGATATCGATTTTCGACGTAGTCTTTCTGCCGCGGCCTCGAGCAGCCTCGCCCTTGATGGGAAGTTGCCAAAAAATCGATTCTTCTGAAAATTGTCGATATTGTTACCGTTCGATAGAGCTTCTTGAGCTGAATAGAGCGTATCATTGAATGTGTCGAAAACTCAAATATGGGTGAGTAAGAGCGCAGGAAACTTCACCGCTGCCCTCCACCACTCTAAAATTTCTAAGACAGTTTAGGCAGCTGGAGAGCTGTGACCGCTTCTTCGTAAAGTACCCTAAGTGATCTGCTTGCCTATGCATTTGTGCGCCGTTAGCTCTACGCGTCTTCCAGCAGTCATCCACCGAAATTGGAAAAATTGCGTCACACAAGCCTCACCTGCATATTCGCGCCCCATAACATTGCCTATTCCTAAGCTACACTATTCTATTTTAAGGTACTACTAGAAAGTTTTACTGCCTACAACACCCACAAGTTGCAGCCGAAACGATTTGTACTTGACAGAGTTATTGTGCTCCGAACACGCCCGCGCGTGCAATTTGCGAGCGGTGGCCTCACTCGATCTCGATCGATAGGTTCGATTCTTATGCATTGTGCACGGCGCACTCCAGAGGCTAGCTGGACAGCCTTAGAGCAGTACCTGAGTACGGTGGCTAAGAATTTTCGATGAAACTTGATTGATTATGTCCGGTCTATATGCATTGTTCAATTCTATCGGTTTATATGTCAAAGATAGAGCTCGAGCTGCTGAGCTCAAATATATGTTCCATTTTACAAGAGCCTGACTTTGAAAATAGTTATTTTAAATAGCCGCTTTAGAACGCTCCAAAGCGTTCTTTTCGACAAGTGACCAAATCACATGCGCGGTACTGTAATAAATGAGCCTTGTTTCTTGTTGTTCGAATGGAGTAAACGCAGATTTCGGTGAGTCATCAGAAGCCGTATTCATGAAGCGGCGTGAGCGGGAGATAAGCGATATCATAGCGATATCAGCTCTCGCTTCTCTCTCCTGCCTCCCTCTCTCGCCTCGTTCGCTTCCCGTGGGAAACCGGGATGATACCGGGAATATTCATGAATACGGCTGCAGAGGACAGGTTATCATTGTGCAGAACGTGGAGCCTAAATACACGTCCAAGTTCCCTTTGCGATATCCTACTCTTGTGAGTAGATTTCAAAAGTAGATTTCAAGTAGATTTTTCTGAGAGCACTTCTTGAAAAAACTTTTATTAATGACGATGTCTTATCGATTTATCGCAATGGAGCAGATGTATCCTTTGATGTCCATACCCTGAAATAAGAAGGTTGATGAGCAGATAACAGAATAGAATAGAACACTAATGTTGCTTTTGTATACTTGAATTATACATTGCTAATATACAGCTGAATAGGTGCACTTGTCATTCCGACCCCACATTAGACACCATGTTTATCATTAATTTCATCCCATGATGGTAATCGCTACCCTGCCACGGTTCGTAACTCGGCCAACCGGCAAGAAGAGCTGAAGTAAACGTTTGCTGTTTCCATCGAGCAATGCCCCACCCTGTGTTCTTATAAGCAACGCAGAACAACAGCAGAAAGCCAAGTAAATTTTTGAAACAAAGAAATGGCCTTACACAACGGCAATTTTTAAAATCGTTGATGCATTGCATGTTGTGGAATCCTTCGTATTTTCCGGAAAGTGCCAAGCAATTTTTCACGCTACTGAAAGCAGCAGTGAAAGCCCTCACAACTAAATAAAGAAATGTCGAGAATTTTCATGTGCACCCACGAGAATGACTCTGGTTTGAAGGCCCAGATGAACGGTGCCGTCACATTATCGAATAGCCACTCGAATCGCTTGCTGAAACCATGCGGAGAACATAATACGCATTGGGTGAGCATTCGGCAAAATGGCGCTCGTCAGTGACCACCGACCTCTGCATCACTCTCTGTGCTCCAACCCAAAGCGAACCAGTCATCTCACTACTGGTGACGTGATTGAAGCGGCCTGAAAAAGAATGCGACCCTACTGCTGTGTAAATTGTGAATTGAACAAAACTGAGATAGGAGACCTTTTCTAAGCTGACTCCAGAATTGGCTTTAGGTGCAGTAACGTGGTTAGTTATTAACAGCTTCAAAACATTCCAGGAAACCCGAGCTAACTATTGTTCCAGTGCAAAAATGCTCCAAAAAGGAGAACAAGCTCATTTCGACTTAGAAGAGTTAGTTTCGATTTCAAAAGTTTTACGCTAACTTAGACGAGTGTCGGATTCGACGTGGAAAAGGTATATTTACACCTTTCATACAAAAGCTAAGTGTGAGCCGATCTCTTCATGTAAGACCTGTAGTTCATGAGACCATGAGTCCGCACTGCACCATATTCTCGTCCTTTTCTTCCTGTCGTAGTGGGAGCTACGCCAACAATACCGCATGCCGCCTCACAAGTGTAGTCGTAGTTCTCGGCGGCATTTTGCAATGCACCGCGGCAGACTGCCGCCAAGAAGTGCGGCTACAATAATTTTAATGATAAACGTTTGAGAATTGCTCCCGCTGAGGGAGGTGAACGACACCTCACTAGTGGCGGCATGCGGCAAAAGTCTAAACAACTAAGTAAATGAATACTACGTGGAACCGCTCCTCCTATGCCATCGCAGGATATCTAGGCGCATTCAGCTATCTGAGCTTTTTTAAAGCTCATTTGTGAGGAAGATTTTCAATGCGGTGGCTAGATAACCGCCCGCTTACTGGACCCCGCTATGAGCGCAAATAAAATTTTTATTTCCATCATCTTCTGCTAAGGATAATAGTATAGATAACGGCATTAATGAATCCCTTTAAAAATGCACCACGATTGATCCTCTACTGAATGTCGTGGAGGCAATCTGAGTGAGCGCTAGGCCTGTTCAATGACTTGGAGTGGCCAACCTATGTACAAGTCAGTGCATTATCCTTCCAGTGTTTTATCCTAAGCATGCCTGACATTAATTCGCCGACCAGGGAGGATTGGAAGAATTGGTTGCCGTGAGAGGGAAATGCGAATCGGGAAGCTAGGAATGGGTGTTCACCGACATTGGCACCCGTGTTGCCGTGAGAGGGAAATGCGAAACGGGAAGCTGGAAATGGGTGTTCACCGAGATTGGCACCCGTCGCCGTGATGCCACCCTAAACCTTCTCAGGCGCAAACGTGCCTGTTTGATGCGCCGTACATGGCGCGGAGTACGGCGACACCTCATAATTGGTCAGCATCGTATTCGCCGGCAAGCGAGCCGGCATCGTAAACTGCGCTGCGACTCAACGGACCATTACCCCTATGCTGTCTGAAGAGGTCGAACAGAACCGAATGAGCCAAAGGGAGGAGAAAGGTAGCGGATAAGGAACAGCCTGTCATCATGCCTATATATAAGCCCCACGATGAGTTTCGGTCGACATGTCCAATCGCTCTACTCAAATCATCATGTCCGACTTCCACGAGGCACCAGGCGAGCTGAAACTCACGGACGCCTCCACTTCCCTCCTCCCCCCCCCCCCCCCCCCCCCCACCCTCCTCGTCCACGCCCTTCCAACTTTCTAGTGGAAAGTGGAATCGCTGTTCAATATGATAGCGACCATTTCCGGATGATTGCATCGTATGGAGTCGGCTCTTGCCGTGCTCTTGGAGAGGTCAGCTCCAAGGCACCACTGCGGATGCTCAGACAGATGGGCACGGCTCTGTGCGTTGCCCCAACTACTGAGACATCAGAACCGTCCAGGATTCTAAGCTGGGAATCTGCTGCCGCTGTCTAAAAGCGGAGCGCCATGACAATTGTGGGGTAGCCTGCCAATACTGTAGGTTACCTCATAACGCCCTGCTCTGTCGAAGCGGAAGCAAACCGATGAATTATCATTAAAACAAGAAGAGAAAGCACTTGTCGGTTTAGTGTTTACCTTATCGAATAATTTGCAGAGTATGTCTAGTATAATAACTAAATTCCTAATTACAGATAGATACCACTGAACCACCCATTCTACGGCAACGAGCTGCAACGTCATCTACCATAATTTGCCGCCGCAGCTCCGCGCCGCCCGCAGTTTCGCAGCCAGACGATGCCGGATGCCACCCTTAACGTCCTCGCCCCGCCTCCCTACTGGCCAACGTGACCGATTTCTACAGCCAGGTCCTCAGTGTGGTTTCAACCGTTGCCACAATAAAGGCGGTCGTTCACTATGTCTTCAGTCCTCGCAGTCGCGAGATTCGTGTTTCTATTGGGGGGGGGGGGGGGGGGGGAACGAGGTTGCTATCAGAGAGACGCCGGTCAACTGAGGGCAGCTACTGTTGCTTTCGTGTGGCAAGTAGTAGTTGCCGTTCGGTTGCTAGACGGTTGCAAGAAATTCGTGCTTTCGGTCCCATAACCGTGCTTTCCTGCAGCAATATATTCATGTATATCCAGCTCATACATGCATATATTTTTATACCGAAAATGTAAGCCCTACATAGGCCTTACGTTTTCGGATTGAGCGGCGTGGCAACTATTCCTCGGCGCGGCTCCCACCACGGCAGGAACAGATCACGGTTACAAGCCTAGAAACTGTTGCAGGCCTGACACAAATGCTAAATTATGTAGAGTCAGGATTTTAAGGACGGTCTAAAAGTCCTTTAAGGGCTTTCCATCATAAGAATAACACTGACAACTAACCAAGAACGGTCTTGATCTCGGCGGTGCTTTCAAACGTAGAAAGGTGAAGGCCTCTATTAGCGCAGTCCAACTGAGCTTTGTACCACGTTGTGACGTTGATGACTATCTAAACACGGGGTAGGATGCTCTTTTTCTTCTATCAGATACATAAAACGCAGAAATTGTGTCTTTGAATAAAAGTGTAATGATGAGGGGTAGAGGTCATCATTGTAAACCAGCCCTGTTTGAAAGGTATAAGTATTTTACAGTAATGTATCATCGTTGTTGCAATTTATACAACGCCAGAAACGATTTGCGAAGACCAGTCAAAAGGCAAGGAATTGAGGGTTTTACCTTCGCAAGATAAGGCTTGAATAGATCACGCCTTCTTGAAGCTTCAGAAAAATTGAAACGTTTTGATGTGTGGAGCTGGAATTTACAACTTTTGGACGTCAAAATCTGTTTTCTGCCCTATTGTTGATAAGTGGTGAAGAGAACACATTTCCAGAAAATGCTTTCAGCATAAGCAGTTAGATTCTGTCTTTTACCGAATTTAAAAGCACTCGTTTGTATTGTTAATGTACAACAGTGAACTTCCCATGGTATGGTTTACACAGACGTCTATCCTTGAACAACATTACACGTTGCGTAAGAATACGTTCAAGTACTAACTAGCCAAAAAGAACAAACACTCACCAAATGACACACCACGATGCCGTTCTGTCGTATGAAGGGGATCATGGAAGGATAAGGGCACAAATTGCATGAGCCTCCTGGTATAGTTGTAGTGCCTCCAGGTGCAGGTTCCTCTGTCGTGCCTCCGGATCCTGGTGTTACTGTCGTGCCTCCAGGTGCAGGTTCATCTGTCGTGCCTCCGGATCCTGGTGTTTCGGTCGTGCCTCCGGAACCTGGTTCCTCTGTCGTGCCGCCTCCGGATCCTGGTGTTTCTGTCGTGCCTCCGGATCCTGGTTCCCCTGTCGTGCCGCCTCCGGATCCTGGTGTTTCTGTTGTGCCTCCAGATCCTGGTTCCCCTGTCGTGCCTCCTCCGGATCCCGGTGTTTCTGTTGTGCCTCCGGATCCTGGTTCTCCTGTCGTGCCGCCTCCGGATCCTGGTGTTTCTGTTGTGCCTCCGGCTCCTGGTTCCCCTGTCATGCCGCCTCCGGATCCTGGTGTTTCTGTCGTGCCTCCGGATCCTGGTTCCCCTGTCGTGCCGCCTCCGGATCCTGGTGTTTCTGTTGTGCCTCCAGATCCTGGTTCCCCTGTCGTGCCGCCTCCGGATGCTGGTGTTTCTGTCGTGCCTCCGGATCCTGGTTCCTCTGTCGTGCCTCCGGATCCTGGTTCCTCTGTCGTGCCTCCGGATCCTGGTGTTTCTGTCGTGCCTCCGGATCCTGGTTCCTCTGTCGTGCCTCCGGATCCTGGTGTTTCTGTCGTGCCTCCGGATCCTGGTTCCCCTGTCGTGCCGCCTCCGGATCCTGGTGTTTCTGTCGTGCCTCCGGATCCTGGTGTTTCTGTCGTGCCTCCGGATCCTGGTTCCTCTGTCGTGCCTCCGGATCCTGGTGTTTCTGTTGTGCCTCCGGATCCTGGTTCCCCTGTTGTGCCGCCTCCGGATCCTGGTTCCTCTGTCGTGCCTCCGGATCCTGGTGTTTCTGTCGTGCCTCCGGATCCTGGTGTTTCTGTCGTGCCTCCGGATCCTGGTGTTTCTGTTGTGCCTCCGGATCCTGGTTCCCCTGTCGTGCCGCCTCCGGATCCCGGTGTTTCTGTCGTGCCTCCGGATCCTGGTTCCTCTGTCGTGCCTCCGGATCCTGGTTCCCCTGTCGTGCCGCCTCCGGATCCCGGTGTTTCTGTCGTGCCTCCGGATCCTGGTGTTTCTGTCGTGCCTCCGGATCCCGGTTCCTCTGTCGTGCCTCCGGATCCTGGTGTTTCTGTCGTGCCTTCGGATCCTGGTGTTTCTGTTGTGCCTCCTGATCCTGGTGTTCCTGCAGTGGTCGTTGGGACGACTCCTGGTTTGTGATGACATCCCCCGCATCCATTCACGATAATGGTTTTCGAGTGCTCCTTCGAGACGTTGACGCTTCCAAACACACCCCCTAAAAGACATTAATTAGTATTGTTTTTTCAAATGATTCTCTTTATTGTTTAATGCTTTTTTATTTATTTTATTGGTTTTTGTTTGTGAATGTCTGCACTAACTCTTAGTAATTCGGATACAAAGCTAATTGCTCAGCATACGTACACTGATTGCGGGTCCCGGAAATAAGCACATGGTTTTGGACTGGGACACATCATGTCTTCCAACTTTTTGTCTAATCTAGATAGTCGTTAAGAAGTTGGGGATGATTTCTTTGGAATGTGAAAGCCATTACTGTGAGACACTTGCCCTTCCCGAAACGTGGCATACATCAATGTCACAGCATCTTTAACTCATCGCAGCCTTCTCGGTGATATAGACGCAAAACAACATATATGATTTCGACCCAACTCTGTTTTTCTCCGCATTGTCTAAAGTACTAACATTTCCCGTCCTCATTCATGCCAATTAGTCATAACAGGAGCTCGTTAAAAATCGAAGCGGGTCATATGCAAAGGGCAAATGGCCAGGCTGCAATCACCGTGACATTCGAGTCTAATAGTGCTTTATACCAGAAAGAAAATCCTAAAGGTTAACGTCCGCTATTCCGAGTGCTCAAAATGCGAGGAAGCTAGCAGGCTGAACCTCTTTGACGTCATCTTCTTAACAGGTGTTTCATCGCTTGGAGTGTTCAGCAGACATCAGCAAGCTACCATATTTTTGAGCTTTCTTCTTCTGCAACACGCTCTAACTGTGGTGGGAACATGTGCAAAAATGCGTCTCGTCAGGAGGGTAGTAATCGTGGGAGTAAGATTTCTTTAGACCCTGTCTTGATCCTCGATCCTTAGCAATTAAGGCTCTCAAGCGAAGAACGGGAGGCTGAAATTTGCCCTCACACTGACTCTCCTGCCTTTCAGCTAGAGGTCAATCGTCCTGCATTTGTATACCTTCAGGCCGAATTCGTTTGGAATCTCCTACTCCTGGAATTATCTCCCACACAGGCAATCTGTCGTTAAATTATGAAATGGGAAGGCTCCTTGGTCCGAGCAGTGCCTATGTATACAATGATGCCCGTTTCAAGCTGACAGTTTCGGAGACACCTTCGGAGGACCCATCACGTTTAGCTGAGGGAAGGTCAAAGTACGGACAAGCTAGCTATGCCAGAGGGAAGCATTACTTCTGTGAAATATAAGTTACTGTTGTCGGTGAGGACTCTATGTTTATATCACGTAAAAGAATATCCTTGTGCAACTATTTTTGTATAAATGAAATTTTGAATATAAATTTTTTACCAAAATTTTTTAAAAAGACAAAAATGTTGAGGAAACTCACACATTCCGCCTCCACCTGAGCTAGATGGTGGAAATGACGGCCAGAAAAGGCACTGCACCACATTTGCTAGTGCGCCTGTAAACACGTCTTTTAGGAGTGGAAGAATCGTACACTTTCATAGCAAAGCTGGCTCTTTTACTTTTTATTTTTTATTTATATATCTAGAAGGACGTGTTCTGGAATATGACGAAAAAGAATGAGCGATGGACTTCGAAGAAAACGGATGAGCGCTAGTAACTGGTTGGAGGGAGGTATGAATGAAGAGGGTCCACCAATATTTTTTAGGCACTTTTCAAGTTTTCAAAGATCTATGGCGTTTCTACTCATTTTATTAATGTGTGCAATGTGCGAATATGTAATAGTATCGTAGCCTATTAATAGCCATAGAAGAACGTTTCACTAGAACTGTGTACCACCTAGACACCATCAATGTTGGCCACATCCAGCTTCAACATCGAAGGTTACCCTCTAAAAAACCAAACTCTATCCATCACATAGAAGCCTTTTCTGAATAACGATATAAAAGGATGACTGGATTATAACACGACCACGAATTCGCGTTCGTGTGTCGACCAACATTTTGTGGCAGATTTTAACGCCGCAAGCCGTCGCAATCGAATAGCCTCGTTCATTGGCCTCGCTCACAGCCTCCTCTCAAAATTTAGATTGCAGCAAACTACTCCTGGCGTCCGTGAAAATCAACAGCAATGCACTAAAATTGGTATTGTTAAAAGTGACCTAGTCGTAGGCATCTCAGAGCGATCGCCAGTTTGCTCACTACTGCTTCAGAACGTTGCCAGTATATACCCAATACACAGAGCGACGGGGACCGAGGAAATCTAAAGATTTTTGTGAACAAATTTACCCTCTGTCCAATCGCTGTAGCCATGGCAGGCTTTACCAAAACAAAGAAAACTGCATCTGTTCCACAGAAAAATACGAAAGTCGTCTCCTTCGTGCTTCTGCATTCACTTCCCTAGCTAGCGGCATTTCCATTTCCAACTATCCATAAAAGTGTCTATGTACATGCTGCATGAAAAATGATGACTTTTTCCACCACTCTAAAAAACTAATTCACAACTTCAGTAAGTGTTTTTTCTAAACTTTTGCAGCTGAAAACCCCTTGCGTTCCTGCCTTCAACAACGGATTTTTATACTATTAGCGAACTACAGCTTCCGACAATCAGTGGGGGAAGGGTTTAACCGGATTTGCTTAAAAACGATGACGAGGAACTAATTGATGCACTTCGCGATCTCGCCATAACTCTCGTCGACACTTCAGATATAGATTTTAATTTGAGGTTCGACTGGGTCACGCAACAGACATAGAATTTGATCAATTTGAATTTTCTGGAATTTTTCTAGGAGTGTGGATTTCACTGGTTCGTCAAGAGCTCTACACTCGCTAATGTTCTTGGTTTAGTGGTACCCTCATCAATAGCTACCTTTTAGGCGGTTACACTGCTCCCATTAGCTGCACTAGAACAACGGATTATTTCTTGTGACACAAGGGACAAATTCTCTAAGGTTTCACCATCTCCGCACTTTTTATTCTTTAGTGCCGGCCGCTCTGAGCTCGACAAACTACTTGCGCACTGTGGACTGGTTGGGACAATCAGTCAGTATACTTTAAGTCTGACGTTTCTCAAAGGCATTGTGTATTGGGTCTTTTGCAATACTGTTTTAGATTTCGATATCGTGGATGTTCAGTTCGACCAAGCAGCGCCGGTGGTGTCAGGCATAGCATCGCTGCCCGAAAAGAGAAGGTGCGGGTTCGAGTCCCGCCTGGCGCAAGAGTTTTGATCGTAACTAGACATCTGTCTAACAACTTCTATCTTCCATACCAGCTGCTCTAGGCTCAAGCAAAGTTTAAAAGTCACTGTTTTTAGATTTCCAAGACTCAGTGCGATAAAACACATTTTCCATATCTGCGACGGAATCTAATGATCGTCTGTTCAAGTATTGAGATGTCTGCTAAACAACCAGAGATACAAAAATATCTGAGACCGCTTTAGCCATCACATCAAAAGATTTCTTGCTAATTATGTAAAGTGGCTTGCCTCTCATGTCTCAAGCAGAAAACTATATCAATGCCATAGAATAAGGCCATAAGAGCCACGTCCTTCAACGTTAATCGGGCAATGTGACTCCAAACACAACGACCAGGAAAAGGCGAATGTATGAAGGAATTTTTCTAGAAAGCCTCTTTCGAAGCAGGAATTAAAAGAATTTCGTACTAATAGGTGGACAGTTATTGAATTTGCAAAGCTTATTAATGACAGGGGTGGGAGTAGGTGTGTTTTTCATGCATCTATAGATCAGTTTTTGATCTATGAAATTATTAGCTAGGAAAATGGAGCCAAAATACTATACAACTACTTGCATAAACTATGATTAATTGAAATTGTTTATTACTCTTATTCTTATTTGGACTGCCATTCGTTGGGTTTTGTATCTGGGCTTCTGAGTGCTACAGAACACTTAAAAATAACGAAACTGCGCTGTTTTACATTGTTGTCTCCTCATTAGGTTGCTAAGATTATGGATTACTGGTTGTTATTTCCCCGTTTTTTAGCGCACTTAAAGTGCAGTTATAAATAAATAAATAAATATGAAGCAAAGTTTCCGGTGCTTTCTATGGAACAGGTCCAGATGTTTTCGATAGGTCAGCGTCGGTGATGTAATGGCGTAAAACATCAGCAGGTGGTGCGGGTTCTAGTCTCAACTGGCGCTAGCATCTTGACCGCAACAAAACATCACAAGCTCAGTACCAGCCACAACGGGCTGAGGCTTAAAGAAAACGAATTGAACTAGATCTAGATGTTTTGTCAATGCGAAGGCCACAGCATGCAGAGAACCACTTAAGAAAAACGGCCTATAACTGGTCACTTGAACAACACAAAATTCTACTCGTAGCAATAGATTTGATTTTAAACGAGGAGTTGGTTGGTGTAGTTGAAATTTTAAGATGAATCTTACGAATGAAGTTATGCTATTGTGACGAACCGTGAGGAAAAAAGACTGTCACAAGACGTCTATATTCACTAATATGGGATGGGTATTGTATGGAAAAAAAACTTACATATCAGGAGAACGATGAGAAGTGAGGACCTCATCGTTGTTATTGTGCCGAAGCATTACCATTTTGCCCTTATATACACGGCTCAACGGTTCACATGCAATTTTCTCGCAGTAATCGTAAATTCGCGCTCGTCTTAATGACATTTTTCTCGGTTTGAAGGCACATACATTTTGCTCTAAAATAAAAACACAGTTTTATTATTTCTATCAATTTTATGGCCATTCACGCCCTATGTTTTGCTCTTTGAGTTCTTGAAATGCATTTATTTCTTAGATTTCAGCGTTTATAATTTAGGGTGTTTTAACCTAAAAATTTTGCCGAGTAAGCCGCTTCTTCTGGAAGGATTTAAAAAATCCCAAAACGTCTTCTAACAGAAACGCTCCAATGATTTGTAAACAAAAGAACACCGCGAAAATATTTTAATCCCTCCTAGCGTCATCATAACTTTCCAGTATCTGGAACACATGGCGTCACCAGTTGCTTAGATTGCCATCTAATAGGTTTACTTAGCAACTAAGTAAGTCGCGTGAAGTGCAGTGGAAGGAAGCATAGGCTGTCGAGTGCACCCACTTTCAGATTCTTGGTTCGGAATTCCCGCTCAAAACAACCAAGCCTTCCATTCCTCTGGGGTCAGCCAATTGGTACAAGACTCCTCTTGACCTGACTAATCCTCTACTTCTAAGGACCAGCTTTCCTAGGAGCGTGAGATAGTATCAATTAGCAACACATACATTTGAAATTCGTTTTTTTACGAGTACAATTTAGAATGCCATTAATATGATAAAAAAAAGCTCCAGACATTATACTCTTGAAAGACCGAAACTTCGTTGGCAATGGATCTAGCTCGGTCCTCAGATTAACGTAGGCAGAGCCAGCGCGCACCGTAAAGGTGTGAGATCTAACGCTGCTCTTGGGTTTTGAATAGAGTATTTCTACTTTACATCCTCGCGTCCACGATGTAACAAGGCTGTGAAATGCTGATTTGTCGACATCACAGATCCCCGAAATGTTTTTTAGGTGCTACCATCACTCCTCCCCTGCTCTTCTCGGCCTTTCACGGCGTATAACATCATTTTCCACCAACAAATAGCTCAAAATAGAAGATGGAGAGTGATAAGACTTTAACCATGTTTCGGAGAATATGTAAATGTCATAGCAATTCGCAAGAACAAGATCAGTTTTCTTAGCTTTCTCACGATAGATTTTACATTAGCATAAAAGCACTTCAACGTCTGAACACGAGGAGAGCAGTTCAATTTAAATTATTGTTATTCATGGGATCAGAATTCCCTTTGTGCAGAAACATGAAATTATTTTTTTTGGCAAAAACAAAAAATGTTAACATTAGATATGTTAGCAAAAAATGTTACTTAAATAGACTAATATTGAAAAAAACAGAATTTTGTTTTTGAAATTCTATCACCAAAATGTTATAAAATCGAAAAATTAATTGACAATATCGTTGTAACAGCTTACGTCTTGGATACTAGCCTCTGGAGGCTTAAAGAAATTGCCTTCAATCATTTCTATCAAGACCTTCAGCTTTACTGTTCTATGCTTATATCAGCAGCCATCTCATCCCGATATACGGGTGAGTGCTGATCGGTCCCACGAGGTGCGCCGGTGGTGTAATGGCGTTCAGCATTCCCGCCCGGACAGCAGGGGTGCGGGCTCGAGTCCCGTCTGGCGCTAGAGTTTTGATCGCAACAGAACATCGTTGTAACTAACAGCATAGTCAAAATCATGACAAAGCTTATCCATTGGACTAGATGAAAACGATTCGGGAACACCATGCAATACAGTCGACCTGCGGCGTTCACACTCACGGTCACTATCAATATCATTCGCAACATCGCAACTACTATTAGCCGATATTTCTTTGCTACATGAGTTCTCCGTTAATTTAGCTTGAAGCTTGACAATCTTGTCACTCAAATGCTTATTCTCTTGTCTTACTTGAGCATTCTCTTCGCTCTATCGAGCGTCTTCCTGCAAAATCGAACTTATCTGTGCGGAGATGAATAGCAACATTGTATTGACGCACTCTGGAACGTCCTTACTTACAAGTCCTCGACAGCTTAGTAGCGACATGTGTCGACGATGGCCCTCGAGGCTTCTTAAAAGGTGCAGAAGACATGTCTGTTCATACGATACACAAAAACTTCAGCTGGACGACCTCCTATTGCGACCTTACGACAAACGCCTATATCGATTTCCTTTGTCTGAGGGCCGCTCTCAGCCCCACGCATGATTCACCGAATAACGTCAAATTGGTCCAAAAGTCACCTGCGATGGTGGCACAGGATGTCACGCGACGAAACTTTTTCCCCTGCCACAAGAGAAAACTGCAGCTGAGTTCTGGCACAGATAGACGGCGGTACTCTAGAGTATTCGAGCAGAGCAAGACCGCAGCCGTCTACCACTGGAGCACTCAAGCTTGGGTATTAAACCATCGAGTTGCTCCAGCAGGCGCCAGTTGCGTTCCCATTCACCCAGAGTGTTCCAATGGATCCTACTCGCCAGAGGGACACAAAGGCGTGATATAGATCGTTCAGGGATCTCACGAAGAACTCCGACCAACGCAATGATCGGCGCCCTGGTGTTCTCTTAACACTGGATCCAGTCGGTGACGGCTCTTGTCCAGCGGATGTCTGCGCAGCTCATTACGTGTCCGAACCATCTAATTTTCGACGACTTGGCCCATGCGACAGTGTCTCTGATCTTTGAACGTCGACAAAGCTTGGAACTCCGAAGGCCTTCTCCCGCTTGCGTGAGTTGTGTCACTCCGAGCATCGTCCTCTCGATTCCCCGCTGATTGAGTGTTCAACCTACTTTCGTATGGACCAGTCCCTGAGGCGTGTGTCAGCGCAGGAAGAACAGAGGAGTCGAATAGGTGAACACGGAGTATGATGTTCTTCGTCTTCTTAACGACTTCTTCGGTGCTCTTGAAAGCTTCCCAAGCCGATTGTTCCCTTCTGCCCGGCTCTAACGCTCGGTCGTTGGCCATATTGGCTTCGCGACCCAGTTACACGTAGCTGGATCATTCGGAGATATTTGTTAAGCAAGAATGGGGCATCTTACGAAGGTGCACTCGTCCGATCCCCATGAACATCGTTTTCGTAAAGTTGAGCTGCAGTCCAACGTCCCCACATACGCACGATCGACGTTGTGCAGTAGTCGGCCTTCGACAATCCCATGACTTCCTTCTAGTTCGCACATGACGTTCTTCAGGGGAGCTCTGAACAGCTTCGGGGATATGAAGGTACACTCTTGCTGAACTCCTTTCTTCACGTTGGAGACGACGCCAAGGCTTGCCTGCCGAAGTACGTCAAAAAAAGCTAGTAAACATCTACGTCTGCTCCCAATTCGCGCATCTGTGTCGCAGACGTATTTTTATTGTATTTGGAGCATTCGGACATGTTTGTATCGTTCAGTGTGTATGAGCGATGAAGAACGTTCGTTTGGGCACAACCACCTTAATCTAGTACTCTTTCCGTGGAAATTTACGTGTTTCTCACGACTATCGTCTCCATAGAATCTAACCGGTATCAGTTAATCGCTGTCAAGTACGATGAACTGATAACGGTTAAAGCAAATCGTTAAGGCTGAAAGGTGGCGGAAATGAATAGCCAACCTTGATCGAAGTGACGATAGTTTTGGCCTTTAAAAATTTATTTGGATAAAATTGATTTACACAGCCCATTCTTTTGGTTGTAATAATCATATTACAGGATATGAGAATTCCTAATATTGATAATCCTTCAACTTCTTCTTCTTCTTCTTCTTCTTCTTCTTCTTCTTCTTCTTCAGCGTCTGTCCCGCTTCGTGGCGGGGTCCGCTATTCTGGTGTCATGACGCCACCTTTCCCGATCCAGCGCTAGATCAGGGTGGACACCAGCCGCTTTCAAGTCCGTATGTAACGTATCAACCCAGCGCTGCTTCGGGCGCCCTCTAGGCCGCTTTCCTATTACCTCGAAGTTGAGGCCTATCTTGCGGACGCTATCTTCCTTTCCACGCAGAACGTGGCCGTACCATCGTAAGCGAGCTTCGCGCATCTTGTCCGCTATCGGCGCAACACCGAACTTCTGCCGAATAGCTTCGTTTCGGATGCGGTCCATGCGCGTGACTCCAGCCGTCCAGCGCAGCATCTTCGTCTCCATGACGCTGAGGCGCGTTTCAACTTCCTTGGTCGCAGGCCAACACTCAGCGCCGTACATCGCTACTGGCCGGATGACTGCCCTGTAGATCTTTGACTTAAAGCGCTCTGATATCTTCTTGTCGCAGAGCACGCCAGTCAACGAGCGCCACTTGGACCAAGCTGCACTCACGCGTGAATTCACTTCGACCATCAGTTTGCCGTCAGACGCGACTGCTGATCCCAGGTACTTAAAGACCGCAGTGCGTGGAAGCTCGATGCCGTTAACCTTGATGGAGCTGGACTCGGTAACGTCCGTCGTTAAATACTCGGTCTTCTTCACGTTCAATCTGAGTCCAAACCGCTCCAAGCGATCACACCAAGCTTGCAACTCTCGCTCGAGTTCTCCTTTATCTTCGCTAGCGAGCATCACGTCATCGGCATAAAGCAACGTCCAAGGGACGGCTTCTGAAGATTTCGTGTGATGGCATCCATGACGACAACAAAGAGAAGTGGGGAAAGCGCAGAACCCTGGTGTACTCCGACAGAGATGGGAAACTCCATCGAGGTCCCAGCTGCAGCTTGAACTCGACTCTTTGGACAAGAGTAGAGAATTCGCACCCACTCTATGAGCTCTTCAGGAACTCCATGTTGTCGCAGGGCGTACCATATCACTTCACGCGGTACGCGGTCAAAGGCCTTCTCCAAGTCGAGAAAGGCGATATGCACTGGCTTCTGTTTCTCGCGATGCTTCTCTATCAGGAGGCGGACGGCATGTATGGCATCAACGGTGCCACAGCCAGCCACGAAGCCGCACTGATTGCTGGAAAGCTGGACGATGTTCCGAATTCGTCCATCGACAATTCGCTCAAAGATCTTCATGCCGTGCGAAAGCAAGCGAATCGGACGGTAATTGGAGCAGTCTGCAGGACTGCCCTTCTTCTTCCAAATCGGGATCGTCGTACTTTGGCGCCAACACTCGGCACCTTCTTCTCCGCCACAACCTGATTAAAGAACTTCGCCAACCACTCAGCAGGGTTCCAGTACTTGGACTTCCACAAATCAGCTGCCACGTCATCGGGCCCAGTCGCTTTGCCTGGCCCCATCTTCTTCAAAGCCGCTTCAATCTCCTCCACGGTGATCTTCTGAACGGGGCCGTGGGTTGGAGCCGTTGAAGGGATGGCTGGATGAGGAAATTTTACTGTAGAGATTTCCTCAAAGTAATCGCGCCATCGCTTCAATGCCTTCTTGCGGTCCATAAGAAGATGGCCGTTCTCATCATTGATGCCGAAGAACTTCTCGATGTCCTCGGTCTGGCGATGGCGATTCTTTGCGAGTCGGTACAGATACCGCTCACCATCGCGCGACTCGAGCTTCTCGTTGACATCTCCATAATGAGTGGCTTTCGCAACAGCCACAGCCTTCTTTGCAGCTTTCTTCGCTTCTTGGTACTTCCGCCAGTTATCGGCTGTCTTTTCGCCGAGAAACACGTGATAGAGCGACTTCTTCTCTCGCTCTTTTGCTTTCACGTTATCTGTCCACAGCCATGCCTGCTTGTCGACCTTCCGTCGCCCAGGCTTCGTAATGCCGAGTTCCGACTGTGCAGCTTGACGAATCGCGTCGGTCGCCTTCTTCCAAGTTTCGTCGACAGTCGTGACTGTCGGTAACCGCACGCGAGAAATCACAGCTGCTTCCTTCTCTTTCATTCGCCACCACTTGATTCTTGGTGCACCGCATCGCTCGACCTGCTTCAGCCTCGGAGGGGCGATCGTCAAAGTGCAGATCAGCGGTCGATGCTGTGGGGCGACCGTCTCATACGGCACGATCTTCGCATCTGTGACAAGACTCCGGTCGCGATCTCTCACAAGGACAAAGTCTATCTGAGTCTTGGTGCTCCCACTGTAGTATGAGATAAGGTGCGAGTCGCGTTTTCGGAAAACGGTGTTCACTATGGTGAGGTTATGCGATTCCGCGTAATCAAGAATGCGCTCACCATCGGCGTTACGTGATCCGTATCCGAAGCCACCATGACAGCTGTACCCGTCTTTCGTAGCACCTACGTGCCCATTAAGGTCACCAGCGACTATGATGACATCTTTCGACGGTACCACTGCTGTCTTCTCATCAAGCAGGCTCCAAAACTCTTCCTTGGCTTGATCCGAGCAGCCAGTCTGCGGAGCATACGCTGAGAAGAAGTGATAGAGTCGCTCCTTAGCGGCGACAACGATCTTCATCAATCGACGCTCGACGCTTACAATCGAGTCACGAAATCGTTCGGAGACGATTATTCCAACACCACTGGTGGTCCCGGGACTTCCACATAGAACGGCCTTAAAGCCACGTCCTATGTCCCTTGACTTGCGGCAAGACCACCTCGTCTCCTGCACCGCACAGAAATCAACTCTTCTACGCTCCAGTGCTTCAACCAACTCGCACGAGCGGCCCGTCAACGTACCCACATTCAGCGTTGCCACGCGGGTCCTGCTTACGTTACGGGACTTTCGGACTAGATCAGTTGCCCCCCGATGCCGTCCTCGCATCAGGGATCCTCGCATACTTCTCACACTCGCCGGGCTCTGCGAGTGCGCGTCGGCTCCCGCGGACGCCGTAGCACTATCTCGAAACACTTGAGCTGTCATACACCATGTGATGTGACACGGGTCTTCGTAGGCCGGCCTGTCACAAGGGCCTGTCGCCTGCAATCGAGTGTCCGTGTTCGGCTTAACTCGCAGAGCGAGTAGTTTCCAGTGGCACCACGTGGAGGAACGGACATCGCCACCATTGATAATCCTTCTACATATGAAGAAAATTACCCATTTTATGGAATAAAATTTTTTAAAAATAGGAAAAGAGGTGGCAAAAAGAGTACTATACGAGAAAGTATTATATATACACCGAGATAGATAACGAATACATGTGAATGCATACATAAATAAATTAATACAAGGATCACTTCGTGAGACATGCGAAAATTCTCTTCTGTTGTTAATGTTAATGTTGTTGTTAGTTGTCATTGTTTTGATTCCTATTGTCTATCAGTTACAATTGTTGTGGCATTGAGTTTTGTGATGTTGAAGAGCTATAGATTCTGAATATGTTTTGCGAATAGATTTGCACCTGATTCTATTTCTAAATATCTATCGACAGCCAATCGTTGCTCTAATTTTCAACTCCTGCTCCGCGGTGGCAGTCTATCAGAGCCGTCGCTCAAATAAAGGCTGACGCTCTATTTTCTTCTGGCTGGCTGAAAAAAATGGAACGCACCGAATATGATGGTGAAATGAAAACGATCACCACATTTAGAGAACCAAACAAATCCCTAGGGAAAAATTTCATTGCGCCTACCTCGCTATAGAATACGTCAGAAACTTACTACTAGTTTTGATTGACAAATAATACAATGAAGAGGTGCTTCAACTAAAGGGTGGCATTTAACTAGGGAATTTACGCCACATTTTCACCACAGTGAAGTCGTCGCTGGTCGAAGACTGCTTGGTGGAGAGGATGAGCAATAAGTCACTGGGCTATTCTCACAGAAGTTTTCCACTGCCTTGTTCCCAGAGTTCATATGCCATCATCTCGTCAGAAAAGGCATCGAGCAGCGATAATCGTTGCAGCTGCGCGTTGGAATGGAGTTTGGTATCGTGCTACTATCGCCGTCGCAAAAGGCGTCAGCGTGCTATCAGAACTCTGTTATTGCACGTTCATGCCGTGCGATCAGGTGGCCGAGTGGTTAAGGCGATGGACTGCTAATCCATTGGGGTTTCCCCGCGTGAGTTCGAATCTCATCCTGATCGAATCTTTTGCATTATCTCTACCACTTTCTACATCTTTCCAGACGACCTCGCTGCTCTTGAAATTTTCGAAATTTCGCTTGCATATTAACAAAGATTAGTTCTTAATACGTGTTTGTTCTTGAAGTGTTGTTTTTGTTCATATTTCTTCGCTAGACCTCCGTCTATGCCCATAAATAAATAAATATTATACAGGGTGTTTTGAAATTTTGCTGTTGTTTGAATGGATGTAAGATTCTCGCCCCTCTAGCCACAGCAAAATTTATATCATTTCAGTAAGGACGCAAAAAGCTTGAGCTTTGCAGGTGTTCAGAGTGCGCCATGCATCTGCACAACATGTCGCAATACTTATTTGCATGGATGCATAGATGTTATTCGCATAAAGTTTTGCATTTGGAATTTTTGCTCTCGTCCTCCCATTCTTAATACGAGGAATGGTTTTGATCAACTAAAATTATACACGAAGTCTTTGGTCAGCACTAATCTTCCAGGTACGCCGAAAAATTGCTCAGCCATGTCACTTTTCGAATTAAAAAGTGCTTCGTGTACAGAAACAATTCTTAAAATCTTTTAGGGATACGAGTGCGAGTCATACGCCGGAATGTGTAAAATATTCGACTCCAAGACATTTTCAATCCCGGTGTCGAAGTCGACCATTTGCAGTCGGAGACACGATCCATAAAGAATGCACAAATAATCAGCCAATCAGTGTGAATAATTTGTCTTCCACTGCACCTTAGATTTTGAAAATGTCTCCGTAATAGGCGTTCATTTTGGACGAACAAAAGGATGGCTGGTGGCTTTCGTGTCCAATTCAGTGCACTGATTGTGATTCATAGTCTTGTAGATAATCTTGAGCACACCAAATTGCGAAGGTTTTGTCAAGATTGGAGTAAAAGTCCGCCCACTTTCTGCAGAAAAATACTACGTAAATGGGGTTTACACTTTCAATCAAGTAATCATTATGACGTATGGAACAAGAGCATGAAGCGGGTCTCAATACCAACCTTGCCATAAGATTTCCGTTCCCTTGGTCTTCAGAACGAGATAAAATTTCGGATATATATAGTAGTCGGGAGGTGCAGCCCTAAGGTGACCGTGGTTTCTGTACTATCGCGCCACACTGCCACCTCGTTTGAGTTTGCACAAGGACTGTCAATATTTATCTATCTATTGAATTATTTATTCAAGGCTAGCCCAGACTATAGCGTGAAGAAATTTAAAAACAAATCAATCTAATAACACAAACACACAATTACAACATCATGTCTAAATCAAAGCATCAGCCGAGTATAACAAGACATCGTCATCAACACGGCGTATGACATGGTGAAACACCCCACAATTTTCACCTTGAAAGAGACCCTTTGCAGGTTTGAACAAAGAGTTCGCTCAGGCCTTCGTGCTTACCAAGCAATGGGTTGAATTCCTAGAGCTCTATGAATTAGAAAGTTGGAACTGGTACCGATTTAAACAACCGAGACCCTATCGCGGAGAGCCTCAAAAGTGGCGGCGAGGTTTTGTGATGCAATTTTTATGTATGTAGGGTCCCGTGTGAGGAGTCCAAAACCGTAGTCAATTTTTTCGGAATGCTCTTCCGTGGTCGAAAAAAAGGCGGTTGGAAACGTGAGCACGAAGTTAATCACGCCATACGTGTCTTAGATGTGATTATTGGGCCGCTGAAATACATCATGAATCTTTCTCTTATCAGAGCTGAAATTCCCAATAAATGGTAGCATTCCTATGTTACACCACTCCCTAAGCGTCCTCCCTACAGTTCCCCTAATAATTACAGACCAATAAGCATAACATCCATATTTGCTCGATCGGCTGAAAAAGTTATCAGGAAGAAGATTGTCGAGCATCTGGAAAAGTATAATATTATTGATGAAAATCAGCATGGGTTTGTTAAAGGAAGATCAACTGAAACTCAACTTTTAGAAGCTCTGAATGATTGGACTAATGCACTTGAAGCAGGAAAGGCGGTTCATGTGGTATACTTTGACTTTATGAAGGCGTTTGATAAAGTTCCACACAATAAACTTTTGCTAAAATTGGAAATGATTGGCATCCATGGAATGCTGCTGAAATGGCTTTCTGAGTTTCTTACCAAAAGGACGTTTAAGGTGCGCATTAATAATTGTTTCTCCGAATTACGCACGCTGACAAGTGGGGTGCCCCAAGGGGGTGTATTGTTGCCTGTCATATTTAATATTTATACATATGAAATCAGCTCCATAGTAACCAACCTGGGTGTACAATGTAAGGTGTTTGCGGATGATGTCAAAATATATAAGGTTATCGAAACTGATGAAGATAGGAAAACCCTTCAATGTGCTATCGATGCGATATACGAATGGTCGGTTGAATGGGAGTTGCCGCTGTCGGCAGAAAAGTCCAAAGTTCTAGCTCTACCCTCAATCTCTAGAGGGGAGCATAACTATCGATTAAATGAGGTTTCACTGGATTTTGTTCAGAAGGTGTGTGACCTTGGATTTATCATCACGCAGAATTTGAGTTTTGAAGATCACATCTGCGAGATAACTAGAAAGGCTGCACGTAAAACACATAATTTGTTCAGAGCACTGAAGACCAAAAATCCATTAGTGCTGATCAAGGCCTACAAAACCTACATCCGACCCATTCTTGAATATGGCACCTCAGTTTATTCACCACATAAGAAGATTCTTATTAGAGCTTTAGAAAAAGTTCAAAACGACTTCACCCGCAAGTCAATGTTGCGAGTCTACGGATTTAACTACAGCCGAATACCTAACAGTAGTGAGAGAAACAAATTGTTGGGGCTGCGCACTTTGGGCCTAAGGAGAAAACGCAACGACCTAATACTGCTTTTTAAAATTTTACATGGATTGGTACTCATAGACAAGGGGAAGCTGTTTTCATTTCAAGCTTCAGCGACGCGAGGGGACAGTTTAAAGATTCTCCTGACTAGACCTAGATCAAACCTCAAATTGCATTTCTTTTGTCATCGAGCCGCTTCAGAGTACAATAAAATCTCAAAATGTTTGAACATTCCCAATACACTTCGTCGATTTAAGAGACTAGTGAACCAGCTTCTGATCGAGGCATAGTTGTTCCTAACATTAGTTGTGTTCCAATCTTGTTTATGTGAGTTTGTTGTTATTGGTGTTCTAGTTCACGTTCACATGGCGATATATTCTTATGCTGTTCATGTAATAAATAATAATAATAATACTGCCACCCAACCGAATGTGGGGGTTAGCGCAGTGGGTAGCGATGTCGTTTCTCGTCCGCACGGTTGGACCCCAGTGTCGGCATAGTTTTTGCACACATCGGGTCATTATTATTATGTGCTTGCGTGACCACAGGAGTTAATTTGCGCGCGATTAATGCTTCTAGTAAGTAAATGTACCTCTTTTCTGCATTCATTTGAGTTACCTTTCAATGGATCGTATTTGCAGTGTATCATATCAACAAAGATTCAGTAAATGCACACAAACGCACACACTTGACGTGATATGCGATGAATTTGTTTGATACCGGTAAATACTTAACATTTGCTGAAGGCATTAATCATGTAAAAATTGACTCCTGTGATCATGCAAGCACATACACAATAATAATGACCCGATGTGTGCATAAACTATGGCAACACCGGGGGTCCAACTGTGCGGACGAGAGGCGAAATCGCTACCCACTGCGCCAAACCACTTGTATATTCGGTTGGTTGACAGCAGGGCGTGATGAACTTCGCGCTCACGCTTCCACACCCCTTTTTTCGACCACAGAAGAGCATTCCAAAAAAATAGCTACGGTTTTGGACTCCCCACACGGAATCCTACACCCTGTAAAAATTGCATCGCAGAAGCTCACCTCCACTTTGGAGGCTCTCCTTGTAAGTTTCAGCTCACCTCTTACAGATCTTGTCACTATACCATCGAGGAAATCCGTTGAATTTATGAGTAGTTCTTTAGCTAGAATCTTGTACATCATTGTAATATCAGCTACTTTTCTTCTATTCTTCATCGAAGGAAGGTCAAATAGCTCAGCTCGCTGCGGATCTCTTGGAACACTATTGTAATCCATTGAAAAAACACCTCATCATGAGCGTCCTAGTGAAGCTATTTTGAATGTTTTCTAGAAGGTCTATATCCTTTTTCATTGCTGGGTTGAACACCGATAACTCCGTTTCGACAATAGGCCGTACATAAGTCTAGAACGCACCTTAGCCCTCAGGAGGTTGTACATGCGGAAGTTGGCCTTCTTTGCCAAAAATCTACAGTGCTTAGAAAATCTACAGGTTATAAGGAAACCTAAATCTCTAACGTAATCAACCTCATTTATAATCTGGCCACTGATTCTGTTTTACTGTTTCAAGCACAGCTTCCAGGTCCAACCAACAGGTAGTGCGTCTTCACAACTGAAGGTAAAATTCTTAGACAACTTCAAGGAAGGGCATTGTGAGTAAAAGCACCGTAGGCCCCTTCCGACTAGGATAGATACAAAATTTCGCTTAAGGAGAAACCCAAAGGGCATTGTGTCTATTGACAATTATAACATTTTGAAGGACATACTGTATACTGAGCCAGGCTAACCTATTGAAAAGAATCCTAATATTATGAGGCAACTACAGGAAAAGCTTAGAAATTCCCTTTCGTCTTCGGTGCTACTGGTTGGATTCTCCCTTAGGATGTAAGAACCAGCTTCTACCACGTCATCGTCAGAGGCCCAATTATCGGTCCTTTTCCAACAAACGAATCAAACTGTCATCGGAAAAAACAGAAATTTTTGAAAATAATTTATTGAGCCTAATTAATAAATAAATACACGTGGACACAGCGTTGACTGACTAGAACTTCGTGATGGTGACCACACCATTGAAGCGCGCATTGAAGTTCAGCGACAATTTCTGCATGAAGGTGTTCGTCACGATGTTCCATTTGTAACGGGTGTTCCCCACATTGTGCAACGTCACCGTCATAGCCACTGTGTATGGTTGGAAGACGAAGGTGGCTGCAATAGTGAACTTGTGGAGCAGATAAATACAAATCTAATCGATAGGCTGAAAATAGAGCGGAAGGTTCAATGTCTCAGGTTAACGCCATGCATTCAGCTTTCATGCCGCATCACGAGATTAAAGTTGTAAGCATTTGTAACGCCTTTAAGGAATCTCATAATTTAGGAGTCTGGGATCTTTTCTATTAGGTTGTCGGATTAAAGATGTCGCCTGCTTTCGATTTATCACTTCCCAGCTATTGTTATTTATTGGATTATGTAACTTTACGTGTTTAACAAGCGTTCTCGAAGGCATCTTTCTTCAAAGTTTCATTTCAATTCGTTGACCCTTTTAAAGAATTTTTTAGATTGACTATGCTCGAGCAAGGGTACCAAGTGCGGGTTTGCTGTACGAATTCAAGCAAGGAAGAACTGCTGCAGAGTCGCATCGCATCTTGCCTGAAGTATTTGGTATCCGAGTTCCATCACTACTTCAATGCCAGCATGGTTTCAACGTCTCCGAGACGGTGACGAGAGCCTTGAAGACGAAGAACATCAACGGCGTCCTGAAGTTGAGGATCGCCAGGAGTTAAAGGAAGCTGTCGAGTCGGATCCAACACAAACTACACGTGAACTCATACAGAGGTTCGGTTGTCACCAATCTACCATTGCCGATCGTTTTCATGTAATCGGAAAATCAAATCGGTGAGGAAAATGGGTGCCACATCAGCTCTGCGACACAAACAAGGCAGCACGAGTCGCCATCGCTTTCCAATTCTCATCCGCAAAACCAAGAACAGTGACTTCTATGAGTCCATCGTGACGTCGGATGAGAAGTGGATCCACTACGACAATGCCACACGAGAGCGGCAATGGTTGAGACCCGGTGAGGTTCTGAAGACAACAACGAAGCTGACATTCATGGAGAACAGTCATGCTCTGTTTTCGGTGGAACAGAAGAGGTCTGGTGCGTTTTTAGGGCTGGATCCAGCCCCAACAATTACGGCAGACTTGCACAAAGAACAACGGAGCCGCGTGGTCCAAGCGCTGGATCAACAAGGAGTGAACACGCAACTGTGAAATTGCTGCATGACAACGCCTGACCACATGCCGCAAATATAGAGCTGCGAAAAATTGAAGAGTTTGACTGGGAACTTCTGCCTCACCCGCCTTATAGCGCGGACCTTGTGCCATCAAACCACCATCTTTTCCGACGCGTCTTGGCGAGGAAAAAGTTCAAGAACTGCGACGAAGTCGAAATTTGGGTGTCCAACTTCTTCGAGTCGCAGCCACCGCAGTTCTTCAAGAAGGGCATCCATTCTTTGCGAGAACGTTAGCGGCATGTCATTGATAATAAAGGAGATTACCACCAGGGATGAGCGGATTAACCGTTATCCGTTATCCGTTATCCGGTTTCCGGGGGGTTTTGGCCTATCCGTTTTGTTGTTCGTTATCCGGCGATTTTGGGCCGGATAACGAACAACAAATTACATGACTCCTAGGTTTGAACGTGGTGATGGGTGGACTATGTAAAGGATCCTTCATGATCGTGAGAGTGGTTGTCAAAAACAGCGGAAGTCGTTCAAATCCAGGAGGGTTAGTTGAGGTATTTCCTCACTTGAGGACTGGTTACATAGCTTTGAAGATTTCTCAATTCTATCCTTTCAGAGTCGCTAGCATCTGCCATGCAATCATGAGGCCTACTAAGCATAGCATTGCTCATTCATCTCAAGTCATGCATACCAGGAAGGTATACAAACTGCTATTAGCGACCGTTAACAGTGCAGGGCCTGGCTCAACCTAGAATGAATTTTTACCGTCGACCTTTGCGCCGTGTCACATGTGGCTCCACTATTGCAGTGTGTTCGTTTTGCTTGCATGCGGTAGAGGTGTGCTTTTAGTCATAAGGTGTTGTGAACTACCAAACAAATACCGCAATACAGCAGTGAATACGAGCGAAAGGGAAATAGGTTCAATTCTGATACATTGAGGGAGCGACTTCCCCACAAAACATTTCAGCGGTGCAACAAACTGTATTAAATAAACTTAGAATCGCGGGTGCTGCAAGACATGCAGGTTCGTTATATTTGTGAGCTTTCTAGTGAAGTTTTCTAGTTCTCTATTACACAGGGAACCACTCCCTTTTTGGAATGCGTCGGATAATCCTGCCCTTCTAGATGTCATGAGTCCTTAAATTTGCAATTGGCCTACTCAATTGCTTTCTGTTACTAAAAGATAGAACGTTAGTATTGTATCTATCCCAGATAATTCCATGTTCAAGTACCTTAGATCTTGGAGTGCTATAGGGCAGCAACAACTATAACAGTTCTTATATTGGTGCAGAATCAAGATTGTTATGTGGACTTTATTCGACTAGACGTCTCCGTCTTCTCCATAGCATGGAAAAGTCAAGAGACATCGGGAGAATTGTTCTTCCAAGGATCATTCTATTTTTTAGCAGCTTCAATTGGAAAAAAACTAAGCGGCTGACAAATGTAGGGAGTCGTTAATCCTGCGACTGCACTACGCTTAAAAAACGCTATTAATTATCTAGGAATGGCTTATAAATTAACAGTGCTTCAACTCCTAATCTGCTGTTGAAATTAGAGCAGTTTGAAACAAGTTTTAAATTTTTTTGTTTGTTCGTCATCCGTTTTTCCGTTATCCGGCCATTTTCGAGCAAAATTATCCGTTATCCGTCATCCGGGTTTCAAAATTTCATTATCCGCTCATCCCTGATTACCACCTATACTGAGGTGTGGTCATTCTTCTGTTGTAGCGAGATTTCTTTTTGAGCAAAAACGACATCTATAATCCGACAACCTAATAATGAAGGCCCTTCATACTGTGTGTTCGAAAACGGCGGCAAAATTGAAGGCACAGCATTTTGAAAAGAAATCCCACTGACTCTTCGCATTTCCTAGTCGGGATAGGCCATTCTGATTGTCTTTGCTTACTCAGGCGTATGTCTGAACAACTTAAGCTTTTGCATGAACGGCGGTTACTAGCGGTGCCCTTTCCGATTAGGATAGAGCCGAAGTCTGATGCAAGCTTTTAGGTTACATGACTGACTGCGCAGTTAACATCGTTCACCTAAACTACCGCGATAGCTCATAGTGATACTTCCTGACTAGGACAGATCCCAAGTACGAAAACTCTCTGAAATGGGAGTAGCATGACCCCTACCATCAAGTGTGGATAACTGCTAAAGAGAGATCAGTCCTAAAACCGCTCCAACTATGAGTTTGCCCACTTTCACTCCTCCTCGTCGACCGCCCCTTTTTAGTGTGTTCGAAAACTTCTAATAACCTTTCCTTTTTCTTGTTATTAAGCACCTGCCAGCGTTCTCAGCATGCCCTATTCAAACCAGCAATGGTTCCTACTTATAGCTGTGCCTCCAATTGCCGTTTGAGTGATAGCTCCAGCCTCTTCGTCTCCATACAGTGGTCCGACTCCTTTGACGTTCGTGGTCGGGTTTTCTATCTGGAAATGTCCAGGTTTGACTATCAATTTTGTAGCTACGCACCTGAATGATAGTCTAGCTACTCACCTGCACGGGCGTGAAGTCGTTCGTTACATCGACGCCGTACATCTGCATATTTGCAGATGTCATCGCTTCCAGTACCTGCAAGTAAGTAGAAAATTGTCATATCCTTGAAGGCATCGTCGTCTCGAGATGTCCAGCTGAAGTGGCTACATCGAATTCCACGATCAGAATCCTCTCGTAAAAGAGAATCGGCGACTTACTGATGCATAAATCTCAGCATTCGCTCTCTGCTTTGCCTGCAAGGTGTTGTTCGACTGCCCAACAAAGTACCAGATCGGATAGTTGTCGCTGCTCTAAAATTTCTGCTATGAGGTGGGAGAATTTTGAGGATTAGACGGCTTTTGTCGACTTTTTGGCTGCTCCATGCAAAACTCTTCCATGCACCTAAGTGTCACCAAGGGTAACCTTCCGAGGCAACTGTGGCACAGACACCTGTTCCCAAAAGGATAGGAGACTTCGTTGATCTGGAGGTGGCTCGAATCCTTACTTGCGAAACGCGATCCCAGCTGATTGGATTACGAGGGCTGGTATATGTAGCGGAGACGGGCAGCATTGGGAGATGCGGACACCCCATCCAATCAGATCATATTGATTAGGAGTGCCATTCAGAGAGAGTGTGTACAGTCGGCACCCTGATCGGCTGGCATGTGTTCAGTCTGGGCTCTGCTTGCTCATTATTGGTTGGCGCGTTCCCACCATGCTGCTCATCTTCGCGACATGTACCTGAGGGCTAATATTGGCAATCAATTAATTCTGGGATGCGTCATGCACATCCGTTTTATACGAACTACTGGGGAGTCTGAACAGCAATTCGGTTGGTTGGTTGGTACCATTGGAGCAGATAACCAAGATGGAACTATATTCGTTATACTTGTGTCATTGGCGCGTGGTAGCGCAATCAGAGGAAGTGCCGATTGTGCCATGCACCGCATTCCAAGTTTCTGTTTCTGACTTCCAGCCCAGGCCAACTTAACCTTCCACCCCTCCGAAGGCAGTGAGTTCGTCACTTGCCTGGAAAGGGTAGAACACTGCCTCATCCATCGGATGGCCTCAGTCATTCCAAGTCAGTCGGCTTCAGTCTCCTCAAGTTATTCTACAGGCCAAATAGGCTTCAAATTGCCCACACCGATCTGTCGATGAGTTGGCCATCCCGTAGAAGAGGAACGTGCGACGCATATCTAGAGTGGTTCACTAAAGCCATCTTTTATCCTGTTTATCCTTTGTAGCGCAGTACCGGCTGCACCTCCACCGACTGCACCTACCAGGATCTTTTGTTCGGATGTCCAGTGCATGCCAACCAAGGTTCCATCCCTTGAGGGCCGTTGAATTGGTACCAGACCTGTCTGGTAAGGCTGAAGCGCTGAATTGTTCATCGGCTGGCCACCGCAAGTCTTTGTATGACCAAATACGTGTTCATTCTTTGTACTTATTCTTTGCCCAACCTTGGCACAACGCAGTAGGAGAGGGTAATGCAGTTCGAGAAAGAGGCAACCGCTGTCACTTACACCCTGAATTGAGGTTCTTGGCTTCGGACCCGCCCAGGACAACCAAGCTTTCCATCCCTCCGGGAGCCTCAAGAATTGACACCAGCAGGCGGTACAGCTCAGACTGTTCGCACTCATTCTACTTCAAAACGTCCGTATAAATAAAAAAATTTCAAATCCATGACGTTAAGCTCGAAAGCGAAGCTCATTCTTGCAGTGACCACGAGTTCACATTTGAGGTGAGCAATTCTCTGTAGATGCCATCGCTATGCTACTCAGTGCTCGATCCTTTCCTAAGCTAAGAAGGCGCTAGCTGGCTAGCCTCTTGAAGAGAATCGAAGCAATGGTTATCAGGAAGGTCAGGCGCAGTTGGAGTTAATGAAAGATGAGATCTCGCATAGACGACAGAAAAGACAAATCTTGATATTGATGGTGAGTACACATCTCGACCATTATTTCACAGAGATAGCACTTACCTTCGGTGGGAAGAAGGTCCACCCGACAGGCGGGCTCAGATGCATGCTAAACACTGGGTTTTCGATGTACTCATAGTCGTCACTCATGCCTTAAATATTCAAAATTCAAATTTCATTCAACTGTTCACCTCGGCTAAGCTCTCAAGGGGACAGCTGCTTCTGGAGCGATAGAAGCCTCTCAGAAAAAGCACTAACCTGACGAACAGCTTCGCCCGATGACAACGAGAACGCCTCCAACGAGGCATCGCAGCAACAGAGTGTTGGTCATTCGGTACCAGAGCGCCTTCGGGCCGCACGTCTTCAGGCGGCCGTTTTATAAGGCTTCTGACCCCGTCGTAAACGCTGTGCACGCCTTTTCAACCCACGGCCCTATACGTAACGCGACAGCGGCTGTTTGCCATTTAAGAAACCAAGGCTCGAAGTATTTACAGCCGCTCGGGACCACAAAAATCCCTTTCCGGTCCGCTGTCGTCTTCGTTGGACGCTGTCGTCGTCGTGGAATGGACAATAAAAATAAGTCGCCCTTAAGTCAACAGCGCATTCGGTACGAAATAATTCGTGAATGCGTGATAGCGTCAAGATTACTGATTCCGTTGACTAATGCTGAGAGCACTCTTCACCTCTATGTGATATCATTGAGGTGACGATTTTCAGGAAAGCAGGTTACGTTTGTGTGCTTGTCGGAAATACGTAACGCAGAACAATCAGAGAACGTCCCAGCCAAACATAACCAGCGGAGTGCCGTCCGTGCACATGCCACCCCATCAAGGCACCTTCCGTACACACCCTCTCTGAATGGCACGCCCATTCGATGCGGCCTCATTGCCTAAATCCCACTGCAGTGGAGCGCATTTCCGAAATGTACCATTTTCTGTAAGATTTGTCTGAGGAAGTCATGAACAAAACTAAGAACGCCTGCCTCCTGGACGAGACCCGTCACCGACTGGATTCTGCAGGATGTCAAGAGAACACCAGGATGCTCACCAACGACTTGGTCAGACTTCTTCGTGAAAGCCCTGAACGACTGGTATGACGCTCTTCGTGTCCCTCGAGCGAAGAGGATCCATTGGAGCAATCTGGCACGCGACAGGAACGAATGGAGACATCCCCTTGGCATCTGAAAGGAATAAACTCTTTAATTTGCGCTCTCTCGCCTGTCGCAGGAAAAGATATGATTTGGTCACAATTTATAAGATGATAAATGCTACTGTGGGTCTTTCTGTAAGGGACTTCTATTCAATATCTCATTCGAACACCAGAGGTGGCCCATGGAAAATCCAAATTCCTAGAGCTCATAGTAATATTAGATCTACTTTCTTCACAAACAGAGCAGGCACTGAATTCCTGAAATTAACAAAGAAATTTGTGCTTCCAAACTCCTTGAGGCAATATAAAACGATTATTGACAGGTATCTGCAAGAAGTCTCCTAGTACTTCGTTTTCTTTGATTACATTGTTTCACTAACCACTGGTTCTGTTCTTGATGTTTTCAGTGTTCTGATTTTTTTTTCGTATTGTGTTGTTTTTTTTTGCGTGGGTTTCCACGTATACATAAATAAATAAATGGAGACGCTGTTGGCGTCCGCTCCAGCAAGCCGATTATCAACGGGACGACAGGTGATACAGGTGATTCTGCTATTAGGTTGTCCCATAAGTCCCCGCCGTTTTCTTCAACGATTCACTGCGGATTTCGCCGGCGGTCTCTTGCATAGCGCTATAGAGCTTTTAAAACAATGATTTGCTTTATCATAAAATGTATTGCATTTCTTTTTTATCCTGAATTTTGTCAATTTTTAGGTCGTTAAATTCAAAAGTGAACAAGTGAAAAAGGGGCCATCTGCGCAGTCGCTTCTCTCCGCTTAGGTTTGAAATTTTTGCGCAGTTTTTCAAAGCATTTGGAAGGCAGTGTACTGTACTACAAGAATACGTGTTGGTCGTGTTTGCTCATTTGTCCTTTGTTGATTTTTAGGTCGTGAAATTGGGACGGCCGAAGGAGAAGATTTATTTCTACCGACAGCTCCTGCTCTATGGTTGGACTTGTTTGCTTGGTGTTATATGTTGTCCGGAAGAGGAATTCTTGCTCAATAAGAATTTATGTCGAGTTTATTGGCTCATGGTGATTTCGGTCGATATCAACAACTGAACAAGGACAAGGAGTTGTTGGTGAAGATGATTTTTCTCTTTTTGGAATTTTGTTGATATTCGTCAGCATGAGCCAATAAACGCAACACGAATTCTAATAGAGCAAGACATCATCTTCCGAACGACATATAACACCAAGCAAAAAAGTCCTACCAGGAGCTGTTGGAAAAAATAAATCTTCTCCTTCGCACATCCCAATTTCACGACCTAAAAATCAATAAATGATAAATGGGCAAATATGTAGCACCAACACGTATTCCTGTAGTATAGTACACTGTCTTCCAAATGCTTTGAAAAACTGCGCAAAGATTCCAAACTTAAGCGAAGAGAAGCGACTGCGCAATTGGCCACTTTTCCACTTTTTCACTTTTCAATTTAACGACCTAAAAATTGACAAAATTCAGGATGAAAAAAGAAATGCAATACATTTTCTGATGGAGCGAATCATTCTCTTTTGAAAGCTGTATGGCGGCGCTACGCAACAGACCGCCAGCGAAATCCGTAATGAATCGTTGAAAAAAACGGCGGGGACTTATGGAACAACCTAATATCTTGATGGAAGACAAAACTAACACCGTGCATGTAACATAGCCACGTGCAGATAACTCTTTTAAAGATCTTGGCACATCCACGATATTTTGTATTCCATACTATTTGATTCATGTCATGAGAAATAAAAACAGTATCGAAATTTCATGAAAAGCAAAAATTTCATGAAGGAGATAGTACGAGTACTAATATGTATATTAGGCCGTTGCATATGAAATGGCCGATTTTGCTACCTCAAGTTCTGGTCGACTTTTCATGGCTACGAATGTCCCCGTTTCAAGCAATAGTTTGGCATATGGTTTCTGAAAGCGCAGAATCTCTGCTTTCTTAAATTTACAGCTTTTATGACATAATTGTCTGTTGTCGATTTTTGACGTCGTTTTTAGTATGGATAAGCGTGATATTCGGGTGCTCTTTTTATGTGAATTGAAAAGTTGACACAACGCTGCGGCTGCATCTCGTAACACCAACGCTTCGTTTAGGGAGGATTTCGCTAAGGAAAGCACATTTCGCCACTTGTTCGAAGGGTTTTGATCGGAAGATGAAAGTCTCGAAAGTGAAGACCGAGTAGTAGACCGCCATAACTTCTTAACGACGACCACCTCAAAGCCATGGTGAATCCGCGTCAAACTGTGAAAGAGCCAGCACAGCATCCCGCGTTGACGGCAGCACTATCAGCCGCCACTTTATGATCGAAAAGCGAAGAAATTGGATAAGTGGATCCGGCATGAATACTGGGATAGAAACTCTAACTTCTATCATATTCACCAGATCTGTTCCCTACCGATTATCATTTCTTCAAGCATATCGATCGCCATGTGAAGGATTAAGAATTCAGCAACCAAGATAATGTCGAAAATGACTTTCTATGCTTTATTAATTCTCGTAGTTCTGATTTTTAGAAAGATGGAAGGTCTAAGCTATTGTCGCGTTGAAAAAAGTGTACTAATTGCAATGGACTTACTTCGATTAGCATTTAGAATTCATCCAAGCAAAGTTATGATCTGTCAAAGTCAAGTTTTCAGTCACGTTCGGCCATTTCATATGCAATGACCTAACAGATTGATACATACATAGGTTACATGATACAAGAGTTTCAACACAATCTGTCAGTGCTTATCGTAGAATATTCTCTGAATATACTGTGTTTTACTGAACTCCTTTCTCATGGGAACCACTGAGTCGAAGATGTGTTCGATTCCACTGGTAAAAATGTTGTCATCATCATTTCACGCGGTGTTTTCTCTATCAGCCACCTCTCTCACAGTAATCGGGACGACAAGGTATGAATGCAAGGCTCCTTCACCATCTCTCGCAGACTGAGGATGCGTGGCGCAAACCAACCCTTCAGCATCTTCAGTTCTACTCGGAGGAGGACGCCGTTAGAAAGGCGATACGGAAGCAAACATGGTGGCATCTCTCCAATAGGAAATCACATAGAAGGATCTCCGCCTAAACTAACACTGTGGGTGTAAAATAGCAGATTTCTATTCTGTCGTCGATCTCGACAAGACTGCGTAAAGTGCTCTCATTAGGATAGATCCAACCTCCATCCTCCTCATTCCTTCATGCTCACTGCTGCTGGTCGCTGGAAGATCCATTTGTGTACAAAGCCGTCTAATCTTTTCCTTAATTCTATGCCAATTGCGAGGAACTCTGTGATATACCCAGTGGGCTTACACAATCAACTCTTCAAGTATTCATGCACAATAAAACAGTAGATATATGTATTCATTTATTCACTTTCGCGGTGCGCACTAACACATAAAACAATAAGATCTAGAACAACGTTAGACAAAAACTAAGAATTCGCATAATCCGTGGGTCACGTTGTCAGTCACTGGGCCAAGGGATATCCTCGACAGGACGGCTTATGTAAGCCGAGTTTTCTTTGAGCTAAACCGTGGGAGATTGATGGTGAACCATACCCTTGGAGGCAGATCGTCCAAGTTTACGATATTTAGAGCGGGCAGCGCGTCAGGGTATGGATGAAGATCAAGTGCCAAGCGCTGGGAATCAGAAGAAGCGCCGAAGACGTCGTCCAACGTGCGTAGGGATTCAGAGTAAGGGGGAGCGGTAAAGGAAATTCGGGAAGAGGAGACCAATAGAGGGAGGACCAGTAAGAGGGTTCAGTAAAAAGTATCCCTAGAAGGGTGGGGGTTGCAGTAAGGGAGGACCAGCATTTTCTCTCAATACCGTTCAAAGTGTGTCGGGCTTCTGAAGGCGTGCTACGGACGTCGTGCTACGTGTATCGGGGTGCAGAAGAAGTTGCACAGACGTCGTGGTAACGTGGTGACACTTGCGTCGGGACTCATCGAATGTGTCACATACTTTGTGCAGCATGCGTCGGGATTCTGAACACGGGACGTGCCCAAGACGTCGTCCAACGTGCGTCCAGATACAGGAGACGTGCCGCTCCAGGGGTAATATAGTAGGACTATTGCCGACGGACACCAATACTGATTGATTTTTTTTTTGTTTCTGCAGAGCAAGCACTTCGGATTCAGACTCTCACGATCTGTTTGTCGTCACGTAGAATGGGTGCTTTGGAAAATAAACCGTGTACATGACATAGAAGGTGGATAGGCTTCATAAAAGCATTTTTGAAAATTCTGCACTACTGGTCATACTGTTCTACATGTATATAACAGTAAAACCAGTTTCTTACTGTAATTAGAGAAGGATGGCCTAAAAAATAAGACGGGTGGTGTGTTTTATTCTCGGGGCTTGCAAACGAAGCCCCCAGCCAAACGTCTGGTGTTGCATAATCCATCAAATCGCATCAGACTTTTTTGCGGTACCATTAGGGTGCACTGGCTACTGCTGCTAAATATCGTATAATCCTACAGAATAGAGGATGTATGAGAAGGCATTCGATGCTGCTTGAAGTAAAGCCACATCGTCCGTCGCGGTTCGTCGTACGCTCGTACACGAAGGACTAGTAACTAATGATCTCATACTGGGTTTTGCAGATATGGCCGACGGCAGAATGATGTTTGAGAAAGATTCCATTCTAGATGACGAGGTCAGCCAAAACACCTCTTTTCCTTCAGTAACTATTGAGAGCGGTGTCGGAAAAGTAGTGGAGGAAAAGTAGTATAGACCAACGCTTTTAAGGCAAAGATTGAGCACGTAATAGGAAACGCGCATAATAGCTTTTCTCTGCTGAGGCCAGAGATAAATTAGCGAAAATAACAGATTCAGAGCTTGCTTGTTTAAAACATAAACTCGAGTTGTTACAAAGAAATAGTCAGCGCTATGAAATCCTTAGTACTCTAAAACGTTTAATGGGAGGGAAACTGGTTCAGCTGAGGAATGGTAAAGCTAAGTAAGCAAAACGAAAGAGGATGAAAAACTATTGATTCTTCTTCTTCTTCTTCTTCTCCTGAGTCCCGCGCAGTCTCAGGGTACGCTGTTCTTGTGATCTGTCGCCACCTCATCCTATCAAGGGCGTCATCTGCCGTGGCGCCGACTTCGGCGAGATCTCTATTGATGACGTCCTTCCATCTTTTCCTTGGGGCTTCTCTCGGACGCTTTCCGGGTGCCTCGAAATCTAGGGCCAACCTTGTGAGGTGATCCTCTGGTCTTCTGAGGACGTGTCCATACCACCTCAGGCGCTGCTCTCTCATCTTCAGCTGGATCGGGGCTGTCTTCATCACTGCCCTGACATCCTCGTTTCGCACCCTCTCCCGACGGGTCCATCCACATGCCCACCTCAGCATCCTCATGAAAAACTATTGATTATTTATGCTATACATATATCGGTTTCCTGCAGAGAAAAACAACATTAACAGCTCTCATGTCCTTTCCACTTGGAATCAAGAATCCAAAAACTGTTCGACATATCTCATTATCAACTATGGTTATATTGTAGGGATTTCTTATCACAAGCTAGGAACTATGAGTCATATCTCCTCAACAACTATAGTATATTTTGTGGATCTCTTATCGCAACCAAAGACTACGAAGAACTATCTAAAAACTATCTCCATGTTCGAATGGATGAAAATCGACACCTTATATATGATTTCTTATCACAAGCCAGGAACTATAGGTACTGTGTGTCATATCCGTCATATCTCCTCAACAACTACGGTACATTGTGTCAATTTCTTACCACAAGAAAAGAACTACGCCTAACTTCGTCACTATCTCTACCGTCAAATGTATTTGGCGCAATAAATGTAATGAAATGTAATCTACTGTACATCGGTTTATCAAAAGCCTCAACGCCGCCTTCGAACCAGATGAAGGAAGAATCGCCAGCCATGGAGGAACAGGGTCAGTCCCTATCCTATCTTCAGTCGTTAACGTGCACAGATCCTGGTGATTTCAGAGCGCAGAAAAATAAGAACTTTAACGAATTTTTAAGGCGCATTAGGCTCATGCACTTAGGAGTGATTAGGGATGGTGCTTTAGTGGAGATCTTGAGCGGTGACCATCTCAGAGTTAAGAACATTTACCAAACCCTGTCCTCAACAGTGAAGGCTCATGGCTTCAAAGTAGTGGTGCTCAAGCTAGAAAAGCTCTAAGCGAACGACTCTACAAATAGTAGGATCAGGGCCTTGACGGAGCTAAGTAATTTCAAGATCAAACCCATCCAAGAAGTTTCCGAATTCTGAACCACATTAGAGAAACTGGCGACGCAGGCAAACTCCGGTAGCAATATCAGTGAACGATTCACGGAGCTAGCTCAAATTTTGCTCGACAGTCTAGAAGTTGCAAAATTGTGGCGGGCAATGGTGAATAGAGGGCTCCTGTTGCAGGACAACGCAATGCCACACACCTCACAATTGACCCAATTAGGTACCGAAGATTCCCCTCACTCATCACACATTTCCGACATTTCCCCCACTGAGCATCACTTTTTCCGAGCTCTTGATTGTAATTTTTCGTCAGAAACAATCCACTAACTTGGCCAATGTTGAATGTGCCCTCCTTGGTTTCGTTAACTTCTGTGATCTCAGCTTTTATTATTATGGATTAGATTCATGACCTACTCGTTAGTAAAAATGTGCAGATTCTGGTGGATTTTAGTTCTTTTAACAAGTTGTGTTAAGGCCGAGTTACAGCAGTTTGAAGTAAGTGGTCCGTTTCGGCTATTAATTTCGCGACAGCATAATATTAAAGAAGAGGTGATAGGTCATACTATAAATATTACACTATTTCAAATATGTTGCCAAAAAAGGACAAAAGAGAAAGGAGGCGTTTGACGAGGCCGTTCAAGGGAGGTGAAGCACGTGAAGATCGTCAACATTCCAGTTGCCATGAATAAGGACTTCTAGTTGCTCTTGGAAGAAATTGTGCTTAAACTCCTCTCAGTGTCATTCAATCTGCCGTTCTTTCAGAATCATTTGTGTAGTTAGTGCGCGCCAGCGCCAACGTAGTCAGTGTCGCGCCCCATTGTCACTAGTTTTAGAAGCCCGAAAGTTTCATTATTTCAGTAAGTACCTCTCTTGACTGCGATCCTGTTATCTGATTTTCTTGCTCTACCGTCGATCGTCCCCCGGCAACTTCCTGCGTACTCTCTGTTCGTTTAGGCACACGCTCACCGTTTCGCACTATTCCTGCCCGAATCTTCTCCACTACTACACTACACGTCCTGAGGATCAGTTGAGTGGCCTACGATTCCACACGAGGGTTCGAAAAACCGTCAGTGTTATCAACAAGACATGCACGAACACAGTAGGTTCTTCATTCCCTCGCCTTTTGTTTGTGTTTATATGTTTCAAATCCGCTTAGCAGGTTTAGGAATGTTGCTTTTAGGTTCTTAGGTTGCTGCTTTGCTAAGATTCCTAACTTCGTTAGCCAGTCCTGTTCTGTGTTCACTAATTACATTCTGTTCGTTCAGTTGACTATGTTGGTCCGTCATGCATGTATATGTTTGTATGTTATACAATATAAAGTTTAATTTCCCTGAGTTTTAAGTTTGAGGTATCGAGCTCTCGTGGCAGTGGTAAACGAGCCCTAGTATTCTCGTGCCTATCACTACTATATCCGCCTCAAATTCAAACACAGAAATGCAGAGGATGCTAAGGTCAGTTGTTGTTCGAATGAGAGATATATGCAGCCATTTTCTTAGCCTAAGCCCATGGGAAAGGAACCAGAAGATTTTGCTATTCGTTAAGGGAGTTCAAAATACTTCATTTTTACATAGTGAGTTCAATGTTGCAACGTTGTGTTATAGGTAAAAATGAACTATTCTTTCCGAGATTGGTTCCTGAAATAGGAAAAATGTGCTTGAACGAATATTGTAGAAGCATGTGGACAAATATTCGCTTCATACAGGAGAGGAACTTAAGAAGTACGGATGAAAATCGGTTTTGGTAAGATTACAGCTATATGTTGAAGAAATCTTTTTTTGAATAATTATTTATAGCTTGTACCTCCGCCAACAAATCAAAAAGCGATACGGGGTAGCAGAGGAAAAGCATGTGCACATGAAGATGTGTGGGATCAACCAGTGGTAGGAGAACTAGGAGTGGTAGAAACATTAAATAGGCATAGACAATAGACAATGATAAATATCAATAAGTTGTTTGGGCATATGATCTAGTGGTTCTAGCAATTGGCATCAAAGTAGATCTCTTAGAATGGAAGGGATTATCAATGGGCACTTTTATGGATGATCGAGTGTTAAAGAAAAAGGGAGAGTGAAGTCATGAAAGATCCAGGATGAAAAGTTATTGGCACCCGCAGGACCGAAACAAGTGGCAGTCACATCGAGCAATCGGATGAAACGGAACAGAAGGAAGAAGGGATTCCTGAAAGCGCCGCTCATCATCATCATTCTTACGTTGGAGTCGAAGCAGCCAAATACCTCTGTGAGGTGATTCACCGCAGAGCATAGAGATGGATCTCCTACAGCTCTACGTAGCTCGGTCACTGAGGGCAACCGACTACCCAAAGGGGGCAAGTAGAGCAGGGGAGGAAATCAGATTAGGATGAAACGCCGCAAATCTTAAGGCGACGTGGGTGGTCTAGAGGTCAATAGGTGATCTTGAGTGGCCCAAAAGGGTGCTATTTGACAAGAGGAACCGAATGAAGGCCAAAATAATCGTATAAAAGCAAGAAAGGGTTGCTTGCGACTTATTCTACTGCGTCGAAGACCGTCTCCTGTTCATCAGTCTGTCAGCCATCCATCCAGCTCCGTGCAGCCCCGCCTGCTTCTCCGCTGGCTGGTCACCTCCGAAGCTACCCCTTGTTTTGTTTATTTAATGACTTGTTTAATGGTAATAAACTTCCTTGAATTCATTGTTTCCAGCGTCTAGGACGTGAAAACGATAAAATGCTATACATTGCTACAGATGTAATATTTACAGTTGTTCCACTGACTGAACGCCGACCGACCAACAACTCAGGGAAGCATAGGGCTGTGCTCGTTGACTTCATCGAAGAAGGCCTGCTTTCGGCTTCCTGATGTCGGATTGAATGAGATCAGAGGCAGCTGCCGACTAAGAACTATAACATAACAAACCGATTAACAGACCTATTGAGGTTGATGAATTTACTTTCTACCATTACAGAACAAGGCAAGTCTATCTCTAATAATTTAACAATTTTGGCGAGGAGTCCGCAGGTTCAGCTAGTGAAACTACGACACGGTGAAACTGCGACATGGAACAATCTGAAGATTGCTATCTTACGTAGGTCATACAATCATACGCGAAGATACAAGGTGCAAAAGTATTGCTTCCATAGATGGTTTCATAGGCCCTCCCTTCCAGCACCACGAATCACAAATCTGAAGTATGTTGTTAAATGTATTTGTCGCAGCCAATACATTCCGGTACAACATTATAAATCCACCCACCTGACTCATCCTCCATTGTAAAGAACCTATCACCAAGGCGTGGTCCTCATCTGCGAAAACATTTATATGAGAATCCTAAGCAGGAGCAAGAGTGGAATACCATGAGCCTTTACTGAGAAAATAAATGTATCAGGCCGGTTATATGTCCACTTAATAGTAACCAAATTCACTGTAAAAACAGGAACAAATAAAACACGATTGATATTGTGCTACATCGCTCTTGATGTGAACAACATTGATAATTCTATTTGGCATACTATTGATAAGGTTATCCATAACAGGCGTTCTTCAGATCAGAAATCGAGAAGTGGTTCCATCTCATCAATTTTGTGGACCAGAATAAAAATTCAAGGTACCATGCCCTGGTCAGCTTTTCTGTCAAGGAATTTCATGTAAAGGTTTTCGCGGGTGAATAACACGGTGGTGACATTGATTACATGGTGTTCTTTAGCTTATAATGGATCATACATTGTGAAGCGTTCCGTAGTTTCACCTTATCCACCTCTATCTCTCACTGTGTTCTTGAATTCAGGTCAGAAAGGTTTGCGGAGTTAGCGCCCTTAACACCACAGCGATCGTGTTTTTGCAAATTTTGCACCCTATACTTCACAAAGCGAAGGTGTGTTGATGTCCAAGTTCGACGTTCTCGAACCTCGGTAATTTGTAACTATCTTTTAGTCTTCTTCGCCTGCCATATATGGTACAGATTTCCTTAGGGCGACCGATGCTTCAACGAACTCGTCTTTTTCAAGATCTGAAAGAAACTCGAAATGTGGGGTTCTGCAGAATTCATTTGGTCAGGCACGTCGCGTTTCCCCTTACAGGAACAACATGCTTCTAAGGGTGATAATAGGAAAGACTACATGACCAGACCACAGAGCTAACTCACCGATATCCCACCAGCGTCAAGATCTACCAGTGAATTCTCGCCTTTTATCCGTTTGTGCGAGCTGTGAGATGTCGTATACTGTTTGCGTACATTCTCTATCCTACCGTTCTCGAAACAGTAAATTTGACCAAACCACTCACTCACTCCATTGTTGAGCCGGTTCTTTGGCGCTGGTGGGATATCGGTGAGTTAGTTGGCATAGATGTAGTCTTTTTCTTAGAACTCTTAGAAGCATCTTGTGCCTGAAAGGGGTATGTACGCGACGTTTCTGACCAAATTCTGCAGATACAAACATTTCGCGCTTCTTTTAGACCTTGAAAAAAGACGAGTTCGTCAAAATTTCGGTCGCAATAAAGAAATTTATACCAAACCTGGCAAGCGAAGAAGATTGAAAGATAATTACGAAGGTGTAATAGTCTCTACATATTAACCTCTCGTATGATAATCTTGTCAGCATTGAAGTTCATGGACAAGCAGGTACTCAGACACTCGCAGCAGTGACGATTGCAGGACGGCGCGGACACCCTCGGAACAAATCAGTAGTGTCCCGAATTGTCATCGCGGTGAACCCGAGCTTCCCCTTTGGTGACGAGGATCTGTTAGGCGCGCGTTTCGTCCTTTGGCTTGGACATAGAAATTACTTTAAAACAGAGAGACGAGGGATCTCGAGGACTACCTTTATGGTTATCTATTTGCATTCTATATTTCTAGTGAGTTTCACTTATTATGACTGGCTATGTCGTGTCATTCGAGTCCCGCTCTAGCGTGTATACACTAGGCTGGTGAAGGAGCGTTGTCCTTTCGCGTTGTACTAGTTCTATGTATTTTGCCTTCGAGGTATCGTCAAGGTATAACCATACAAATGCGAATGATATCAGAGTGCCAGAAATGGCATGAGATCGCACTTGTTACACCGAATATCACACCTAGAACACTTTTCGACTTGGGAAACTGAAGAAGGCATAAGTATGATTTGGAAACTAGGTACATACCGTGCAACGGTAAGAGTAGGTCCTTCAGCAGTTGTTTTCTCCAAACGGAGCGCTCCATGATTGGGGTTTCCATGGCATCTTCCCTTTCGGCATTGTTTCCTAGGCTCATATAATATCTACCTAAAAAGCGCGATTTTCCGTCGAGAGCTCAAACATCAGCACAGCTAGTTATTGCCTCGGTTAGGCCCGGTCGAACGTAGTTCTAAATTTGAGTTCGTCTCTATCATAACAGGGCATGCCCTTGGCGAACCATTCCAAGAAATGAATCTAGAACGAGTAACATTAAGAATCGGGTATTAATGACATAATTGCAGCAATCACGTAGAAATTACTCCATTTAGAAGCTAAAACTGTTTAACAGCCCAAAGTGGCAGAATAGGAAGGAAACAGAACAAATTCCACTTACCGCAGTGTTCCTTTGACGACGTCGGAGCAGAACTTTAGCTTGCCTTCCCGCTTATTTTTGGTTCAGCCTTACGTTGTACTCCTTAATTTTTCCCAAGGATGGTGATCTTACAATGAATTATGTGATGAAAATGAGGCACGCGTAGTCAGAATATTTATCAGTACACCTGTTTAAGAATATGACGAAAAGTGGTAAGAATTTCATATGTGTGCTCCCACTTAGCCTGGGAGTCGAGGAAAGCTCAGTGGCTATGAAGTTCACTTGCAGAATTTCGTAATAGCTGATTAGAATTAAAAGTATACATAATCATCTATTCCTCATATACATTCCTAAATGGCAGATCCACTGTATTGCTAACTGAGAAAGTGGGCACCAACGCTGTTGGCCTGTTAGGCTTCGGAGCAGTTGTAGTAAGCCTGGAATCAAAAGTAGTTGACTTCACTATAATGATGCTTGCCTAAAAAGAAGCTAAATATGGCTCCGTTCCCCATTTCTGCAAGTATTGAAACCTATCCATCAGGCCTGACTTACGCATGTAGAGTCTGTATTTCTCTATATCTCTGGAGAGATGATTAAATATCACAAATGAGAATTTCTTGACTTTTTGAGGCGAGGAATCGGACAAACTTCTGATTGTCAAACATGCAGTCCTCACCGATTTAATTAAAGGAATCTTGTAACTCACTCCATATGGACCTTCACTGAGCTTTGTTGCGCCTTGTATGCCTTCTTGACTCCCGTTGTTAGCAGGAATGGAATCTGGGGAGGAACCACACATTTACTAGTAGAGGTCTTATGCCTATGCTGCCCTCATCGGGCCCTTGTGCCTATGCTCGCGCCGTTCGTTCCCTGCCACGCGGTACCTCTTAATACTACGGATTCCAAATACCCTGCTGCCAAAAGGGTGGTGCTAAGTTAGAGGCTACGCACAATCAACCTAAGTAACACTCCTAGCCTACTAGCGTCCCCACGGCTACGGATGACCTTAGGCGTCCTACGACGACGCGTGCGTAACAATCAATATATGGATATGTAAGACAGACACTACACGTCTACTTCCATTACAGTACACAGAGTAACCTCATGCTGTTTATCTATGACCACGATACGTAAGCAACACATACAATGCAATACCCCTACGAGTCACTAGCCCTGGAGACCTTAGCTACGCAACGGGGGACGAGAACCGGACCCACGGCTCAGATCGTACATCCTGCCGAGTGGCCTGTGCCAAGCCAAGGCAGGGATGCCGATGGCGGCCCCATGGTTACCTGCTAAGGCTGTCTGCTGCCACGACGGTCCTTGCTTCTTGAGCAACGTACGAAGTCCTCTTGCAGCGATTCCGAAAGTTGGCGGATTCGGGACTACGCTAGACCCAGACGAGCCGAGACGATGCCGGTCGAGACGAACAGATACGAATACAATGAACCCGTGCGGTAGGCCGCCTGCGACGACGGTGGCTTGGCGCTCCCGCCTTTCCTGATCGTTCGGTGCATTGAAGGCCCTGCAAGACCGTGCGCGCTGGACGTGCGCGCGCTCTTTAATTGTCCAATCGTGCGCAGTTGCGAAACTTCCTGTCTCTTCAAGGCGAGAATAAAATTGTCCAGCAAACCTCGATTATGTAAATTTCAATGAACTTACGCAAACATCTTGGAAGAGCTGGCGATTAAGGCAAAGGGCGCTCTTCCAGCATCAAATCACGAGGCGCAGTATTTCCAGAACAGAGATAAATTACTTGTTTAGAAAAACGTGCAATTTGCAGGAACATGAAATCCAGGTGTAAACGGTTTCAGCGTCCAGAAACGCCTAATTAATTGATCGAAGCAGGTGCCTGCGGATGTTCTTCTTCTCTCTATTTAAATTGTTTTCGACCAGCGAGTTTCTGAAAGGAAGCTTGCGACCAAATCTTGATAACGTCCACACGTGAGCATATGTAAAGCAACGCATGGTCAATCTTACAAGTGAGCGAGTAGACGGCGTGTTACCTTCGGTGTTTCATTGTTTGTTTCATTTCATTGTTTCATAGGGCGGCGTGTACGGTCTGCTATCGTTGAACCACAATTTGCGCTTTCTGCAGCACTGTTCTTGTTTAGTGCATGAAGAGATACTACCAGATACACATAATATTTACTTATTTATTTATTTATTTACTTATTTATGTACCAAAAGGCGCACTAGTGCAACAGCACAGTACAACAATAGTGAACAGTAGGGAAACTCTTGATCAAACAAACTCAACGAAGGCACTTCAAACTCAAGAATGGCCAAAATTAGTGAAAAAGCTAATATAAAACTGAAGAAAATATCCATTCCGAGCTCTCGCTTACCATGTAAATTTAACAGACTAAAGGCGACAATGCAGATGGGATACGCTGGGACTTATCACGATTATTGACAGAGAGAACGATAGAATTTGCACAAACTGTGTTTGTGAGTTTCAAAAGCATCGCATGTACTACTGTTTAGCTTAGAAGAGAAAACCATCCAATCAATTTATCCTAGCTGCCCAGTAATTTGCCTAGCTGCTTGACGCCTTGAATAGTAGTCGAAAAAGAACCGAAAACGAACAGAAGCGTAGAGATCGGAATGCTCCTCTACAGTTATACTAGCTAACACACATCAGAGACACCAATAGCAAACAGAATGTCTTTTTTAAGCGCATTCTTGAATTGTGACGACGTTTGGCGATGAGTGAAGGGTGGAGGAGTAGGGGCGTTCAAACCACTTCATACAGTTAAACACAAAATAATTATGGCACAATCGTAACAAATAACGGCCCGAATATTGTGGCTTTCGAGCACACAATGTTCACTTTAACACAAGTCTTTACGGGTTCTCCACGTGACCGAATAGCAAAAGCCGGCTATTATAAGTGTATACGAAACAATGTCTTTTATGCGTGGTAGTCAAAACTGTGCTATATTATAGGATCAGCAAACGAACAACAAACCGTTTCCAGTCTCCATATTCTCAAGGGGTTAACCCTCGAAGAATGGGAGAGCAAGGAGTTGAGACACAACCGTTATAGTGAAGCGTGCCTGTGTAAGGTACAATCCTTGCTTATGGACTCTACGTGAGAAGAAGGAACATTAGGATTGGCAAAGGTTCGGGACATGGGCCGCGTCGTGGAGCTCCTTGAACGCGCACGGATCCGCTTTCCAAAGAAAACGGACTCAGCAATCAAATATAACCCTAATTAGTAATAGTAATAGTTTATTACGACCTCTTAAGATCGATGTGAGATAAAACAACAAACGTGCTATCGCCACCCAAGTGTTTAGATGGCGACAGAAATCAACGCCACTTACAATACCGGCCGCGTCGCGCGGTAAAAAAGACGGTTTGCGACGGAAAACTCCGTCGCAAACCGTCGCATGCTCATAACTGCTTGCATCTTGAGTTATTTCGGAAACTGTTGGCTCCATTCGATTCGTCTCCTCGAGATCTACAAAACCATATATGAAACTTTAGCAGGCCACCGCGTTTTCGCCGTGGGTGGCCTAAAAAGTAACTGCAGCAGGCCTTTGCGATTGGATTTTCCAGGACGTGCATGTGACGTAAGCCAAAACGATTTGAACTTGAAAGAGTTATTGCGCTCCGAACACGTGCAATTTGCAAGCGGACGCCCCCCTCGATTGAAAGGTTCGACTCTATATGCATTGTTCACGGCGGACTCCGAAGGCTAGCTGGACAGTCTTAGAGCAATTCCTTAGTAGGGCGGCTGGAACTTTATGATAGAACTCCCCAAACGCTCACTATACCAATTGAACCCATTCGATTATTCTATTGATAGGTTCATCTCTATACGCATTGCAGGCGGCGCACTCCAAAGGCTCTTCGGACTGACTGGAGCAACTTCTAAGTAGGCACTCCATTGATAGGCTCCACTCCATTGATAGGCTCTATTTATACGCATTGTTCACAGCCTACACTAAAGCCTCCCCGGAACAGAGTACAGCAATTCATGAGTAGGGCGGGCGGAAGTTTCTAATCTAAAATAATTTCAAACACGGTTCTATCGTATATGCGGCGCACTCTCTCTTCTTAAAACCTCTTTTGTATAAGCTGCAGTCAGTGTTTACACTAAAGCACCTAAAGAGGGTAAGCCTTGATGTTTAGCCCGAAATTTGAACCGCTTTCGCTCGCTCGATTGATAGGTTCGATCCCATATGCATTGTGTACGGCGCACTCCAAAGGCTCGTCGGAGTGACTGGAGCAAATCTTAATTAGGACGACTAGAAATTTCTTACAAAGTTCTCCAAACGGTGCAAGATAGTCTTCAAAGCTTTACATTTTCCATCAAGCGAAGATAGAAACCCAGTGGACATGCTTTCGCCCATTCGATTGATAGGTTCGATCTTATATGCATTGTGCACGGCGCACTCTCGGAACATCCCAGGCATGACAGAACACTGACAACGCACGCCATGCTTGAGATACTCCGAAAACACTGCACGTCACATGCACGTCCTGGAAAATAAGGTGCTCCAATCGCAAACGCCTGCTGCAGTTACTCTTTTAGGCCACCCACGGCGAAAACGCGGTGGCCTGCTAAAGTTTCATATATGGTTTTGTAGATCTCGAGGGGACGAATCGAATGGTTCTGAAATAACTCAAATTCAAGAAGTTATGAGCATGCGACGGTTTGCGACGGATTTTTCCGTCGTAGTCGATGAATGATTTGTATTTGTAAGCACTTTAATATCCTCGCCCAGTTGTAATGAAATGATGATTCTCTGACTGATCGAATCATATTCCTCACATGGTCGTTCCTCCGTTAATATTTGCGGTACTGGTTATCCACCATCCCCTCGCCCTGAAGGGTATCGGAAGGCTGGTTCCAAGACGGCTTCCTGCACTTTGTTTTGTTTTAGGGATCCTCATGGCGAGATATTCTACGAAGATGACAGTTGCGGCTGTCAGGCTTGCGAGGGTGATTACGGTATATGCATATGCAATACTTGCCACAAACGGCTATGAAGTGTCCAATATCTGGGAGTTGTATGGTAAAGGAAAAGTCGTCCTCCTCTGCTGCGAAATTTATCTACAAATGAATGTACTTCTTGAAGAGTTTCACTCCACTCACGTAGATCAGTGTTCCAATGATTTTCAATATAGTGGTTTCTCGATTACAGTGTGACATAGTTCTTTTACCCTAGCTGTGTTAAAGAACAGCTTAATTTCAATGATTTTACAGAGTGTTGCATGTTGTACCACACCGCGGTGTTTACAATGTAACCGGAGTTTCTACGTTGCCTAAGTTTGACTTACACAATATAATTGCGACAGCGCCTTTTGCGCAGTTGTAGCAACCTCGAACTGAGCGATGACTCACATTACAGCTAAAACCAATAATGCCTTGAGAAACTCTTAGTACCTGTGGATCGATATTGACGGCTATTTTGATCGGAACCGCACAGGTATGAGCAATAAATACCTTAGTGCTGCTTTCTGTTGAAATTTCGCTACTTATGGGCCATGTTAGCGTGTTTGCCAATTTTATGGTGTGTGTTGCATTATTCGAGGTGCAATAGCAGAGTACATAGTCTTTTGTAGGGTTACATTTGCAGGCGTCATTAATTGCACACGCGATGTCATTTGTATGCTTTGGGTTTTCATTACAAACGTAGCTGAAAGCGGTCTTATTTAAAAGATAAGTAGTGATCTCTTCGTTGGTGATATAGCGCTTATTGTGGGTTGGGAGAAAGCAAAAGCGATTATTTCCAGCGACGTGTTTTGCAATTTGTTCCCTGTATAAGAGTGTATTTCAGCGTCATAAAAGAAAGACTGACGATGTTCTTGAAACAAATCCCAGGTAATTCTCACCGTTTCAAACCAGGAAGAATTTGACAAATTTCATATACTCTGGAATCTATAGGAACGTATTAAGTCCTGTAGAATCTGAAGAGACACAGCCGCAGCAGCATTCGAGTCCACAATTCCGAGCAGTACATGATGCCAGTTTATTTAATCGCGGCATCCAATTCTTCCAACAAAGTTTCGGGGTTTATTTCTGCGCATTTCAAACTAGTGCGCGTACCAGTTGTATGGGCACTGTGTTGTACCCCTGTTTCATTATTGCTGGTGTAGTATAAGGCTCGGTGGCAAAATTACAACGTAAAATCATGGAGAGTTACCTTTAGACGTACCACAGTCAGCTACAGATTGGCTTAACTCTAACAGAATTCAACTTTTGGAGTGGCCTAGTTGTTCTCCAGATCTCAACCCGATAGAGATCTTGTGATGCATTCCTATTTACAAAGTGTACAAAAATGGAACCACTTACACTTCATTTTCTGATCTGAAGAACGCCGCACTTGATGCATGGATCAATGTAGAGCAAACTGTTATTGATAACCTCAGTAGTATGCCAAATAAAGCTTTCGATATATTTTACAACAAAAGTGATGTGGAGAAGTACTAATCTTGCTTTTTCTACTTTTGTGATTAATCAAGCGTTTTTATGAAGTGAACTTATTTTTTGCACCCGTCTCCATTCGTCAAATTTTCAATAAAAGTTCGTAGTATCCTGCACTGATAAGATGGCCTGCTTAGAATTCTTATATAGAGGTTTTCGATAGTGAGGAATACGTTGGTAACATCATTGAGCCTCGGCAGCTGGTTCTTCGGGTACTAATGGACAAATTAGGGGATGTAGTGAGCCTATAGTTTTGCACCGAGGTGTATAATGTTGCCCAAGAAGGTGATGATATAGCTGATCGAGGAATGTTTGCCGCGCTCAGGGCATTTTCCACACTTCTGACGGTTCGTGAAGACCTGTTGACATTGATATCCTCTCAACACTCGGAACCTTAAGGAAAATAAGGAGCCAGGACCCTTTATCACCAGGTTCCCCATCAACTTGCGAAATCCTTTCAAAGGCGACCTCTGAATTTTTCTGAATGGAAAGTTTTTGAAAGCTTTAAGAAAATTTGTGAAATCATAGTGGAGAATTCCTCAGCAGAAACGATGTTTCCGAAGTCAGAATGAGAAATCCCCAAGTGGGAATGAAATTTCTTAAGTCAAATTGGGAAAATTCTAGGAGAAGACGAGGTTTAGGTAGTCAAAATAGGCAATTTCCAGTGTAAACGAGGTTTCCCCTGGGAATATCGAAAAAATTTTGTATGAAATTATCATCCTGGTGGCGGAGAGTGCCAACTGCTTCTTAAAATGTCGAAATGGAAGAGAAATTAAAGTGTTTTTCTTGCTTCAAAAATGTCACTAAAATAGGCGTCACTTGCGGTGTGTCTTCGTGTTTGTTACAGATCGCGACTGATGTTGCCAAGGCAGGCGCAATCGATCGATTACGCCGACGTTGTTCTCATGTGTTGCACTTAACACGTTGAGGTGCTGCTCCTTTTTGGCGCGTCGCGGAAACAGCGGACGGGTGCGTAGGGTGCCGTCGTTGTGTTCCGCGGGGGTGTTATTCTCAGGCGCTATGGTTTTTTCTCCAAGTTGTGGGATTCCGTCGTTTCGACGTCGTTGCTTTCATTGTTCTTATTGTCGTAGATATTTTCGATTTCCAATGGAATGGGCAGGTTGATAGGCCGCTCAAGGGTGCTTTCTGAGGGGTCGAATTTTGCCATCGTGATCGACTATCAGTTCTGTTACAAGTCATAGTTTTCACTCGTTGTGCGGTAGTGCGTCGTTAAAACAACTTTCTCCACCTTCAGCTGTTTTCGCGTGCACACTTTTTGTTTGATACGACGTTGTTGGAGTTTGCGCAATTCTATGAGGTATTGTTCCAAATTTACCACAGGTTCTGAAAATAATTACTGATCTTTTGTGGCTAGCGTAGGCGTATATGTGGAGCCGTCTTCTTCGTCGTCATTTTCTGAAAAGAAGAACGTTATGTTTGCATAAGTGTGGAGAAAATCAATCGAGCGTAGTATCAGCGAGTCCTTTACCATAATAGCTGTGTAGGTTAAGGGTTGCGTATTGATTATTGCCTCAGATTCGTGTATGGTGGTGGTGAAGCTATCTAAATTTACAATTTTTCTCTCCTGCATTTTTCATGACTGTTTTCATTGCATCTATGAAGCGTTCACAAAAACCGTCTTTCCAGGGAGAAAGGGGCGCGATAAATTTCCAGGTTTTTTTCATGACTGATTCCATGATCTCATTACATTACATGTAGCCGCAGTGGATATCTGGCCACCCTGTCTGGTGGATGACCTCGGCTGGTAGGAGGGAAACAAATACGAGAACTCAATTCTTCGTAGGCAATGTATGGATGCACGAAATCGAATGGTATCCTCATCGAAAAACTCCACAGACGGTGAGCAAAAAGTGGGAATTTGATGCATTGAACATAACCAACCTGCACTTTTCCAGACTCACTTCCGAACTTGAAAGCTTGAAAAACAACCGATAGTTATACGGCTAACGGCAAGTCTGGCAAAGCTCTGCGGCTCTCTACAAGAGGTGTTGCAGATATGACCATAGGTCTGTGATACTTGCGGGTTTCAGAAATCCAAAAAATGATAGACATGCTTCGGACGTTAACCTTAATTATTCAGAAACAGTGGGCTTTATTACAAATTCCACGATGGAATCCGGAGTTTGAAGGCTCGAAATGCGTGGAAAAAGGCAAGCAGCAACACAGGTGTGACATGATGAGCAAGCGGAGGTTCAACTAAGACGTACAGAATCTTGTCTGAAGGACGGAGAAGGAGAAGCGCACAGAGTTCTAAGTACTGTGACCATTTATACCTGTAATAACAAATAACTTGTATTTTTGAGTTTTTGCTGCGATGAAAGTGACGACTTCTTGCAATTTTACATCGGATGCGCTACACGTATGCTCTGAAGAGATGATGAAGAACTGAATAGGTGGTAAAGGATAAAGCTCTAGGGAATGGACGCTCTGTGACCAATCCTACTGTTCGATATCTTTTCAATGCGGACAGAAATTTCACGAATTAAGACTGAGAATTTCACGAATTTCACGAATTTTCAGCAAAGCTTCCAGAAGTTATCCTACTTATGCTAACAGTATAGTCCTCTCGCCTGAAGATCTACCAAGTTGCATCGGATCTGAAATAGATGAGGTTCGATTTCGCTGTTCGTACTTCACCTTCAATGCTGTTCCTACTTCACCTTCAATATTTACCGAAGAAGTTCAACAACAATAAGTAGAAAAATACGGATTGCGTTAATCACATTTCCTGTACTCGCTGCTGTGAGCACGATACTGACTCCTGTGGCAGCTGCCTCATTGATAGGGTACTGGCGTTCCTTGGGAATCATAGCCAAGACTGATTGGCTTAGGACAAAGCGATAAAGATAGCCCAGAAGTTATATACAATATATAAATCACTCTGGATCTCCTGGTACCCACCACTTTCACGATGAAGTGCCAGGTAAGTACATTATGGCGCGGAGCCAGCATAAAATGGAACGGATGTTTCGACGTAATGCCATTTTCAGTGATTCTTCGAGCACGGAATGTAAGAGGAGCTGGACAGATGTGGAGCAGTATATCAGTGGTCTTCCAGTCCATTTGAAAGCCATCACTGTCGAATACAAGATAGATTATGTGTTTTCAAACTTGATGTCTGCTTTACCGCCGCACTTTTAAAGGCCTAGTTTCTGTTTAGGGTTCTTAAGAAAGAATCGAAGTCAATGGGTTTCAAACCATGTTGAAGGCATGGATCCTTACAGATTATCAAACCAGACATTAAACCAAGCTCTAGCCGTGATGCTTTTTCTTTGCACCACAAAATGGATTTGACGCTGCCTTTTGATGTTAGTTGTTTGTCTTACACCTCAGTAATCCGAATAAGATCTAAAAGTTATCCTTCTTCTTGTCCTAAAGAATTGTGATCGCTGATCGGTTCAATAATAATTGCCTTTCCCACTTTCTGCTTACAGATTTGCTGCAATAGTGTACTACGGCTTCTTTCTATTATAATTTGCCAACGGATCGTTTCTGGAAGCCGATAGCGAGGGTTTCTATAATCTGCTGTGCATTCAGTCAAACAGAAAGTTGATACTTTGGCAGACTTATTGTCAGTAGTAGTCGCACTGATCATGTTTGTTGTTAAGATAGGTGAGACGTTATACAGCAGCCCCATTTCTCGCGTACGTTATGAGAGACCCCTAATTTGACCTCACCCCATTCAACTCAGACCTTTATATTTTTATTGCGGTTTTAATTCGGTAGGTCTAGTCGTAGATTGTTAGCGATAGGGAATGCCTAACTGCCGGAAATCCAGGTCAAGATCATTTACGCATCTGCGCTCGTGAAGAGTAACGTTTTCCCTAATTGCCTTTTTTTCCGAAAAAAATGAAAATGCTATATTTTTCTTTGTCTTTTCCCTTCTGCTGGAGGAGAATTTACCAATTGTCACTTGTTTTTAAATCTCTATCGGATTTCCTTTCTTGTTCACAGTGTGTTTGATTCTTTGATGCTCTATTAACTGGCCTTGGTTACCCTCTTTGTATGTACACCTGAAGGCCCTCACACACTTCTACGGCAACGCCGCAAGGGACCGACCAGAAGGCGGGAAGGCGAATAGCAGCAGTATGTCCCGACTAGAAATACAGTACTCCGCCGTTTCGCGCCTCTGCCGCTTCCCGCCGGCAAGACTGCGGGAGTGGCATGACTCATCGCTTTCCCCGCTCCCCGCAAAAGTGTGTGGGGCCTTTAGCGTGTATAAATAAATAAATAAACGTTTCAAATGACAACATTAGAAAACAGCTGGTACGAAATTATGTGCCAGACGATCGTGTTGTTTGTCCTCACTCTGCAACTGGAGATTGCTCAAAGATAGGGATGAGCTATCAGATTGAGTGCGGGAGCTGCAAGGCACGTATATAGAACTATATGAGGCCTCTACATATATTCGAATTAAAGAGCGCCTAGCTGCCAAAAGGCGTTGTAACGTCTCCGCTCGGCCTGATTGAAGTCGAAGAGCACAACAGTGAGGAGTGTGATGATCTTGGCCGTGATTTTGGCGTATGAAATAGAAAAAAAAGCTGCAAAAGCTTATAAAGCTGCATATATGCACTTCCTTCAATGAGGACATCTTCAAATCCCAAAGCCTGGTCTTCTTTAGACCCGTTGTCAGCAGAGCAAATTAAGTTACCACCGTGAGCAACAAAAACAAGCAACAAAAACAAAAAAACATCTCAAAATAATTTATTGAGCCGAAGTATTAAATAAATACATTGAGACACAGCGTTGACTGACTAGAACTTCCCGATGGTGACCACGCCATTGAAGCGCGCATTGAAGTTCAGCGACAATTTCTGCATGAAGGTGTTCGTCACGATGTTCCATTTGTAGCGGGTGTTCCCCACGTTGTGCAACGTCACCTTGACAGCCACTGTGTATGGCTGGAAGGCGAAGGCGGCTGTAATTGTGCACTTATAGAGTTAATAAATAAAAATCTTAATCAACAGACTGAAAATGGAGTGAAGAGGTTCTACCTCTTATGTTTACACCATGCATTCAGCTTCAATATCGTATCATGGGAGCATATTAAGGTCGTGGGCATTTATAAGGCCATGTAGGAGATCTCATAATACAGAAGCCTGAGATCTATTCCAATGGGGTGTTTCACGCTATCTGTTCAAAAATGAAGGGAAACCTGACAGCATATCATTAGACAAAGACACCCCACTGAGCACTCTGTCTTCCAGCCGTTCTTCCATGGTTTTATTTTATTTTTATTTTTATTTTACGTCTTTCAGCCATTCTTCCAACAATGAATAACCTCTGCATTTAGTTTTGCATGGTGTCGAAAAGGCTAGTGCTTCAGATACAGCATCCACTTCTTGGGATGAAGAATACACGATGACGTTGTTGAAACCCTCTTGTGATGCGCCACGAATTCTTTCTGCCCGCGATCTCGATGGAATACTTCCCATCGAGATCGCGAGCATTAAATTGAATAACTACTTGCCTTTCAGACAGCTTGTAGACACAGGGGTCAGCTAACTCTCGGACGAATCTTATTCCCAACCACTAAACCAGAGACAGCTTCACTGGCTTGAACGAGTCGAAATGAAAACCAATTCGCGGCGCATAGAAGGGCTGCGCCTCCCGCCGGCAGCGCCATATGATATCTGAGTTGACCAGAAACGGCCAAAAAGGATTTGCCCTCATAGGGCGGGAGCTTAGTTTGTTTTGCTACGCCACTGTTCTGAAACGGTTGCATAACACAACAGGAGGAGGTGCAGGCTGTTGTATGCACCTCCAATCAAGGTTCTGAGTTCGGTCCCGCCCAGGCCAGCCATAAACCTTCTTTTCTTGTCGTTTGGGAGTTTAGTAAGGAGAAGAAACTGCCTTGTCCATCGAGTGAATCGAGTGATAAACACAAAATGTTACATAGCCAAATACACATTAGAATTTCTTCCACAAAAGTAAGTAGCACGCGGAAGTAGAATGTGTGTCACGTCCCAAACCGTTCTACCCTTTGTCATTTAATCTTATTGCCCTCCCATAAAACTCTCTGAGAGCTCTGGCTGCTTAATAATCTTAGGGCAGTACACGTCAGCCTTGTGCCCTACAGGGGAGAAGGAGGCGCTCCATCAATCAAAGATTGACAGGACACTTAGGTAGACCACATTCCAAGGTTCCCTTGTCCAGTTTTGTGAATCCTGCCAAAACAGCAGACGGTAAGGAATGTCGGGAACAGCGTTGACTTGTATCGTGAGGCCTCCATGGCAAGTTCAAGGAAGGCCGTGGCGTCAGGTGGCCTTCAGGGTTCCTCTTCCGACTAGGATAGACCCCAATAAAGAACAACGCCTCGAGACGGAAGCAGCATGAACTTTTAAGGTCTAACCTCTTCAACTGCTAAACGGAGATCGGTGGAGTTCAGCCTTGAAGACCAACCTGTCGATGACTTTGCTCACTTTCACTCCTCCCTCGTCGGCCGCCCCTTTTGAATGTTTTTTTTTTCAATTTTTGGTTTTTTAAATTTTTTAGATAATAGTTAATTTTGGCTGATTTTTTGGTCTTCGTTTTTTAGTTAATTTCCAATAATGTTTCTTTTTCTTGTTAGATGAGACATCCGCCACCGTCCAAGTCCTTCACAGAATGGTCTATTCAAAGCAGCAACGATTCATACTTATAGCTGTGCCTCCAATCGCCGTTTGTGTGACAGCTCCAGCTTCTACCACTCCGTACAATGGTCCGACTCCTTTGACGTTCGTGGTGGGGTTTTCTACCTGAAAATTCATGAATTTGACTGTAAGCCTTATAGCTATGCACCTGCAAAAGAGCCTAATCACCCACCTGCACAGGCGCGTAGTCGTTCGTCACATCGACGCCGTACATCTGCATATTTGCAGCTGTCATCGCTTCCAGCACCTGGAAGTATGTAGAATGTCGTGACATCCTTGAAAGAATCGGCAGTTCTGGGCGCCTGAAGACGTCTAAGCCGCCATATAGAACTCCAGGAGGGAGGCCGGAATCCTATCTTACAAAGGAAGTGGAGGACTTACCGATGCGTAAATCTCATTATTCGCTCTCTGCTTCGCCTGCATTGTGTTATTCGACTGTCCAATAAAGTACCAGATCGGATAGGTGTCGCTGCTCTAAACTTCTAAGTATAAAGTAGGTGAAATTTGGGGGTTGGAAGGCCGTCGTTGGCTTCTAGGATGCGCCGTGCATATCTCTTCTGCATGTTCATTCTGGATGCATTTATGTAGGACCACAAGCAACCCTCTGAGGCACCAGACATCCAAAGACTTTGTTGCTCTGGAGATGACTTGAATACTTTCTGGTGAAACATACAAATTCAGCTGATTGCACAGTATGTGTTAATATCAGCAATAATAATCTAATAGTGAGCTATACAAAAATTTGTTTTGAAAGCGGGTTTAGAGAATTTGCCTTGACGTTTTAAGGGGTTAGTTCAAAAAGGAATTGGTGGCTGTTATTGAAAAGGTTGACCCCTAATGGTTGAGAATTTAGCTTATTAAAAACATTAGGTTCAAAAACTATAGCTGTAGTTTCCGTCGTTTTTAACACTTTTAATCGTGTTGCTAATAAAAAAAATTGGGAGACATTTTCATTACTTTGCACGTGGGTCGTTTATTGGGTAGAAGGCAGACAGAAAGACAGGCAGAAAAAAAGAAGGACCAACTAAGGTTAGATATATGGGTGTTTTGTACTCTTCATGGGATGGGTTTAAATTATTGAAGCAATACCAAATATCTCCAAATCCCACGATTTTTTCCTTGCTAGTGTCTAGTATTTCTTCCATGGTTATATATGTAGTTCTATATTGGTTTGATGGTGGAATGGCCGAATAAGCGACTGTTACAGCTGTCTTCTAAAAAGTGCACCTACCGTCGGAGGGAAGAAGGTCCATCCAACTGGCGGGCTCAGCTGCATGTTGAACACTGGATCCTGGATGTACTCATAATCGTCGCTCATGCCTTAAAATGTGCAAAAATGCATTCAAATTTCAATCCGTTATTCACCTCGGCGAAACTCATAGGAGGTAGCTGCTTCTGGAGGGATAGGAGCATCTCAAAAGAGGCACCAACCTGTCGAACAGCTTCGCCCGACAGCAACGAAAACGCCTCCAATGATACATCGTAGCAACAGAGTGTTGGTCATTCGGTGTAAGAGCGTCTGCAGGCCGCACGTCTTCAGACGGCCGTTTTATAAGGCTTCTGACCCCGTTGTAAACGCTGTGCGCGGAGCCTCTTCAACTCACGGCCGTATACGTAACGCGCCAACGACTGTTTGTCATTTAAGAAACCAGGGCTCGAAGCATTTACGGCCGCTCGGGACCACAAAAACCTCTAAGTGGACCACTGTCGTCTCTTTGACGCTTTCGCCGTCGTGGCTTGGAGTCTAAAAATACGTCGCCCTTAAGTCAACAGCGCATTCGGTACGAAACAACTCGCAGCTGCGTGGTAGCGCCAAGTGGGCCGACCAGTGATTAAGGCATGGGCCAGGCTGTCTATATCGGCACAGCAGGGGCGCATTCAGGCGCCTTTACCATCACTTACAGATGAAGGATGCGTGAAGCATACAAGCTCTCCAGGACCATTTAGAGGGGAGCACCACCGTAGCCTTTCCTTAGCCTATTACAGCGCTTTTTATCACTATAATTCGCCTGACATCGCTTTGTTCTTACTAACGTTTACTTTCCTTGGTGCTCTTGTTGTTTCATTCTTTGCAGGATCAGAGTTCAGCGCTAGATGGGGGACAGCATGATCCCATTTTCTAAAATCATCACCCAATTTGTTATCTGCTTGGTTGCTATATGAGTGCATACCAGTCTAATTTCCGACGACTATTATCCTCATGTGATGGTTCCACGAGGTTGGTTGGCATAACTATGTCACGAAGATGCTATATCCCTGGCCACTTGTACGAATACTGTTTTTCTTAATAGCCTGCGCTATTATCAACCACTACGACAACAAAACACCTACGGTTTTCCCCACTTTCAGTTTACTGGGCTCTGAGTCTGGTAGGTCTCGCTGTTTTCATAGGTTTTCATAGTTTTTCGTTCTTTTTACTATTTTCTTTCTTCTCTTCCCCCATACTTCCAAGCATCTGAGCACTTTGTGGTGCTCTCATTGTAGCGTTAAAAAATTTTTAAAAAATTAGGTGGCGCAAAGTAAAAGTAGGTTTTTTGCTTCATTGGTTTCAACACTTTTTTAAAAATACAGTAAGACTTTGAACATGAGGTATTATATACTGTTAGAAAGCTTATTATATGTGCTTTCTAAATATTAAGTTGAGTCAGGGCGTGAGTAGCGCAGATGGAGGAGGCGCCGACTCTCGCCTGTACTCGATACCAGGTCCCTGGTTCGGATTTCTGCCCAGGCCAACCAAGCCTTCCATCCCTCCGGGGTCGGTGAATTGGTACCAGACTTGTCTGGGAAGGATAGAGCGCTGACTTGTTCATCGGCTGGCCACCGCAAGTCATTGTATGGCCAAATACGCATTCATGTCGCCTCCACGACATCCCGCAGAAGTAGAATGCGTAGCGCATCCCAAAAGGGATTGACTAACGCCGTTCTTTATCCTTTATTTTAAGTTTAGTCACAACTTTTGCAACATTTCTGTTTTTTCTGGAATTCAAAGAAGACCCGTTGAAGTATTATATACTGTTTAAAAGCTTGTTTCCTAGCGATCATTTTTGGTTATGAATCGTTAATCTTCCTTGCGTTGTTGAAAAGTTCTATTCACTAGAACAATGACTACTCAAAGTGAGATTGTGTGTGATTTCATTTTCAATTAAATCAAGCTCAGCAGCAACCCAGCGAATGGGTCAAGCACATTCAGGCAGTCACCGGCAAGTTCACTCCTAACCGAATAAATTACTGTAGATGGTATCAGCAGCTCATTTCCGCCCAGAAGGGCAACAAAGACAAACCACTCCCGGAAAGGTGAACAGCTTTGAACAAAGGACGCCTGTGCCAATCCATCAAGTCGAATTCTTGCCAAACCACACTAGGACTCTCTGCCCGCTGATCTTCACACCTCTCAGTGAACCACCGCTCGTCGGCTGCAGTAGATAGGAAGGTCGTAAAAATCACCTTTGTCAGTGCCCCAATCCCAAATAGACGGAATCCCAAATAGATCGCTGTGCTTCTTCCGACTGTAGACCGACTTAGAGGAGTTATGAGCATGCGACAGTTTCCGACGGAAAAATCCGTCGCAAACAGTCGCATGCTCATAACTTCTTCGATTTTGAGTTGTTTGAAAAACTGTTGGCACCATTCGATTCGTCTCCTCGAGATCTATACAAACGTACATAAAACTTTACCGGACCACCGCGTTTTCGCCGTGGGTGGCCTGAGAAATAACTGCAGCACGATTTTGCGATTAGAGCACCTTATTTTCCAGTACGTGCATGTGACGTGCAGTGTTTTCGGAATATCTCAAGCATGGCGTGCGTTGTCAGTGCTCTGTCATGCCTGGAATGCTCCGAGGTGCGCCGTGCACCATGCATATAGGATCGAACCTACCAATCGAATGGGCGGAAGCATGTCCACTAGTCCTTTACGGCAACAGCCCGTCAGGTTAGTCACCCTTCGCAACTCCCATATCTGATCTTGTCTTTTCCTTATGAAAAGTATTCTGTAGGATGAAATGATGTTTGAGCGAGTAGTTCTGCGAATGTTTCCGACTCTTCCAGGCTCCGAAGAAGGCGAAACTCGCCGAAACGTCAGCCTAATAAAAGACGTTAACAATCTTGGTGAACAGCTCAAGAACACTACATCGATAATCAGGAACGTCATGCCAAGATTCATTGAAAGTCGAACCCGGGCATGTCCACTAGGTTTCTATCTTCGCTTAATGAAAAATGTAAAGCCTTCAAATCTATCTTGCATCGTTTGGAAAATTTTATAAGAAATTTTCGGCCATCCTACTTATGATTTGCTCCACTCAGTCCGACGAGCCCTTGGAGTGCGCCGTACACAATGCATATAGATTCGAACCTATCAATCGAGTGAGCGGAAGCGGTTCAAATGTCGTGCTAAACAGCAAACCTTACATTCTTTGGGTGTTTTAGTGTACACACTGACAGCAGCTTATAGAAGAGCTGCAAAGATTAGTTAGACAGCGTTAGAGCAATTTCTTGGTAGAGCGACTGGGAACTTATGATATAACCCCCCAAAGGATCACTCTACCAATTGTCGAACCCACTTGATTGATAGGTTCGATCCTATATACATTGCGCACGGCGCACTCTCGGAGCATTCCAGGCATGACAGAGCACTGACAACGCACGCCATGCTTGAGATACTCCGAAAACACTACACATCACGTGCACGCCCTGGAAAATAAGGTGCTCTAATGGCAAAAGCCTGCTCTAGTCACTTTTTAGGCTATCCACGGCGAAAATTCGGTGGTCTGGTAAAGTTTTATATATATTTGTGTAGACCTCGAGAAGACGAATCGAATGGTGCCCACTGTTTCCCAAACAACTTAAAATTAAAGGAGTTATGAGCATGCGACAGTTTCCGACGGATTTTTCCGTCGGTCTTTTAACCGCGCGACGCGGGCGGTATTGTAAGTGTCGAGGTAAATGCAACCTTGTCAGCGCTTAAGGGAACATTTACCTTCAAGGCGAGGCTTTTGCTCCACTGCCAATTTCTGACCCAATACATCTTTCCGCTGGCCCGTTACCAGCTCTGAGCTGACCGCCAGCTGATATTACATCTTATTTCCTTCTCTCATTTCCTACTAATTAGGCAATCGTGGTGCCTCGCGGATGGCAAAGGAAGGCGGCCGGTCGGTACCGCAGGGTAGGTGCCTAGCCTAGCCGCAATCCCCTCGTATATTGTCGCCTGCGCTACCAATTGGCAGTGGAGCACAACCTCTGCTTTGGCCGTCATGAATCAGAAACAGAGGTAAGTTCAGGGAAAGTGGCGGGTAAGTGGCCGTCAGGGTAAAGGCGGGGGGGGGGGGTAGGATTTACCTCCGGCCGCGTTCATTAATCCGGCCCCAGGTCGAAACCGACCAAATTCTACAGAGATGTAATCCACTCAGTTCATGAGAAGCGGAAGAAACTCATTGAGAATAGCGGCAATTACTTCGTTCAAGTCAATCTTTTTTTTGTTGAGAAAAACAAATTTTGTTGCAAAGTTTATGACTCAACCTAATATGTATATGGAATTTAATTCTACTCCCCTATTTAAAAAACAATTTGTTTTATTTTCAGATGTCTAGACGCGATTTTCGTCAAATCTACTTCTACGAGTTGCAACTGTGCCGGACTTCCGCGAAAACCGCTCGAAATATCTAAGTATAAATATATAAGTATGCGGCCAGGGAAGTGTAAACGAATGCACAGGACAACGTTGATTCCAAAAGTTTCGTGCCGGCAATACCAGCCTCGAAGACGAACCACATGGCAGCCGTTGATAAAAGCCGTCAGTCGAAGCTGATCCGCGCAAAACCACGCGTGTATTGCTGAGGACCTCGACGTCGTTCACACTGCAGCGCATATAATAGGCTTTCCAACATTGTATAGCACCTAATGTTAAAAGTCTTAGTTTAGTTTATTTTTTTTTGAAAAAGTGTTGAAGCCAATGAGGCAAAAAACTCGATTGAATGCTAACCGTGAAGACTCGGTGTTATCTATGTCCAGTCGACTGATACATTCAACTCTTCAATTATTTATGCGCAATGAAACACAATAGATATATGTACGTGTGATGATATTCACTCTCTACACTTCCTCATATGCAATATGTATAGTTGTTCCTCCACTGATCGAACGTGGACCCAACGGCAACTGATCACGACAACATGGGACTGTGCTCGTCGGCTTCCTCGAAGAAGACCTGCTTTCGGCTCGGTGATATCAGACTGGATGGGATCTGAGGAAGCTGCCGACGAGGAACTGCAACTTAAAACCGATAATGTTCTACTGAACCTTCCGCGAAGAGAGTTTGCTTTCCGCAGATTATAGAAAAGCTATCGCAAAGAACTCAGAAATATTTTGAAGTAATCTCCAGGCTTCATGGGAGTTGGGTAGCGCAATCGGAAGAGGTGCCGGTTATCGTGCGTTTCCGATGCTCGGAATTCCCACCCAGCTAACCAAGCCTTCCCTACGGGATGGGTGAATTGGTGCCAGACTTTTCTGTGGAGGATAAAACACTGACCCACCCATCGGCTGACCACCGCGTATCCGACTGCATCTGCGACATCCCGTAGAAGTCAATGCATGGCTCACTCCATCCAGGGATTGATTAACACCGTTCTTTATTTTTCTTTATCCCAATATTTTCAGGTTATCTAGTGAAGATTCGAATCGCCGATAAGTACGAGGCTCATCTCACAGCGATTTGCCTCTCTTCTCCACCAAAGCGTAGGCGGATCCCGCAAGAGAATTGGCCTTTTTTCGCCTTCTCCTCCACCATATTCAACGCATCAGCGGCTGTCGCATCGTCACCCGTCAGACTATTGTCTTTGCCGGAACAGAACGAGCATCACGAAACGAGGCTCACCGGTCGGTGTCAGAATCGGGAATGACATCCCGGGCACGTCGGCGATGAGATTGATGGTGTGGTACATCTTCGCCGGCGGACGACGTTTCGCCATTCGCTTCGAGATGAACTCGTTGATCGGCACGATGTCCGGATTGCACCTGAAAAGTCCTTTGCTTCAAAATAGGGCGCACCACTAAAGAAACAGGCTAAAAATTTGCAGAGTCATCTGCTAAGCAATCAAAATCTAGATCATACCCCTTCATGTGGTGATTATCAGCCCGACCAACTACACGTGCCATGACCCCAAAATTTTTTAATTTAAAGAGCTTCCGAAGGGGTTTTGACGAATAGATTAGTGGAAACTGGTCAGATGAAAAGATCAGATGAGCTCTAACTTGCTCAAGAATAGGGTTACAAGACCCATGTAGATGAGCAAGAAAGTCTTTCTAACCCACCATATGTAAAGCAATGGATTCAGCATGGGACATAACCGGCTGATGATGACTGGAACCACAATGTAGGAGACGTTGTTGAAGTCGGATTTCATCGGATTCAAGCACACCACCGAATAGCCGAGGAACGGTAGCGTTGACGCCAGGAGGCAGCCGAGACCCACCTAAACTCAGAAAATGTTGGAAAATTATCAGTAAAAAATTATCAGTATTGCTATGAACGTAGTAAACATTAGCTTCGCATGATGAGTAAAACATTTTTATATTTATGTACACCTCGTCCTCGCTTAAAATATTGAACTTTATTCAAGCCTTTATTCAGAGCAATTTTTAATATTGTTTCTCACTCTATTATTTAAGAAAAGGCGTTGAATTGAAAGCAACAATTTTCCTATCAACTGAAAGTCTAACCGTTCTTACTCATTTACTAAAACTACATGGCTAAAATCGCATCATTTTATCTCGTCGTTGTTTGATAATATGAGTCGTGAATTTCTGACTATACGTTGTGATAGAAAAAGGAAGGCGGGAGGCGGCGTGGCTATTTTGTTAAAGAAAAATGTCGGGGCTGTTGAAGTTTTCTCGCAGTCAGTTGTAAATTCCTATGAGATTCTCTCTGTCGATGTGTTTCTAGAATGGTGCAAACTCAGATTGGTCGCGGTTTATCGGGCTCCTTCCTGCAACTCTGAACAAAATAAACAACTAATCATAGCTATCAGCGATCTCGTTGAGTGTGAGCACCCATCTGTTTTGTTGGGTGATTTCAATTACCCTGACATCAGCTGGCCGGACTTCCGGGAACCATTCTCATCAGATAGCGCTTGTTTTGTGGAAATGATGAGGAGTCACAGGCTTGTGCAATTTGTAAATGAAGCGACCAGAGGTAGTCACATCCTAGATCTTTTGCTCTCATCTGAGAAGTCGTTTGTTGATGGAGTCATTGTAGGCCCTCCCGTCGGTTTGAGCGATCATAGATGTGTTAAGTTTCGATTATGTTGTTATTACGTCGAGCCCAACTACACGTATGCCCGTCAGTTTAGAAGGTGTGATTATAATAGTGTTTGCCACTTTCTTTCCTCGTTTTCGTGGAGGAATTTCTTGGATTCCGTGACAAAAGTTGATGAAAAATATGAAATCTTTATTAGTATCTTAAAAGAAGCTGTAGAACTATTTGTTCCGTGGGTGCGTGTTGAGGCTAGCCATTCTTATTTGCCACAATATTTACAAAACATGCTGGATTACAGAGATTTCTTGTTCAGATTAGCTAATGGAAGTAGTGTTGCAGACCACTGGAAGAAATATGACGAGTTTAGTGGAAAATTTCTCCAGGCCTTGAAAAAATATAATGCGAATATTGAAAAGAGAATGCTTGAGTCCGGCCGTAAAAGGAACTTCTACAGGTTTCTGAGTAATAAGCTCAGAGAGAGGGATCCGATTGGAAGCATCATGAAGGACGATGTAGTAGCTGTTCTTGATGCAGATAAGGCGGAAATATTGGCTGATAAATTTTGTGAAGTTTTTCTGGGTGATACCTCGGAACTACCGACATACATTCCGGAAGTGAGTGAGCCAATGGGCGCAGTCCCGTGGTTTGATGGAAAGATGCTCTATGAACATATTCTTAGTTGTTCCGATTCATGCTCGCTCACACCTGATGGGATACCCTCCATATTCTTGAAAAACATTGCTCATGTGATCGCTGGTCCCTGGCGTATATTTTCAATCAATCGCTGATGTTTGGTGAAGTGCCCAAACGCTGGAAGCATTCTTATGTTACACCTCTGTTGAAAAAGAAGCCTGGGAGCGATATCAACAACTAAAGACCTATCAGCATCACGTCCATTCTGTACAGAATCTTTGAGAAGGGGATTAAGTCTCATCTTTTTGAACATCTATCCAGAAACGGACTAATTCCAGATTGTCAGCATGGCTTCGTGCCGAAGAAGTCAGTGGAGACTAACATGCTTGAATGTCTAAATGATTGGACGTATTTCCTAGAGTCGAAAAAGGCATGTGACGTAATATATTTAGATTTCTCAAAGGCTTTTGACCGCGTTAGCCACTCGAAACTGCTTTACAGATTAACACAGCTGAAGGTGCAACCAATTATCTGTAGATGGGTTAAGGATTTCCTGTCGAACAGATCATTTCAGGTTAGAGTTGGTACAGCTTTCTCATCCATAAGGTATGTAAAAAGTGGAGTCCCACAGGGTGGCGTCTTGTCACCGCTCTTGTTCATGGTTTACACTTTAGATTTCGCAAAAGAATTGGAAAATGCTGGTGTTATTGTAAAGCTGTTCGCGGACGACGTGAAAATCTATCGGGAAATTTCCACTGTTGATGATTGCGTTGCACTTCAGCAGGGGATTGATCTAGTCAAGGACTGGTCCAGACGTTAGTGTCTTTCTTTGGCTCCGGAGAAGACAGTGCACATGAGAATTGGGACTTCGTCAGCTGCCTTAGATTACTGTATTGATGGACAATGCATCGGGAAAGTAACTTCGGTAAAAGACTTAGGCTTCGTTTACGATGAGAAGTTGGACTTTTCAGATCATATAAAGCTAATATGTCGCAAGGGGTTGATAAGGTTGTTTCAAATGTTCAAAGCCTTGGCAACGAATGATAGAAGAGTGTTGACAATGGCGTATAAGATATATATCAGACCTATTGTCGAATTCGGATCTCTTGTGTTCTCGCCTCGTAAAAAGAGAGATGTGGCCTTGCTAGAAAAGGTTCAAAAAAGTTTTACAAGGAGAGTTTTACGTAGAACCGGAGGATTTCTCTATTCTAGAATCCCACGGGCTAGTATTAGAAATGCCTATTTTGGTCTTCACACTCTGGAATCGCGCCGAAAGTTGAAGGATGTTTGCACTGTTCTTAAAATGCTCACAGGGAGGGTACGCTGCTCTGTGTCAGAATGTTACTCCGTCATACCGTCCAGAACTCGAGGCGGCTCCATGAAATTAACTTTTGCCAGAGCCAGCACCAACCTGAGGGCTAGGTCTTTCACCTGTCGAACGGCTTCTGCTTTCGTAGCACTCAGGTTTGGTGTTCCTGCCTCACCCCATGCATCCGCTGAGTTCAAGCGTATAGCCACAAATGCACTACTCGAGTACTAGGTCATGTGGTTAATGGTTTGAGTGTTGCTTGGTTTTGTTTTTGTTTTCCTTTCTCTGTTACACGTGTGTCTTATACCCACGTAATAAATAAATAAAAATAAATAAATTTCTGAACAAAGATGTTCGAGCTGCAGCTTCCTATTCTGTACGAGACATTTTATTTATTTATTGTATACGTGGATAACCACGCCATAATATCTGATAAGCTCAAGTCGCGATCAGTTATAAACCCAAACTTCTCTTTTTTTCGAACGAAATGAATCCATTTTTGAAATTTCGAATAATCGCGCAAATAAATCTGTTCTGTAACTTATTGTTTGAGCAGTAAGAAAACAGTAAAATCATTGAATCTACGTAATATAAATCAAGAAACACTTGCTCCCAAAACACAATTTCATGCCTTAGACTTTTTTTTGCCAAAATTCTCTCATAGTGCAGTCAGAGCTTTTTCTTCTAGGTAGTCTTTCAAGTCATGAAAGTAGAGCCACAGTATAGACCTGTTCTTTTCCGCATTCTTAGTACAGTTGGAATTTTATTCTTATAATGACTATATTTTCCTCTTATGAATTTTATGTGGTTTTTCAGGATCAGCATTATTAACAAAACAATTAAGACCTCTCAATTTTCTACTTGTATTTGTCTCGATTCAACTTCGTTCTTTGTTCTTTTTATTGTGTTCTTGACATAATGACGATAGTTTTTTTCTTTATGGAGTGCTCACTGCTCTTCCATTGTGATGCACCCATAATGTATGAAGTAAATAAAGAAGTCAAAGGTTCGACGTTGAAATTCGAACAATGTTCGAGCAACGGCGACCTATGATTGTCGACCAATCGAAATCCTTCGAGTTACTGCTCCAACCTGTCGTTCCAGCCTAACTCTAGTTTTTACTACAGCACGAAAGCGATTTTGTGGATATAGGTTGAGAGAAACGATTGTTGCTAATACAGCTCTATTCTGTATGTCTCCAAAAGATTTGCCAGGCATATTACACGTACCTTAGCCACACTTCCTTTCGGAGCCCATGTACAGCACACTGCTACTGCGTTCCCATTCTCCTCACGTGCTTCCGTTCTGCTTTGTCTGAAACTTTTATAAAAAATGGTGAAAATAGCACAAAGTAAAGGATAAAGGGCTGCATTACTGAGTCCCAGTTGGGACGCGGCACGCATTCTATTTTACCGGGATGTCGAGGAGGTGATTTGAGTGTGTATTTGGCCATACGTTGACTTGTGGCGGTCAGTCGATGAACATATCTATGGGGGGCTTTATCCTTCCCCGACAAGCCCGGTACCTATTCATCGACCCCGGAGGGATGGAAAGCTTGTTTGGCCTGGGAGGTAAAAATCCTAACCGAGAACCTGGTATCGGATGCACAGCCTGCACATCCTCCGACTGCACGCGCCAAGAAGAAAAATACGAAACAATCTATCAAGTTTCTGTAAACTAAGATGCTTCATGAATGCATACTGTAAAGTTAAATAGATAATACAAAAATTAAATAAGTATAGACGGATAATAAGAGTGGAGCTGCAGTATAGCTGATGGCAATCAAGTTTTGGAAACGTATGTGATATGCGAAAATGCGACATCAAGCGACTCCGAGCGATATTTGAAGGTTCCAAAGAGAGCGCTGAATTGAGCTCAAGCTAGTCGGGCTTCATTGAGCCATTTCAATGGGTGATACTCTATTTTAAGCGCGAGTTAATCTAAGGGCAATGGTGAGTGACACTAGTCGACAATGAGCACACAGTGCAAGGAGCAGTGGCTTCCAGAATCGATTATGAGAGCGACAAAAAGCTACTGTGTGGTTGGAAATCCTTCAAAGAACTAATCGCGTCAACGGACCTTGGTGACAAACCATAAGAGACTGTGGCGACAAAGATCGAGGGGACGCGACCAAGTAGAATGGTAGTCAGATGAAGCGTAAGCCAACAGGAGGCAAGAGGTGACACCTGATAACCTAGCGACGATGGTATTACAACAGGCCACGGTTCGATAATAGACAAGCATAGACGTTAATAAAACCTCTTGCGAGATGCGCCGCGCATTCTTCCTCGACGGGATATCTCGAAGACAATTTGAATGCGTGTTTGACCTACAATGGCTACCGGTGGCTACTAGACGTTGCATCCGACGTCGACTCAATTAATTCGCATCCGTCATTTTGTTCCAAACGCTGGTTAAAACGTTTGTGCAAACAAAAGGCATGCTTGAAAATTCCGGAAGCTTACGGCGACTCAAATTGGGATAATTTTTACCAGATCGGATTTTCGGATAATACAGACAACTAATTTTGATCAGAAATGAGGCTTCCTATCCGATATGAGATCCGAAGATTAGTCAGATATTTGCATCATCCGAAAGTAGGTTCTAGTTGAAACTACTCTTATTCTAATCATCCCAAGATTCCGACTTTTCAAAAATGCCATTACTCTCTTATCATCATTTTAGCCAGGACAAAATGACGGATTCGAATTATTGCCCGATGGAGAGGTCCGTGTTTTATCCTTTCCAGATAAGCCTGGCACCAATCGACCGATCCCGTAAGAATAAACCCTTATCTTGTCCGGTAGCGAACTCCGTACCAGGAATTTTGAATCGGAGTGCAGGTCGGAGCCGACGCCTGCGCCACCGCGCGCCCACAGTTGAATGTAGAAGAATACGAAACGAAACTGGACGATGTACGGCAAAATAAGCTACATAATTCGACGCTGAACCATAATGGAGAAAACCGTCGATGTCTGTGTGATACTGCTCGACGGTGAGCGACATCTGGCGAAGATGGTCGAGGCTAGGCGTCAAAGAGCGGTTGCGTCGACTTCCGCGGAAGTCAAAACTTCCGGTGAAGAAAATGTGGTAAGGAATACCTTTCAGCAATCAGGGCGAAGATACACGACCGTGGAAAATGAGTGAAAAGTCTGGCTATTAAAATATTGGCGACAATATTTTAATAGCCAGACGAGCACGGACAAGGACAAGGCGGAAGTACTGGCTGACAAATTCTGTGAAGTTTATCAGGAGGACGATTTTGAACTGCCTAACTATAATCCGGATGTTTGTGAGCCTATGCTCTCATTTCCGTGGTTTGATGCGAAACAGCTTTATGAAGTTATTTGCAACTGTTCAGATTCATCTTCTCTTACTCCAGATGGGATTCCTACTTCATTTTTTAAAAACACTGCTCATGTGGTGGCTGGGCCACTAGCGTACATTTTCAACCAATCACTAATGAGTGGTGAGGTACCGCAGCGTTGGAAGCACTCGTATGTAACTCCTATTTTAAAGAAGAGCCCAGCGAGTGATGCTAGTAATTACAGACCGATCAGCATCACGTCCTTTCCATGCCGTATTTTTGAAAAAGTAATTAAATCTCATCTATTTGACTACCTGTCCCGAAATGGTGTAATTCCTGATTGTCAGCATGGGTTCGTGCCTGGAAAATCAGTTGAGACAAATATGCTTGAATGTCTAGATGATTGGACAGCTTGTCTTGATTTGAAAAGAGGGTGCGACATAATATACTTGGATTTTTCAAAAGCGTTTGACCGGATAAGTCATTTGAAGCTGGTATATAAATTAAAACAGCTAAAGGTGCACCCGGTTATCTGTAATTGGATAAATGAGTTTCTGACCAATAGGACATTCCAAGTAAGAGTGGGTACGTCCTTCTCCACTATTAGACATGCTAAAAGTGGGGTTCCTCAAGGGGGAGTCTTGTCGCCACTATTGTTTGCTGTTTACACCTCTGATATTGCCAAACAATTGGAGGACATCGGGGTAGTGGTTAAGCAGTTTGCGGACGACATTAAAATTTATCGGGAGGTGAACAACCTGAATGACTGGTGCATACTTCAGAAAGGTATTGATTTTATGGAACTGTGGTCCCGTACTTGGCGGCTCCCGCTAGCTCCTGAAAAAACGTTGTATATGAGACTAGGTACGTCGGAAGCGGCTGGGGACTATCTAATTGAAGGGCACCTTATTTCCAGAGTAAAGTCTGTTAAGGACCTGGGTTTTGTTTATGATGATAAGCTTGACTTTTCAGAACATGTACGAATGATCTATAGGAAAGGATTAATGAAACTGTTTCAAATTTTCAAAGGATTGTCAACTAAGGATAAAAAAGTGATGACGATGGCATATAAGGTGTATGTCAGGCCAATTCTTGAATTTGGATCTGCAGTCTTTTCTCCTGGCAAAAAGAAAAATGTTGTGATGCTCGAAGCGATCCAAAGAAAGTTTACTAGAAGAGTGGTGATTAGAGCAGGTGGTTTTTTGCACTCCAGAATCCCACGGGCTAGTATAAGGAATAGCTACTTAGGACTACATACTCTGGAATCACGTCGCAAGCTTCGAGATGCTTGTATCGTCTTCAAATTGCTGAATGGAAGCATAAAGAGTAGTATCTCGAAATCCTTTTCCGTGTTTCCATCCGTAACTCGTGGTGGCGCAATTAAGCTATCCTTTGCAAGGCCCAGGTCTAACCTTCGTGCATTGTTCTTCGCGTGTAGAGCGCCAGCAGCCTTTTGTAAGCTTAAGATTGGAGTACCTGCCTCCTCCCAGTCATTTGTTGCGTTCAGGAGTATGGCAAAACGTAATCTGCTGAAGTACTAGTTTTAGCTAAGGTGTGTTAGAGTTGCTTGTTGTTTGGTATGTTGGTTTCTTTTTAAGTTCTCCTTGTGTTTGTTCGTATATTCTCTGACGTGTGTCTTATATGCACGTAGAAATAAATAAATAAATAAATAAATAAATATGCCACGCAAGCTGATCGTATAATAGATGGTGACCGAAATTGACCGGCAACGGATTAGATTCTGCTTAGGATCGCATCATCAAAAGCTGCTGCACTTCAGGACCACAGGCAGGGTTTAGAAAAGGGCAAAGAAGTACTGACAAGAAAGCATACAACAGAATCAACTTCAGTCTTCTGGAAGAGGTCCCACAAAGCTAACAGATTGAAGTGCTAACCTGTCGACATGGTCGATGATGCTGTAGTAGAACGAAGACGCAATGCAGACCGGAATGAGGAAGAAGATCAGGCAGGTCGCCGTCAGAAACGCGATGTAGTGATGAGCGGCGTCGGCCGATTCCTGAGACTTTGCGTCGAAATCGCCCTGTAAGCGGTAATTGAACTGTACCATATCGTTTATTTATTGATTAATTCAGTTTGAGTTTATCTATTGATTTAAATTTATTTATTAAAGTGAGTGGTAGCGCAGTCGGAGGAGGCGCTAGCTGCAGTATATACGCGATCCCAGGTTCCTGGTTCAGATTTCCCGATAGACAACCAAGCCTATAGACAACCGATAGGCAGACACTCATTGGGGAGGGGGTCGGTGAATTAGTTCCATACTTAGTCAGACGGAGCGCATAGCCCTTGTCATGCAGATATTCCACCTTCTTGTGACCCAAAAATAGGGTGGTAGAGAAAAGCAACGTCGGATCTGTCCTAATTGGAGGGGGCATACACTGTTTTTGCGTCTACATTCCCTATCATGGGGTTCTACGAGAGCTTTAGCAACGGTCTCATATTGCGAGCGCTTTCATTTAAATTCAGTGGATGTGAATATATGGCATGAGCAGGTGCGAGGTCCTTATCGTAAGAAGCGCAACAGTTCGTAGTATACACTTCCATCGTTTTCATATACTCATTCGGCAGTCACATTATTTATGACAGATACTTGAGGATAAACGGCAACATTAATCAATCCCAATTGGGATCAGCCATCAGCATTTTACCTCTATGGGATAACGTGGAGGCAATTTGAATTCGTATTTGGTCTACATAATGGTTTGCGGTGGCTAATGAACAATTCAGCGATCTAACATTCTCATACGAGTCCGGTATCAATCTTCTAACGCTAGAAAGATGGAAGGCTTGGTTGATCTAGGTGGGATATTCGAACCTGGCACCCGAAATCGGGCGCACGCGACAGCCGGCGCCTCCTCCCATTACGCTACCGCGCGTCCATTGCGACCAATAGACTGTCATCCTTCAACTGTGTATATATATATATATATATATATATATATATATATGCATGTATGGATATATGTATGATAGTTCCTATTACTCAGGAACTATCATACATATATCCATACATGCATGGCACCTAGTTAAGGTCTATGAGAACAATCCTTGATTCATCTAGGCGAATGAGCCGCATGACCAACGGTAACGTACCTGCCGCCAGTCCAGCGAGCACAGTGTGTTGCCGTGGAAAGTACTGTATTTACCGTAGCCAGTTACTGGTACGGCGCTCCACAGTGTGGCGAATACGGTGAGGCAGATAATCAGCTTGAAGTAGTTGCTGTGACTTCGCCATTTACCTGAAACGTTTCAGAGCTCAAAAACACCGTTTTGAGATAGCTGGTCTCTCAGGAATGAGCCACACATTCTAATTGTATGTGAACTATGGAACATCTAATACATAGCTGTGAGTTTCCTCAACAGGGGTATCAAAGACCTAGACTAGGAATCAAACCCATTATCAATTTCTATGACCGCAAGTAGCGCCAATCACCGGCCGCGCTATGTGTTTCCCCATTTTCACAGAATATCTCCCTTCTAAACCTGACCTCTAACAAGGCAGGCATCCTATTCGGCAAAATCCAGGCTTCTTAGGTTTTTCTATGTTTTCCAAGCACCTGATGGCTTGCCGACGTCGAAAGTTGCATAAGCGCTATAGGGACACCCAACTGATCTTCTTGGAACCGTTGCGTCCAAAAAATCTGCCATAGCATTCATTTGACAAGATATAAGGGAGGATCTGGAAAAATGATGAATGATTGTACCAAAATAGCCTGCCGCGGCAATATTTATGGCCAGGGCATCCCTAGCACCTGCTTCGTTTGAAACTCCTTCACGAATAACAGCCAACTATTCTTCAGGATCGGTCAATTAGTTTGCAGACATGTATAGCAGAGATAGAGGTATCTATACATATACCATTTTCACTTCAAAATGGGCACTTCTCAAATCAAAGTGGACATTCTTAAGTCACCGTAAGACTTTTGATGCCAAAGCGAACTCTTCCAAACTGAAATGAGCTTTTTCTACATTAAACTTCATAGAGACTTCAAAAAAGGTGGGATAGTTTTTTGTTCATGGAAAACTTTAGAATAACGTTCCTTGAGGTTTTAATTCATCTACTCATTCAGTGGACAAATGGCTTAAGATTTCATTTAAAAAATTTAAGAAAAATATTGATTTAAAGCTTATTTTAAAGGGCAGGAAAGCGGCCATTTTGTGCCAAAGAAAGATTGCGCCACACCCTCTTTGAAGAAGTTGCGATTTTTACTCGAATGACAGCAGAATTTCTGTTTGCATGGAGTTTGACAGCTGTCAACGATACAACAAGAGCAACTGTAAAGATCACACTCTCCTCACTTTGGTGGTTCGTGTAATTGGTATTTACACTATCAAAAAATTCTACTAAAAAATTAAAATTACTTACTAAAAAATTATGATTTATTGATTCAGGTAAACTAAGAATTTCAAAGAATGTTGTATCTGATTTCCTTGGAACAAAAAATTATTCTAACCATCCTGTTGTGTACACAGTTTAACATGCCCGAAGCTCATTTCGATTTGCAAAAGTTCGTTTTGATTTCAAAAGTCCTAAAGCTCGCTTAGAGGAGTGCCCAATTTCATTTGAATAGTGTCCAATTCAACGTGAAAATGGTATATAAAGAAGTGAGCGCTGTGCCGGTTGGGGGGGGGGGGGGGGGGGGTAAGCGCTTCCTCCTAGAAGTGAATTTTTTCGGTGTACAGCTCGGAATGGAACAGCATTTTGTGTCTTCCCTAGCGTAGTCCACCTTTGCCCTAGAATTCCACTAGAAAATGGAACTATAGCGAGGAAGATGAGGAGGAACACTTTCATAAGAGAAGACCACACCGTAACACGCACTGAACCAAGAAGTACTTCGAATCGATTTATTAAGACACTTGAGGAAGTACCGCTACGTCATGACGCTTAATCACACTTCAGGTGGATGAGACGCAACTGGAAGAAGGGGTCACTCAGACACGAATACAGACAATAGTGTTTTACTCCGTGCCTACGTTAACCACGTCTTACTTCTCCCTAGGGCAGCTGAACTGGTAACGGCAGTGACTGGGCAGTTCAACCTCAGTCTTGGTTTTGTTTAGGACCCAACAAGCTGCTATGCGGACCTAATGCATAGTTGAAGTGACTGCGCATCTAACCCGTGAATAATAAGTTCGAGGTTGAGTGCATGGCGCATCCATAGGATAGATCGCTCGCTGCTGACCTCTAAACTTGTCCACTTTTTCTGAGTAAAAAAGCAGACAGGTTTAGAGGTCGGTAGTAAGCGATCTATCCTGTGGATCTATCCTGCGATCTATCCATGCAGGCAACTACTACTAGTTTCTAAGTACTTTTGTTTTCAACTTAATTTATTAATTTTTCCTCTTCTAGAAGTATTTGTTCCTTCGGTATTCGATTGTTCAGTTTCGACTGTTCTGCTTGTAAACCCACCTTTCCATACTGGACAGACAAATAAGTAAATATACTATGTAGGGTTTGAGGATGCGCCATGCATTCGCTCCACGCATAGTTGCACAGACCTTGAACTTGACTATGGCCAGCATTTTGAGTACGATTCATGCGTCATGAGTATGCCCTTCTCACTCGCACTCGCAATAATCTGGTGCTCAAACCCTACTAGGCCTTTCTATGCCATATTCCACCGCGTTACGCGAGCCTCTCTGGATTTCGACATGATTAAGTGATCGCTTCTAAGAAAGCGTGGTGACTTAGGAGAGTGTCGGCTTCACGTGTAGCGCTTCTCAAAAGACGAGTACCAAAAAGGAGCTCACTCACCCCACTTTGGAGCGATCGTCACAATGTAACGGTCGAAGGCGATGATCGTCGCCAGAACCACCTGCGACAATGACAGCGCCATGTCGATGCCGCCGTAGATTTGACATGTGGCGTCCGAGAAAACGCCTCTGAAATGACTGGTATTCGTTATTGCTACAGTACCCTGAGTAGATCATCCAGACAAATTCTTAAGATATAAGGTAATAATTCGCATTTTATTAAACGGGCAAACTTTTTTAATCGCGTGGAAACTCCCGCCTAAACTGCACCATACGCTGATATGTACAGTAAACTTTCCTTAGAAGAACGATTTTACATTATAGAAACTGAACGTTCGTGAGCGTCAAAAAGTGCTCTTGCCCTAATCATCCAGTGGTAAAGCCTTTTGAACGTTGGACTGATTGATCAATTCAAACAAATGATGTTGTAATAGTGCCGAGTACAATACGGCTCCTATCCTTTGGTTTTTGGGCGGAGTAAAAGCAAAAAACCGCCGTTTTCGCCGTGTTCACATCACTCCCTTCAAGATGTTCATTCAAAAAATAAATGCAGTAACCCAAATCTAATATTGCTGATGTTATCAATGATGTAGATCTCACCCAGTGGTTTTCAAAAGTTTTTTAAACCACTATATGATGCCGACATCATTGAATACATTGCCCACATCGGTTTCGGATGGATACTTTTGTTTTTTGAACAGGTCCCTTCAAAGAAATTTAAGGAAAAACAGCAAAAACGACAGTTTTCGGACTAGAGGGCTTGGACTCAAAAAGCAAAAGGATAAAGTGTTATCCAAGAAACACAGCTTACCGAGCTATTTAATGCAGTACAGGAAAAACTTTCTTGTCTAGTATCTTAAGGATTCAGGATGAAACTTCATATGTAGTTTTACACCTCATTAGGTTGATTCCTCGTTGCTTTTTTGTTTTTTAATAATTCCAACTTGTGTTCCTTTGCGCTGCTTTGGTTCCTCACGGACAGAATAAATAAATAAGTATAAAATAAATAAACAAGTATGATACTATAAGCTTTGTAGAAAGCAATTTAAAACTTTGAGAGCCGAGAAGGCTGAGTGGTGTTTAGATATTCGTACGGAATCGCGACACTACTTTGCAAAGTGTGCCGGTTCAAGTCTCGCGCAGGTCAGCCTGGCTTTCCCTTGCACCGGAGTTGATACCAGCCTTGTCCTGGACCGATAAAACTCTGGCTTATCCATCGCCCACACATATTCACGGGGGAGGCCAAGTGAGCATTCAAATGGCCTGTGCGATATTCCGTAGACGTAAGATGTGTGGCGCTTCTCAAACGGGGGAAGATTAACGCCGTCCGTAAATGAGTGAGGGAGCCGCTTAAACTGGGACGTACCCCGAAACTTTGACTCCACTTTAGTCGGTAGTGAAAGTCAGCATTGTTTTTTCAGTCATTTATGCGGCAATCCTCTCCAATTCTTGGTGAAATGTAGTTGCCCTGCTCGAAGAATTGATTGACGCAAAGATATTCCTTACTGTCACTTTATTCATTTTCCTCACTTCTCGATGAACCTAACAATTAACATTAAAAACAGCAACAACATATAACAATTTAGCCTTCTCAGCGGCGGAATTTTGCTCATAATATTCTGAGAGAACGCCACAGTGCTCGGAGAGCATTGTGTCCTTAAGGTGATGACGACAATCGTTCTCCCAAATAGCGTCATAAAACGGACTCGTTCAATTTTATGTACCTTCTGCGTGTCTTATTTTATGGTTTAGATGAATTGTAGTGCTGCTAGAACTAAAGGAACGAACTGCAGTGAGTAACGGTCGCTGGAGACCTTCTGAACATCGTTAGATCCCAAATGGATGGATGAAAGGTTCGCTCACAGGTACTCAATACAGGTTGCAGCCTTTTAGTTCACAAGGGACTTTCTGGAGGGTTTTTCCTTCGGGCCTCGTTAAACCTTTACATCGCGAAGAGATTCTTCTGAAGGCCCCAAGTGATCTTAAACCGAAGATGTCCGAAAACTGAAGAAAACACGCAAAAGGGAACAATGTGACCCAATCAAGATGGGTTCCTTTTCATGGCGCGGAAACGGGCGCCAGACAACTTCGGAAGTGATGTCACCCTTGGTAACCAGACCACCAAAAATAGTGCCCTTCTGGGCATTGATTTCCTCTCAAAAGCTGGAGAATGGTCTTCGATCCAACCTCAGCTTACTTATGCTTCGGATTGCATGATTCTGCAGCAAATCATAACATAAGGATAGAAAGGCGCCTTAAAATTCTGAGCTCAATGTTTTGGTCTCCACAATCGGTAGGTGAAGTTTGACATCTATTAATCAACTAAATATAAACAATGGCCCAGACAGGCAAAACCTTCCTATTAGCAGAGTTCTACTCCATCTGGAGGCCTCTACAAAAACCTAGCCCTTATAGGTATATGTAGAATTCAAAATCCGCCTGCACAATGACTTCTAGACCTAGCAGCGCAAGGATATGCGTTTTCTTCCTCTCACAAATATGTCAATTTTGGCTTAGACGACGGCTTAGACGGCAAAAGATAAGGATGGGAATGACGAACGGCTATAATCAATCCTTTTGGGATGCGCCACGCATTCCATTTCTACGGGATGTCGTGGAGCCGGTTTGAAGGCGCAACTCACCTACACAATGAATTGCGGTGGCTAGCTGATGAACAAGTTGTGCTTTATCCTTCCCATATATGTCTGATATCAATTCACCGGTTCCGGAGGGATTAGGCGTGTGGTTGTCCTGGGGGAAGTCCAAATCAAGAACCTGGTATCGCGTTTACAGCGGCAGTACGTACCTCATTCGACTGCGCTTCACGTGCACTGGCTGAAGGATAACCCGGATAAAAGGGTAAAAGGCGGCGTTAGTCAACTGCTTTTGAGATACGCCGCGCTTATTACTTTTACGGGATAAGCAACTCATTGAATGGTTGGAGTGGGCAATTTAATGCTTATTTGGCCTTCACAATGACTTGCGGAGGCCAACCGATGGACAAGGCAGTGCATCCTTCTCAATAATTTATCGTTCCCAGGGAAATGACCAATTCATCGCTCTCGGAGGAATGGAAGGGTGCACGCGATAGTTAGCACCTCATTTGATTGCGCTCTTCGTGCCCTTCTTAAAAGGTACAGAAAAATAACAGACTTGAGGGACTGCTAAGCTCCTCTAAAAGAAGCGATTTTTCCGTAAGCCGTGTAGTGGTACATTACACTTTCCACTGCGCTAAATGCACCACTCAATAGTTCTCAGCTGCACACACGCCTCCTTCAGATGGTGATTTCTAAAAAAAAAGGCGTGTGTACTCAGTGGGAGCAAAGGGCCCGTGGTAGCGCAGGTGGGGACTCTGGCGTGTATCATGTTCATGGTTTGGAGTTTTTGTCCAGCCCAACCAAGGCTTCTATTTCTTCGAGGACGGGATGGAATTCTGGAGACCAACTTGTCGTCAAGGACAAAGCACTGATTTCCCCATGGGCTGACCACCAGAAGTCATTGTTTAGGTCAAATACGCGTTCAAATTGCCTCCATGACATCCCATGGAAGCAAATAGCGTGGTGCATCCCAAAAAATTGAACGATGTCTTTATCCTTATCCTTTATTCCTATGGTGGTATTGAGTCAGCGAAACTTCTCCGACGAGAATTACTGCGCGCCGATTTTAGAGAGCTCTTAACTAATAAAAGCAGAAGGCCAGCATCCACGCGAGGATCTCCGGTCACCGTACTATGGAAAGCCTTGCTGCAAGGGTGCACTCTCACTGAATTCATGGTCAATGGTCACCTTTTAAGGCATGTGAAGAATGCAGATATATTATAGAGTCTTTAAACGCTGCCCAGAGGAGTACGCATAGAGCCAGTTCGGCAGAATTAGAACTCAAAGCGCTTTCATCAGAGAAATTGACGCTAACGTCGATCTTCTTCATTTCTCCTTATCTTCAAGTGCATATGCATATGTGGCAAAATGTATAAAAATGATAAACGTGCAATGGTTCGATCCGAGACCAAACCACCACCTGTTCGGACTTTGCACTCACAGAGTAGATTTATCAGCACTTAAACATCGTGAATCTAAATTATATTATTAATGTGTCAGTATTTTGTGCCACACGAGGTTTGTAGGTGGATCTTTATTTGCGACCTGACGTTTCGACTTTCCGTCGTCTTCAGAGGCCTAAAAGTGGAGCACAGGTTTATGTTTGCGCTCTACCCCACCAAGCGCCTCAACTATCCTAGACGTTTTCGACCCACCCCTAGAATCACCACGGATAGCCCAAACGAAGAAGACGAACTCACGCATAGGATCCACCGCAGGGCTGACGATCGCCCTCGTTAAGTAACCATAGAGGCGAATGAGACACACTGAGTGGGAACTGTCACCGACCGGTCACTTACAGTTCACGATGAGGTACAAACGGCAAGAGGTCACTCGTAACAGAGGGACACTCATTTCGGTTGTTCATTACTGGATTTCTTGAGGAAATCCAGAACGCCTCCAACGCCTTCCTAGCGGAGATCTCTCCCTCAGCGGTCAGAATACTACCCCTCACCTCATAATCGTTTCCGTTATGCACATCCATTCTATGCTTACCAAGTGGACTAGTGAGCGATCCACGCCTTCTGCTGGCTAGATGTTCCTTCATGCGTATTGCCAGAGCCCTTCCCGTTTCCACAATATATTTAGCGTTAGGGCGTTATTTAGCGTTGAGGCGCTTGGTGGGGTAGAGCGCAAACATAAACCTGTGCTCCACTTTTAGTCCTCTGAAGACGACGGAAAGTCGGAAACGTCAGGCCGCAAATAAAGATCCACCTACAAACCCCGTGTGGCATAAAATGCTGACACATAAGAACTCACCATGCCGAGATTGCAAGAAGAGAGAAGTTGGGAACTATATTATTAATTATATTAAATTATATACTTAAATATAATGAGGGCGCGTGTAGCGCAGTCGCTGACTGTACGCGCACCCGATACCAGGTTCCTGGTTCGGACTTCCCGCCCAGGCCAACCAAGCCTTCCATCCCTCCGGGGTCGGTGAATCGGTACCAGACTTGTCTGGGAAGGATAAAGCGCTGACTTGTTCATCGGCTGGCCACCGTACGTCGTTGTATGGCCAAATACACATTCAAATCGCCTTCACTATATCACGTAGAAGTGGGATGCGTGGCACATCCCAAAAGGGATTGAATAACGCCGTCCTTTATCCTTTATCGTTAGATATCGCGGCTGCTGCCTTGTCAAGCGGTACCGACGGATTAACCTGGTAAGCGCTACTAGCATCGCAGTTCGAAAACAGTGATATACAGGTCCGATCTTTCCCTGCGTACTTTGTCCACAATCTTTCATAAACGATAAAGGACAGCGCTAACTGACGGCTGTTTGCACGCGCCGCGTTCGCAATCCATTTCTACGAGATATCGTGGAGGCTAATTCGATGCACCTTTGGTTTCTACACACATGGGTGACTAGGCAAAATTAGCTGACTCATATCGGGTGGGCGGGGGTCGGAAATAAGAGCTCCGATTCGGGGTACAGGCCGAGGTAACCTCCACAGACTATTCTTCCACGCTGAGCTACCGGAGAGAGGTCAGTTACAGGTGGGTGAAAATCCTGTCACCTATCAGTGAACTTTAGGCGACCGGCCGTTTCTAGTCCACCTAAGGTTCACTTGAAGTGGACCGGAACGAGTTTCAGGGTCATTGTCGTCACAGCAGTGCTCACACCATCCGATTGGAGAGATCTCTACAAGAAGTCGCAACTATTCGTCCAATCTTCTGCTTTCTGGGATGATAAAACATCCCTCCTGGGTATCGTTTTCAGACGCATGCAATCTTCCTCCTCAATCCCCTCCCACGCCCACCCTCAAGCTCATTCAGCTTGCAGTGGCAGTCCTGTGAAATCTTGGAAGCGCAGATATCTTAGCCCGCCCCCTCCAAGTGCTAGGGGTAGGAACGTCACTCCGCCGGAGCTATTGAGGCCCATAAATCGTGGATGGTTGAGGAAAGCAGCGTTCGTCATCAAATCCTTTGCACCTAGACACATGAGAAAAGATCCATCATCAAATAAAGGACAGGCGAATCAATTAGCCGGTACTTTTGGGATGCGCCAAGCATTCTACCTTTTGCTGGATGCCGTAAAAACAATTTGAATGTGGACTTGGGCTACTCAGTGCCTTGCGGTGATCAACCGATTGACAACGCAGTGTTTTATTCTTGCCAGGCAAGTCCGGTACCAGTTCAGCAACCTTGAAGAGCTGGAAAGCTTGACCTAGGCAAAAAACCAAACCATGAACCTGGAATCGGGCTCACGCGACAGCCAGCGACTTCTTCGACTGTGCTGCCAACACCGAATAAAGGGCCCCAAACAACAGTTCTTGTCGGTATCCATTTCCCTTCCTCTGCGACTCTTCGAAGGGCTCAGGCCACCGGCTAAATCCATTGCCGTCACTGAGCACTGCCACCACGCATGCCCTCTAAACCCCTCCGTAGAGCCCACAACGACGCAAGCGCTTCGCGGCTCCACTAATCGTCCGTACGTGATTTGGGGACGGCGGCCTGAATCCCGGGTGATGGACGTAATTGCGGTCAGGAAATCATCCATCACCCACAACCGGCCACGGTCCCAATATTCATGGCCGTCTTATGTTCGAGCACATTCGTCTTGTCGATCGAGGAAAAACCTAAGCGGCAGAAACATCGGCAGCGAGCAGCGCTATGCTAGTGACGCACGAGGATTTCGCTGCTCCGCGACGAGCTCGTCGAGCAAGAAGAGTGGCGCGGTAGCTCTGCTAATAGCAGGTTGAGGAAAACGTCTTGTGTTGGTTCGAGAAGCTGTGCTTCGAGATTGTTACAGCACTCTATTCGGCTTACGTTTCGGCGGTCTCGCCTTCTTCGGAACCCGGAAGAGCCTAAATAACACTTGAAGAACTACTCCCCAGGGGTCATTTCATACTACAGAAAGAAATTCAGAGGTTAGTGAAGTGAAGAAAGCGATGCGGAGAAATGACGAAGGGCTAACCTTTTGACGGAAGCCGAGGAGCTCCACTAGTCACCGTCAGATGGAGGTGAACGTTGGAAAATGACCTAAACTCTAGGGACCACATACCCTAAGAAAGAACCTCCTAGGGCATGACCCTGTAGGCGAAAGCCTACAGAGGCTTTCTTGCGTTACATTTTTACGTCGAACTGGACACTCCTCAAATCAAATTAGACACTCTTCGAGGCTAGCCTAAGTCTTTTGAAATCAAAGCGAACTCCTACAATTCAAATTATACATCAAAGTTAGACTCCAAAAAAGTCTAGAATAATTTTTTGTTCAAGGAAAATTTTAGCAGAACTTTCTTTAAAGTTTTCGTTGATCTTCTAATAAGTGAACACCTTGCTCAAAATTCTATGGATCTTTATTTTTAAGGAAAATAATGGTGTAAAGCTCGTTTTATAGAGCAAAAATATGGTAATTTTTTAGTGCCAAAAGAAGGGATTGCGCTATGCTCTCACTCCAAGGTGTCGGCACTTTTATTCGATCGCTTGCGAAATTGCTGTTTACAAGTATACCTGTAAACGATACAACAAAGTTATGCCAAATTTTCCTTGAACAAAAAAATTTCAATTCCAATCCATCTTGGAAACCGTATGTAGCTCAAGCTGTAAGAAGCTCATTTCGATTCCAAATACGTTCACTTTGATTTCGAAGTTCTTAGAAAAGCTTTGAAGAGTGTCTAATTTGATTTGAAAATCGTCCAATTTGATATGAAAAGTGTTCAATTCGAGGTGAAAATGGTGTATTTCTCTTTCCTTCTAAGGCAGTCCAGTACAGTTGGCCTTTGAAAGAAGAATCCACGATTGGAAGCGTTGGTGCAGGTGGCGAATCCTGCGTTTGGTGAGGAGCTTCACCGTAGCGACATGCTGAGGACAGCGGTCGACGATTTATGCTTTGCAAGAACTCACAGTAGACGATGAGGGCTTTAATTAATTCAAATAGTTCGTTCTAGGAAGCACACGTCCATATACTCCTATAAGCAACGCTTCGAGACCCTTCTACCGCATTTCGGTATAAACCTTCCCTAACTGGTTTCCAAGAATTTAGAAGAAATGAAGAAGATGAAGCGGTGGTCTCCCTCCGCTTCATCTCTGTTCGTCCATATCGGCGTAGACGGTTTACGTCACACTAAGGATTAAACATCAGATGACGACAGAAAGGTAAGAGTGATTCTGATGGTGCTGTTTCCGGGTGTTTATTCACGGTTTATCGTCAAAGTGGTCAATATCGAACATTCAAACCGCTTAAGGTGGCCGCACAAGGAGACCTATGTGCTCCACCATCTTTTTTTTGCACTCCAGGGTAAATCCCGCACAAAAAACCGATCAAGACTTTCCGTCCACCCTCTAGTTGCTACTCTAGTGTTACGCTGCACTGAAAGGGATTGGGGTTATCGGGGCTGAGGTATTGAAAGAATTCTCCTGAAGTCTTCTGCAAGCACATCGTCTTCCAGAAATGTTTACAACCTCCTGGAACTCCCTACAGTAAGCCGACGTCGGCATCGGTAGCTAAACGCTCCAGAATGACTCCCGGAAACGACCGGTTTCCGACAGCTCGTCTATCGCGATCCAATAATCGCGGGCGGGAGCCCATACACTACTAACACTCCGACATGATCTCTAAATCAAACCTGCAATTAACCCTCTAGCGACTTTTGGATTAGGAATCCAAGGAGTTCGAGACCAAGGACGCAAATCGGCCCTCCAAGTGACTTCTCAACATACACCTTTTATGCGTTTCGAAGTCTCTTATACAAACTATAAAGCACCCCAGCATTTTAACAAACCCAGAAGGCGGATCTTTTCAGAAAACTCCCTTAAAGACGCTAACCCTAAGCGTTCCGTTAAGTCTTGCAAAAGAAGCACATAGAGGAGCAGACGCTGCTGTCAAATACGACAATTAATCAAGCGCCGAAGGCAGTTCTCGGTGCTTCCAAGAAGAGTTATGATTCCACTTCGGGAGGAAGTGCGGCGACGTTTCGCTAGGGACCTTAGGCCAGGAAAAGTTGATTGGCGTTCTGAATGCCGGTCCCACTAACCAGGTGCTGGCCAGTCGTGCAGTGGAAACTAACTTAACAAGCCTTTACAGGGTGTTCCAAAATAACGTGATAATGGGTTTTCAATTATAACTATGAAACAGCTGACAACTTTTCGAAACAATATATAGATAACAGCGACATAGACACTAGGCAACACTACATCAGCCTGGATTCGAAGTGGCCTCCCTTGGCGCGAATACCGAAGTCAAAACGCTTGGTGACGATTTTGGCGATGGGCAGGAGGCCATCTGGAGACAGTCGTTTCCACTCCCAAAGCAGAGAAGTCTTCTGCAGCTCCAGTTTGCCGTGGCGGTTGGCACGGAACCAGGCTTTCAAAATGGACCACGCACTGTAGTTTGTTAGATTCCGACGAGCGCGGTGGCCATTCCACAGACATGACAAATTCCTGAAAATTGGGCTTCGACCACGTTTGCGGGCTTTTCGCTCTGTGTGCAGGCATTGGGTCTTCTTGAAACGTCCACTGTACATTGCTGAAGTGAGGCTGGGACCAGAAAAGTACAACAGCCTCGAAGATGTCCCGTCGGTGTACAACTTCACTCATTCGTCCACAGAAACCAAGAAGTCTTTCAGTTGGTGTAGATTCTACCCCAAACCACGAGCGCCTGCGGATTTTGACGATGTTCGGCGATGGCAAAGGTGGCTGAAGCCTCTCCAGATCAGATACTGCCAGAATGGAAGTAGTGAGCCTACTCCACGGTGAACTGAACAGTGTCCGCTCCCACCCGCGACCTGCGGCCCGCGCCTGAGCTGGCGGCGTCGATGGCGCCGTTCGCGCTTGTTCTTGCCCATCAGGAGCTGAACTTGTAGGGCTCGAGTCCTTGTGTTCTTTCTGGCTATTCGATGCACAAACGTGAAAATGACACCGATATCATGAGCGATTTTCCACAGGAGACCATTAAATTTGGGATTTTTCGCTTCTCGATGGTATTCCGGATCTGCGGCGTATTCACGGTACGATTTCTTCTTTGTGTTGAGTGATCTTCACCTCATCATCTTCATCTTCACTTCACCTTCATGGCCAAGCTCCTTATATCAACGAGTTTCTGTGGAGACAGTCGACCGAGCAGGTTAACGGTGTCGCATTGGCGCTTTCCTTGACGATGAGGCCTAAAATCGCAGTGCGATTGTTTGACATCTTGAGAAAATCCGTAAATGGACAAAATAGCACTTAAAAAATTATGCCACGGATAGAAAAATGCGCGCAAAAAATGGCACTATCTCCGCCATCTCCAGATTGATGCTCTGGCTTGGGAGAACCTCAAAACCTCATCACGTTATTTTGGAACACCCTGTACAACCAGAGCAGAAGAGAGATCTAGTGCCTTGTTACCAGTCCAGTCCCGATCATGCCAGTTCTCGATCATGCCCAAGATTTGTACTGCACACATGGTCTTCGCGTTTCAAGTCGCTTAGACAAAGTCCAGGCAGTTTTTATAGGCTCAAAAACTGCACGGACTTCTTACTTAAACAATCTGGTCTTTGGAAAAAGGAACGTTCACCGTCGCCAAGCGGCCATAGAGCTGGTAAGGCCACAGAATGCGAATGAAATTTGGAAATATCAAATTATCTGAAACAGTACTCGGACTTATGTCATCCAGTTCATCCCGTGTTTTGGTTTGAATGGAAGCTACTCACCCCAATGGACGCCTCCCTAAAAAATTTCAGATTCTGCATAGTATATTCCGGCCTCCTGCACGGTTAGAGGCTGAGTGCATCTTTTTAAGCGCTAGGCTTTCAGAATTTTTCAAAGGATAAAAGCAAAAGCTTAAAACTCCTATAAATACTTTTTATTTTAGGTGCGCCAAGCTTTCCATTTATCGTACTAATTGCATGGAGGAGAAAAAAGCTAGCTTACCTAGTGAAATATTCAGTGATACAGGCGACAAATCAAACTTTGAGAAGTGCCGATTTTGGCTCGAGAGCGCCAGCTCGGTTTGAAAAAATTTGGTGACAAAAGTGTCGAGTTAGTCGTGAAAATCTTATACAAAAGATTGCTCTACATTTAAGATCGAAGGATTAAAAGGATTTAAAAAATTTAAAAAAAAACAATTTTTGCATCACATGTTTCTGTTCTGCCTAATGTTGTTTGCTCAAGGCGCGCAACTTATGCAATAAATGAAAAAATGAAAAAATGGTGGATCTAGTTGAAGACTGTTTTAAGGTGCCATTTGTTGTCGATTAAGGAAGGAGCTTTGCTATCACTGATTTTTTTCTTATACCGAGAACTGTGAAAACTGTAACTGCAGTGAATATTATTTCATTAAATCAATATCACTCGACACATAGCTGCAGACCTCGATGTATATTTAAAAAAGGGTAAAGGACGGCGTTACGGAATCCCCTTCGAATGTGCCACGTCAACTTTTACGGGATATCGTGGAGGCGATTTGAATGCGTATTTGGCCATACAATGACTTGCGGTGGCCAGCCGATGAACAATTCAGCGCTCTATCCTTCCCAGACAAGTCGTTGGCCTGGGCGGGAAATCCGAACCTGGAACCTGGTATCGGGTGCACGCGACAGTCGGCGCCTCCTCCAACTGCGCTACACGCGCCCCATGTATATTTAACTGTTCCAAATTTCAATAAAAACCGATTTCACAAAAGACCTAGCATGACGTGCATTGTGAAGAACGTGACGCTTCATAATTCTTCTAGTTTTTAGAAGAAAAAGATTTATTTCTAAATAAACTAACGCAAGAATTATTTGCCTATTTATTTATTTATTTATTTAATATTTTTTATTTATTATAACTGCAAAGGCGCCTTCCAAAACAACAAAAAAGAACTGATATAATCTAGAAGTGGCAAGAAACTTATTAAAATCTGATTCTGAAAAAATGGAAGTGTAAAAAACTAACGCACCGCTCGCTAAGGAACGAATATATTGGAGCCGACAGCAACCCCGAGAGCGCCAGGTCGATCAGCAACAGAAACAAAAGGGGAACGTGGCTGGGATTGTCTCTGAAAAGTGACATCCTCCTCAACGTGCCCGAACAAGTTTGGATACAAATAACTGAAAGTCTCAATAAAATTAACGTCCCTAAAAAACACTGTGTCTTATTCAGGAGGTTATAATCGAAGGTCGACATTCTCGAAAGCCGCTTGGATGCGCCACGCATTCTAAGCCTGTATGATGTCGTGAGAGGCTATGCATCATGAGTATGTTTTTGGAAATCGGTGTGTAGAAGGAAGACACGGGAAAGTGGAAAACCGCACCTGGTCCCAACCAGGTCAAATGAGCCTTCCATTGTTACGGGGAGATTCGGTATCAGACTAGTCCGAAAAGGATAAAACACTGGCTTCTATCGGCTGGCTATCCCAGTTCAATATGTAGGACAAATATGCATATAATTTCCTCCTCGATATCGGACAGAAGTAGAATGCGTAGAGCGCATCCTCGTCCCCACCCTTCTGACTAAGCTGTTCCTACCAACGCTTTTTATTTGACTGATTTTTTACTGAAGGTCTTAGCACTGCACTACTATCAATTTCGAACATGAACGTGACTTCCTAATCTACTGAAGTTTCAGATAGCTATCAAAGTGTGTGAGATTGAAGCGAAACGAACCGAATTGAACGTCCTTTCTTCTGATTCAACAACGGCACTAGTGAGACCACGTTAAGGAATACCGGTATTGAAGCTGAAATACAACACACATTAGCAAAGACTAAACATAATCAGGAAACCTCTTTTAGAAGAACTAAAGCCTGTAACAGACCACCACTTCTACTTTTAAATAATTAAAGAAATTTTCTTTACTTTCCATTTTCTATTCGTGCTCCACCCAAGGGATTAAAAAAGACCGTCACAATTAACATACTTAATCGCCGCCTCCATTGTTCACCTGCACAGAGTTTGGAAATGAGAGCGCCGCGGCTGACCCTGGATGTTTACGATATATCACACTATATTTTTATTTATAACGCAATAATAGAGGCATCAGCAACGCAAGACTAATGGGTCGGCTTACAGCTAGGGTCTCTTCATTTTTTATGAAAAGAAAGCGGTAAATTAATCAGTTACTTAAAACCTTTAGATCTGAATTCCTTCATCTCGCTAGTTCTTTCTGAAGATTAGTGATCATTCCAGTGGCTCAGACGGAGAGAGAGACGACGGCGTGTGCATCCGAGTCTAGGTTCATGGTTCGAGTTTCCCCCACAAGAAGATCTAGCCCTTTTAGTCCTTCGAAGTCGTCTGTGATGCTTAAACTACCTGTTTACCGCCTGGCAACCGAAAAAAAGAAAAGAAAAGAAAAAGGGAGGCACAGGCCCACGTTCTAGCACTTGCAGCTCTCTAGCAAAATGAGATTTCTTGCAGAACCCGAAACTAAAGCGTACAGTGCTGTTAAGTCTGACCAGAGCACTGAGGTCGAAAAAGAGACATAGGTATTGTCCCAAAGTTCAACCCCTAAAAAACTCATATTTTGATCTGTTCTCTGGCGAATCAGCTTCAATCTCTTTGAAACTGGAAAAGATTAAACGCGTAAAAAATAGATATTTCTGCTACAAAAAAATGCCAAACAATTTCCTCTCTCCAAATTCCAATTCCAAAAAATTTCCTTCGTATAGTAGAAAAACGTGTTTCGTTTTTGCTTGAGTCCTCGAAGCCAATGAGCTACGCGCCCTCGAAGGTGTGCTACATCACGCTAGGGCACGCCAACGTGTATACGTGCGCGCTCACCAATGTGTGGGACGTGGCGAAAGGCTCCGCCGTGAGCGAATCGTGGCTCAACAGGGTGCGGTGCTGCCTAACTGGTGCTGCGCCAGATGTTCGATTAGCGCTCTATGCACTATTTTTGCATTTTTTCATGGCCGCTGCCTCCTTTACCAACTTTCTCCCCACACACCTCCTACGCATTTTTTTAGCTCTATATTGTCAAATAAGAGTCGGATTTGTGAACAACACCCCAGATAAGCAACCCGTGGGCGAGGTTTGGGAGAAAAAAATTCGACTTCTTCTCGATCTCTGAAGTCGTGAAAGTACAATATTGATGGCAGTCTTAATCAGCTTACTAAAGGCCATTATTAAGCATTCGCTGAAAAACACAAAACGTTGAATAATACGGAACATGAGAAAAGTGAGTGAAGCACAGCTCGCAGTAAACACTTATTTGACAATTTAGAGTGAAACATATGCGTTGGAAGCAAATTGGTGTCTAGGGCTGTCGAGGGCATAATCGTCGATTTCGTTTCACCCAAGCTTCTCTCGGGGGGGGGGAGGTTATTTCGGGTTTTGATCACGAATCTGACATCCGTTTTTAGTATTGCGCTGTTACGGAAAGAAGGGGTGACTAGCACGTGAGCCTCCAAGGTGGCGGTGAGCTTTTGCGATGCAATTTTTACAGGATGTAGGGTCCCGTGTGCGGAGTCGAAAACCGTAGTTAATTTTTTCGGAATGCTCTTTAGTGGTCGAAGAAAAGCGTGTGGAAGCGTGACTGCGAAGTTCATCACGCCCTGCTGCCACCCAACCCAATTTGGTCTGTTCGCCCAGTGGGTAGTGTTGTCGCCTCTCGGTAGCACTTTGGGTTTTACGGTTCGACCCCCGGTGTCGCCATAGTTTTTGCACACATGGGGTCGTTATTGTTATGTGCTTGCGTGACCATAGGAGCCATTTTGTACCCGATTAATGCTTTTAGAAGAGAGAATGTGTAAAGTATTTACCGGTATCGAAACAAATTAATCGAATATCACGTGAAGTGTGTGCGCTTGTGTGCATTAACGGATTCTTTGTTGATATAATGCAGTGCAAATACGATCTATTGGAAGGTAACTCAAATGAAAGCAGAAATGAGCTACATTTACTTACTAAATACAATAACGTGTACAAATTGACTACTGTGGTCACCAAGCACATAATAATACGACCCGATGTGTGCAAAAACTACGGCGACACCGGAAGTTGAGCTATAGAACCCACTCGGTGCGGCCGAGAGGCGACATCGCTGTCCACTACACCAGTCGACCACATCCGGTTGAACGGCAGCAGGGAGTAATGAACTTCCCGCTCACGCTTCCGCACGCCTTTTTTCGCCCAAGGAAGAGCATTCCGTAAAAAACCACTACGGTTTTTGACCCTCCCCCACGCGAGGCCCTACTTCCTGTAAAAATTGCATCACAAAAGCACACCGCCACTCTGGAGGCTCTCCTTCTAAAGTCATGGTCACCGTTTTTGCCCAAGCTTGGTCTAAAGGGGTCGTCCGCTGGGTTGATCACGAATCTGACCCTTATATAGCAATCTAGAGTGAAATAAATGTGTAGGAGATGTGTATGAATCAAAATGGTAAAGAAGGCAGCGGTCATGAATAAATGCAAAAACAGGGAACAGAAGGGAGTTGAACATCTGGCCTAGCACCCATGAAGCAGCGTCGCACATTGCTGCGCCACGGATTCGCTCGCTGCGAAGCCTTTCGCCACGTCCCATTCATCAGCGTGCGCCTGTAGGCACGTTTGCACGCGCTGACGGCGCGATACTGTAGCCCACCTTCGAGGGCCCGTAACTCCTCGCGTTAAAGGACTCAGCGAAAGCGAAACATGTTTTTCTACCACGTGAGCGGTGTAGACTCTCGCAGTACTACCCGTTTCCCCCGTTCAGACATACGCCTGAATCTCTTTTCTGGCTAGTTATTTTCGCTCACTGAATATGTGTATTCGTCCTGAATTCCAAGTTACAAACTTGAGGATGGAGAACGAATCCTGCCCGGTATTGACCGCAGATTTATTCAATGGACAGTGAAACAGTAAAAAAATCGAATTCTCCATTTCATTTGGAAACAAGTATTATGGACTCTAAAAAGGTAAATTCATTGAATAAAGAATTTTTCAAAAAGCGACTTGCTCTAAAACGGCAGAGTTATGCCATAATGTTCCCTTCAAGTTTTATACTGACTGATCAATATTCTTTTTCTTCAGAGTAGAAATTGAATGTACTGGTTTGAACTTCAATCAGAAAAGATGGTAGGAGACAGAATATAGTATTATAATATAGAAAATAGAATATAGAATAAGTATTGAATATAGATGGGCGCGTGTGGCGCAGTCGGAAGAGGCGCGACTGTCGCGTGCACCCGACACCAGGTTCCTGGTTCGGATTTCCCGCCCAGGCCAACCAAGCCTTCCATCCCTCCGGGGTCGATGAATTGGTACCAGACTTGTCTGGGAAGGATAAAGCGCTGACTTGTTCATCGGCTGGCCACCGCAAGTCATTGTATGACCAAATACGCATTCATGTCGCCTCCACGACATCCCGTAGAAGTAGAATGCGCTGGCGCATCTCAGAAGGGATTGAGTAACGCCACCCTTTATCCTTTATCCTTATAGAATATAGTATTTATTTCAGATATAAAAAGTAAAACTCATAAAGTCACAATTTTTGTCTTTTCGCTCATAGGTCTAGGAAGCCCCTTTACACTAAATCGGACGAATCCCATTCACGTCGCCTGTTCCTATGAATATTTATCTCGGCGACCGTTTTTTTTCTTGCACTGCAGGCGGGTGCCTCCCACGTCTTGTGGACGGCCTCTTGGATAGATGAGGACGGAACGCATCCAGAAGGCACATTTCTCAAGCAAAAAGAGTGCGAGGGTCATAAGCAGCTGAATCGCTCCAAAAGAATGGCCTGGAATGCTCCTAAGCGATACTACGTTGATCTATGTCATAACTAGTATTTACGCTGAATTCCAGCAAATCGAATCCCATTTCCTTATCGACTTCGTTTCTATTGTTCTACTTCTACCTAAGAATAGGTGCAGAAGAGTGCAGGTGCACGAGTAATGGTAAGGAATCAACGATCTCAAGGAGACATCTGTCACAGTTCCAAGTTGAAGAGGTCTGCAAAAGTAGAATTCTAGCTCAACACGATGAAAGAAGTCTATTTTCTTCAGTAAAGGAGGCTAAAGAACATGTTCTAATCGGAACGGAGGGGGGGGGGGGAACTACCAAAAAAGCGAAGCAAACACTATCAGTGCATTCTTTTACGGACGGGAAGGTGCAAGCAGAGGTTTTCTTCTACGCTAGTTCAGTCATTTTGAAATATTGCAGTTCACTTCCAATTTTTTTTCCGTTCTGTAACAAACTAACAAAAAATTTTTTTCGTTCTGTAACAAACTAGGTGAAGTGCCCCCTCCGACTAGGACAGAGCGCTTCGTGCACATCCAAATTAGCTCCGCATATTGCAGATGGAATATTCACGTCGAAATCATGGAATCCACTTCTTCAGTAACCATGCGCCATCCCGCCATAACACCAACTATCCGGATCCGGTATTCGATGCGATTAGCAACGGCGCTGACGACAAAGGAACAGCTGCTTGTCAAAAACACAGCCGTAAACGGGCTAATTTTAGTTTTGCTGAGCGAAACACGAGTGACGTGGTCCGGATTGGACCACAGCACACGAGAGACCGTGAGCCAACCTCTGCACTTTTAATACCGATATCAATTCTAATTTTTATGTCAGATTAGTTTAGATTAGATTAGGCTTTTTACTTAGTCAGGTCGGGTAAGTTCTAAAGTAAAGTCAACCTTATCTTAAAACAGTGCTCAACAGTGCCTTCGTTTTTTAGCCTGTCCCTTGTAATGGGTCTTTTGAAAGGCTATTATCCAGCTGCCATTCACAGTGTTACCCAAAATGCTCGCAATATTTCGTTAGTGTCAATTATTTGATGCTAGAAATTATTTATTTTTTGATCGACATCATTTTTCTTATGTTCAAAACCATCGGTGCAGTTTAGGTGAAGCAATGAATGAATGAAAGTGTTCCAAGGAGCAATGCCGTGACATTGAACTGAACAACTATGCTACATCAAGGCTCTTCAGGTGGACAGATTCTCGTTTTTTCGAGCATTCGAATTCAAATATTCGAATTCGAATGTTCGAGTATTCATTCGGGCGCATTTGGGTGGGAAGATCATTTTATCAAAGCAAATACAGGATGCCTTGGAGAAAAGCAGCGCATAAAGTCTTCGCTCCCTCGTATTTTTCTGCCTGTTTTTAATGCTTCAGAAATACTTTATGTAACCGACCTTAGGTTCTTCTGAACGTTTACTATTTCATTTGGGATGCGCCGCACATTCTACTTCTACGCCATATGCTACAAGCGTCTTGTGGGACGCCATCTGATGCAAGGGCTCAGTGCGCTAGCCAACTCACACAATTCACTAACACCACATAAAGAAAGCTGCGAGGTCAGAAGAGGTGCCGGCTGAGGCGTGTTCACGATTCCATGTTCTTGGTTCGAATTTCACGCCCTGGCCAACCAAGCCTTCCATCCTTCAAGGGTTGGTGACTTGATAACAGACTTGTTCAGAAACGACAAAGTGCTGATTTGCTTATCGGATGGCTAACGGAATTCATTGTGTGGCCAAATACGCATTCAGATCGCCTCCACGATATCCCGTTCAAGTGGAATGCGTGGCGCTCCCAGAAGGAATTGAATAGCGCCGTCCTTTCTCCGTTATCCTTCATGTAAAAAAAGACCTTAAGAAAGTACTTGACGTACCACATGTAAGCTCCGGATCGGCGCCTGCTCTCGACTGGACTATGAATAGGCCCGATTTTTTCTTATTATCTTTGTTTTAGCTAAGGATACCGAATTAATTTATTCCACAAACAAATTAAGTTACCGTACCTTGAAGGCATTCTCAAATTTGATCGCCGTTCAACGATAGCCTGGGTCCACTACCACTTTGATCTTTGTAAAGGAATGAAAGATATAAAACGGCGCTATTCAGTCCATTCTAGTACTTGCCACACATTCTGCATTTGTGGGATGTCGTGGAGGCGTGTTTAACTTACGCCTCCACGACATCCCACTCACTTGCGCTGACCGGTCCATGAACAACTCGGTGTTTTTCCCTTCCCAGACAACCCGTCACCACTTCACCGATCTTGGAAATATGAAAAGCTTGATGGGCCTCTGCAGGAAAACCGAACCAGGAATATGGTGCGCGTAGTGGCTGACGCCTCCACCGACTGCGCTACGATCTTTATTATAAGATAAAATAGTTCCGATTCGCTGTCACAAAAATTTTGGGCTTTCATTTATTTATTGTTTAGATGAAATTCCAGAAAAGTAGGTCTTCCCTGATTTTCCTAAAATTCAAGGAATATACCTTTTAAAAGATTGAAATAAAACCATTAGTTTGGATAACTACACCCTGTAGCGGCAGTAAGAAGTCTAAGCTTGTGTGAAATTCCCAGGTTTGGAATAAACACAGGGTGGGCCGCTTTTCTAGACGTGGACCATTACTATGAGCGAAATAGTTAATTAGTTCATTTACCGATTCTTGACGAATTTACTACATGTTTTCGCTGCAGGAGATCTCATGTCGTTATATAGGGAAAATACACATTCCAATTGCGCCCTTGATATCTCGTAGAAGTGGATTGCATGGCGCACACCGCAAAGAGTTGACTAACGCTGAATGTTATCCCTTTGCTATTACCTTTTCACAGCCCTATGAAGAAGTACCGTTGTAAAGTTGAAGACATGCATAGTGCTGAGGTTATGCCTCAGTAAACTTCAAGCTGACCTAGGTATTGGTCAGCATTGCTACCAGGTTAACGCTGTTCCCTTTTCCCGTTCGTCGCCTTGCTCAGTCCTTTGATTTGTGATGTTCGAACATCCCTACTCGGCTGCCGATCATCTGTTTTCTCGTCGAGAACACTCTCAATCTTTGAAGAAAAAATGACGACCGAGGATGAGTGATGGGAGCGAGCAAAAACACTCTTGGACTCATGAGGGCGTTAAGAGATGAACGCGATGAATGAGCTCTTCCACATCCACGGAATGACCAGTGTTTGCAACGCCGACTCATTCAGAATCTCCCTGGAGCCACCCACGAAGAAGTGGCATAGGGCAGAGACCGCTGTTCAGGGCTCAGCCAGCTGCAGCCGGGCCGTCGCTCGTGCTTTATGGCTTTGTTGAGCAGTGTTTGAGTGAGGAATTATTCATCGATGTAATGGACGCGGTTCGAAACCCCGACGCTCAGGCGCACGCACACTTCTCCGCAAGGAAAGCGTCGCTTGTCAGGAAATGTATCGGACGAGAAGTGGAGCTTCTACTACCCACAGGATGGTCAAAGAGTGTGTTCCTCGCCACATAAGGTGGGTGAGTCACATCCAAAGTTTTGGCCTCGAATGCACCTCGAACCCTCAGCTACTACCTCTGAGATTGTATTCGCCACCACTCTTAAAAACACCCATCTCAGGCACATATTTCTTCGAGTAGCTTCACTTGGCCGTAGAACCAACCTCAAGAGGCATACAGGTTCATGAACTTGGCATCCATCAGTTAATGAAATTCCTTTTTTGGGCAGCATTCAATGCAGAAAGGAATCGAACATTTTCCTAAAAAGAACAGTCGCACTAAAAACGCATTCAAAGCAATTTAAAAGCTCCAGAATTAGCTTCTCTTATAGTTTTTTTTGAAAAAAGTTGCTCTACAAGAGGTCAGGCAAACCCCTTGATATAGACGGACGACGTCAGCAAGAAATTGAATGCCTTAATTCAGATTGCTTCAGAGGGTGGGGACCAATTAAAGGAACTTCTAATTGCTGGTCTAGCGACGTCACCCTCGCTAGTTATTGTGTCGCTGTGCTGGTAATTATCTCAGGCCGTGTAAGGCTGTTACGTTAAGGATAAAAAGGATAAAATTCGGCATTAGTTAATTTCTTTGCGGCAAGTACCACGCATTCTTCTACAAGATGTCGCGGAAGTAATCTAATAATCTAACACAATGGATTGCGCTGGTCAGCCGGTAGAGAAATTAGTATTTTATCCTTATCAGAGAGGTCTGATAGCAATCATCAAACCCCGGATTTATCAGATAAATCTGGGGCCGGATTCATCAACGACTAACCCGCGGGTATAGGGGTAGAGATACCCACAATGAAGCCTGCGTCTCTGAGTCTTGCGTTATCTCTGCCTGACTCTTATCTTATCTCTACCCCTTATCACCCGCATACCCACGGGTTAATTGTTGATGAATTCGGCCTCTGATAGAAATCGTCGAATCTCCGAATGATGGATACACTGCTTGACCTGGGCGGGGCATGAACCTGACTCAGGGTAACACTATAGCCAGCGCCTCTTGTAGTTTCACCACAAACCATGTGATACAATGCGGTGTAAAGCGGACTCATATGGAACTCTCTGTTCCTTCGCTATCGTCATTCTATTTATTATTCGCTATTCTATTTCACCTAACCATAATGTTTATAGGCGCTCGTAGCGCAGTCGATAGGACACCGAGCCAATAGGACAGCACTCCAAATCGATTGAGGATCGAGTTCCGCACAGTCCCATCAATCCCTCCATCCTTTCGAGATAAGTGAAATGGTACCAGACTTGTTTGGGAACTGACTTGTTCACTGAGCGACCACTGCATGTCATTGTATAGGCCAATGACCCATTTAAATTACCCCAAACATCCCTTTGAAATATTAGAATATATTTCATTAAAATATAAAATGTAATACATATAAAACAAAACAAAATATGTATTGCGTGGGGCATCATGAAAGGAATTGAACGGCGATCACCCCTATGCTTTGTCTTCTATTCTGTGTCTGACATTAATATCAATTAATAAAGGAACTTAGGCTTCAAGGTTCTGGAGAGCTAGCAGGTCACCCTCATAAATGACTGACCTTGTCGTGTTTCTAAAGACACTGAGCTTCCGAGGCCACCCAATTACCGGGGTCCATTGTCGGCTTCTTGTCGATCCTATTTGCATTTTATAAGCTCATCGCATTTTCAAAGGCCGCACTGCATCAAGCAAAAAGGAAGGAAATGACCACTTTGCGGTCTTGAAGCTAGAGGAGTCTGCAGTTTTTGAAGGGATGTTGTAGTTCAGAAAGAAATATGGATGCCAATAATTCCTTGAAAGAGTCTGAGAACGATACAGTCGACAGCCATGGCGAGGTCGCCGACTGAGCCAGGTCTTTTCTAGACAATCCAAATCTGTGTCTTCTACGCGTCGTCTTGTACTTATTTCCATCTAGAGATGCCCTATACAGTATGGCTGGCTAAACCCGTTCCCCGCTACTTGCTCCGAGGTTCTGTCGTCATGATCGAACGACTAAGCAGAAACGCCTTCGTCGCCGCTTAAAAGCCTACATGAGCCGTGGGATCAGAGCAACGTCATCTCGGCAGGCGCCTCGTCGGACGGTCTTTGACGAGCGGTTCCGACATTGAGCCTTTTCGTAAGGGGCTTTTCCTCGCGATAGCACTAAACGCGATTAGATCTCATTCCAAAAATAGCGCTCTCACACAGAAGAAGAAGGTATGGCGTTTATCAATCTTTTCTGGGATGAGTCATGCGCTTTACGAGGTGGCCAGCCGTTGTCCCACTCAGCGTTTTATCCTTCCCAGACTAGCCTCCTACCAATTCGCCAACCTTGGACAGACGGAAGACTTCGTTTGCCTATGCGTGAACTTGAACCAGGAAGATGGCATCGGATACATGCGACGTCGAAACCTCTCCCGACTGCTCTAGTTCGGCTTTAAAACCTGATGCAATACAAAAAAATTGAACGAAGCGTTATGGTATATGTTTAGCTAATCTAAGGAAAATGTTTTAGGAGCAAAACCTTTGTTCTAGTAATTTATATACATTTTTGGAGTGCTTTGTAGTTCTTTCCAAATGAATCTATTGAGATGGAAAAGCCTCTTTTCACTGATTTACCTAATGAAGCCGTGGCCAACATCAGAAACGGCTTTTGGCTTTAGCGAGGTTTGTAATTTGCGGTCCGATGCCTTCAGAAAACAGTGAATCAATTACACACTAGTCCACTCCAAGTCTACAACTCGAGCCATAACAGACTCTTGAAATATTTTAGAATATGGTTACTGACGTTGACAATGGAAACTACGTCGTCAGTAATGCCATTGCACGTAGTGAAGCAAAAGTTTAAGAGACTCTAAAAACAACAAAATACACCTGGTGGATCCCCAGCTCATTAAGCGCACACTGCTCCTCATACTAACGAACCCCACCACTTGATAATAGTGGAAGACGAAGGCAACTGATAATGAATCCCTGTAAAGTGAAGAGGAGTTTTGCGTCATGAAGACGTCACGTTACGCTCCAGTTGATTTGAACTTCTTTTCTATATTTAGAGCGACATACCAAACCAACCGATAACGACGACCATATTCTGTATTGCCTAAAAACGTCTAGTATATTTTAACGACATCGGTGGGGCTCGTTGGTACGGACCGGATTTGAACCCAATCGGCTCGGATGTGTGCAAACTACGCGTCTGGCCTGTTTTAAAGATTTCTACTTCTACAATTCTACAATTCTGGCACAGACTTTGCGGGTACCTATAGGGAAGAAGCCCTCTGTGCGTGAGAGGAGTGTTTTTGGGTGGGTTCTATGTTGTCCTTCGCGACAGCGGACAGAGTGAGCTTCCCTGTAAGAACCCTTCACGGTGCTGCTCAGCAATGAATTTGAATCTTGGGCTTTTCTCAGTTAACAGATTTGTTTCTGATATAACATATGCCTTCATGTCATTCCCTTCATTTCTCGTTGTACAGCCAACTATTGTTTTGCTGCGTGTTTCGCTTGTCAACTTTGTTGTTTGTTGTTGGCTTGAACAAACAAACATAAACAAACATTAAAGGATCCTTTCACAGGACTTGTTGGGCCAGCGGTTCAGGCTACGCCACAGACAGCAACGGAGGTTCTACGCGCTTTCCACAAACCGATTCCGAGATACCTATTCAAATACCTATTCAAGCCATTCAAAGCTGCTCTATCATGCGGAGTTTAAATAATAATACTAGTAGCAGGGCTGTCTAGATAGAATAGAGCAACATAAAGCACCGATTTGGCCATCGGTTAGGCACGCAAGTCACTGCGAACATGTCCAAACTGCCTACGATATCTCCTCAAAAGATGTGGCAAAGTGGATTGAAATCAAGTAGGGCAGAACAATTTCTCATCCGTGTTCTATGGTCACACAGGGGCCGCTTATTTTCTTAAAGAGCGCAGGTGGCAAGGGCACCGACTTCTTGTGCATCCAAAGCCAAGGATCAGCCAAAGGCCAAATAACTAACTGTATAGGCCAAATGAGCAAATTCAAATTGCCTTCCTTGCCTCAATCAAAAAGAAGTAGGATGCATGGCGCATCCCACGAAGGGAAGCGCTAACCTTTGTCAATCAATGGCTTTCTTTTCCTACAGGATCCCCTGTAAATCTGTGGGTTTTTTAGCATAGTTCTCCCTTCGAAAATTTTTCGAACTTTCGAATGCTCAAATTTCGATTATTTGAACTCGAATATATACAGAAACTGCGGCTTTTTTTGTATATTAGAATCTCAGTGCATTCGAAAAACGGGATCTTTGAATACTGCAATACAAGTGCATTCGAAAATCGCGATATTCCGAATAATCGAAATCGAGTATCAGAATAAAAATTACTCCAATACCTATTCGAATAAGTCATTCGAGCACAACCATAATTTGCAGGTGTTGCTTCTATTGTTCGCTTTCAGTTTTTTCAGCTGCTGGCAAGTCTTTTTTAAACACATGTGAAGCAGCCGGAAAACGGCGCCACATACACGTTGAGATTGGAGATGTTCCTTTCCGCGACTAGATCCCTATGACGTACTATGACGTACGTTTAATCGAAAGCCACAGCCCCTGCCTGAACTGCCATAACCTGACACGAAACTGAACGGGCTGCCTGTGCAAGGTGACCAGGGACGACCTTCTCGATGCGAGCATTCGGAAGGTATCGAAACTCTGAGCTCTCAAGCATCACATTGTGAGGAAATGATTCAACTTCAAGCAAGAAACGACTCCCGCCGAAGCTGTAAACCGTATTCCAAACAGTCTCGAGTCCCTGGGGTACTATGCATGAGTTGTACGTACTCCAACGTTGTGGAGAGAGTTCTACGTTCCGATCCTATGTGAATCCATGAGTGTTTGATATAAAGCTGTCACAGACGAGACAGCGGCCTCAAATGCCTTTTAACCACCCACGTTCATTTTCGAGACTAAGGCTCTTTATGATGAGATTTGTGGGCGAGAGCCGCTTCTCTTTGACTACTGCTTCTCAACGCCGAGCCTCAAAGCTGATCTTTGAAGCCAGATTCTCGTCTAGAGTTTTCGGAAGGATAGACAACGCTTGCACGTTCAAACCTATACTTTGCAGGCAAAGTGTTGGAACCTTCAAAGAAGGGAGGCGTTTTGAACACAGGATGGGCAGCTCTTTTAACTGCACCTCTGCAATCGAGCTCGACAGGTTTATGTAAACCTACGCTTCGACGGCATAACTTCACAACCAATTTAACCATAACTCTCTTACTTGAAAGAGACTGCCCTCCTGGGTGATGCTCTCTCAGCACGTACCATGCGCTCGGTCGATTAAGTACCTCAGTGAAATTGACGTCATCGTCACGGCGAGAACAAACGAGGCGTTAATAGGGTATTCCCTGACGAGCCAGCCAGCACGCAGATAGGGTGTCGCTTTTCTGCTGCTGGGTCAGGGTGCCCCTGGGATGCCCTCTCTTCAGCGGATCCCGCCGGAGATTCTTTTGAGTTTGAGGATGCGAAAATCGACAGCTATCGGTCGACTGCAAGTCGGTTTAAGGCAACCAAGTAGGCATTGCATCCAAGGCCGATTTGGACAATTCGTATCCGTCATTCTTTTCAAACCCTGCTTAAAAGAATTGTGCGAACAATAGGATTCTTGAAGAGCCCGGATGCTAGGGCGATTCAGTTCTAGGTGGTCTCCACCAGGTCGGACTGTCGAACATTTTAGATAACTGATTTTAATCAGAAATATCGGATATCCGATATGAGATTCAAAGACAAATCAGTGATTTCGGCCATCCGGAAACTCTTCAGCTTAAAGCTGTTCATCAGCATCCCAAGACCTGGCCCTTAAAAAATGACGGTTTCGTATTTTCCGATTGAGCGTCGGATCCAATGTCTACAACCGAGTCATTTCTCGACATAATAACGGTGTTGCCTTTCTCGTTTCCTCGTTTGGCCCAGGAAGTACTGCCTCTTTTTCGGAAGAGAATTGAAAAGGTGGACCACTGCCGACGTCGCCATCAAGATGCTATGAAATTGAAGAGCCTCTTTTTTCAAAGCGCATTCTTCCCAGTGAAGCTTGTGGCCCCTATTTTGGATCCGCGCTGAAACGGCACAACTCAGTCCTCCGATTCCGCCACTATTTATAGACCTGCTCCTCGTCTACATCCATGAATCAGGCATTCAGATTTATTCGTACGACAGTACATTAAACTTCGCCCATGACTAACGACGTCATCGCGCTGTCCAAAGGAACAGCGCTGACGTTCCCCCTGCTCAAGAAATGCCTTGCTGATCGGTGGAGGAATTGCCTGCTGCCGCCTGCCTATATAATTCAATTACTGCATAGTCTATAATTAACGAGCACGATATCCGGCAGCAAAAAAGACCAACCAACGCCATCGTCGTCTTCGGGAATGTCGTTTAGAACGCTCGTCTCGCTATCGTGTTGGCCCTAATTTCTTCAAAAAACGACTCAAAAAGGTTATTAAAATTCATCAACTGCCGTATAACTGGTGGGCGAGATGATGAAGTGGTCTGGTGCCTATGGCAGTTTTAGTGTTATGGAAGAACGCTTTTGAGCGTTGACAGCTCACTCCTTGAGAAGCGGAAAATCTGAAGTCATTAAATAAATACTGTGAGATTTCTGAACTTGAAGAAGCATCCGCCAGCCACGTTTCAAGAGCATTGGAGTCGCTTATGATCTGGCGATAAATTCGACCCGATCGTGCGCGAAGAAGGATCCACTGGTTAACTCTGGCAAAGAAGGAGAGAGAAATGAGTAGAAATATTGCGGGCGCCTGCCTGAGCAAGGTCGTGATGATAATTGTGATACGGCTACTTACTCGTCAATACGGCTACATTCAAGCAACTTATACAGCTTGATTGTATTGAGCTCATGCGGCTCAACAGTGAGGAGTCGCAATCTTGCCACAAAAAATTGAAATGCAAGTCCGATTCCTCATCCAGCCCCATGGTTATAGTAAGTAAGAGAAGTGGTAGTCGAACAATCCAAGGAGAGGAATGCGCAGAGTTTCTGCTTCATGCGCCTCCGAACCCCATTCTATAGGCCCAAATAGATTCGAGATACAACAGCGACGCCAGAACGATATAATGTAGCTCTCATGCTGAGACATTGGGGAACATCTCTCATCAGTTTTTCACCTTATACTCTCCTCGCACGGGCGCGCGATGGTGCAGTAAGAGGAGGTGTTGAACTTTGCGTGAACTCGCATCAAGATTTAAGGTTCGGGTCCCGCTCAGGCCAACAAAGCCTTCAGTGGACAAGAGACTGTGAATTGCCACAAGAGTTCTCCAGGAAGGATAAGACATTGAATTGTCCATCACTGGCCACCGCAACCCTTTTACGGGCCAAGAACACATTTCACATCCCTTGCGAAGGATGTGGAATGCGTGAACATTGCCTGAAGCCATCTTTTACCCGTTTAGATTTTATTCTTTCCGCATACTTGTCTTTAGAAAGTTGTTGAGAAGGCAAAAGTATGAAGGATTACTTCGTATTGGGTTTGTTATGCATTTGGTCTCTATATGTGATGACATGGGTACAAGTGGAATAGACATTTTACATACTAAGAAATATTTGATTTACAAAATAAATAACTGAATAAATTAACAATAAAATATTAATAGGTTAACAGTAATAATCGAATAAAAAAGTTTTAAATATATCGTTAAATATTAGTGTAGAAATATTAAGTATTATACAGTACATACTAAATAAATAAATAAACAAATATTCGAATTGCAAAATAATGCTCTTGATGGCCTACGGAGATAGAGCTCTACAGAGAATTCTGGTAACAACTTTTAGAACCAATTTGCGGTATGGTTCCCATAGACAGAACAGAAAATCGATTGCTTATTCGACCAAGGGTGGCGCCTCCTAGCCACGGTGTCACAGGCTTCTCATTCGTGAATAATCTGACAGAAGAAACGTAATGAGGCCCCACAACTTCATGTCAGTGCCACCCCACAGCATTAGCTCCTTAAGATGGTGAGCAAGGAAGCCGTATTTGCTTGCAACCGTTGTTTTCCCAGCATATCTATAAATGAGATGATATTGCATGTGTTAGCTTTACTCATCCTTCATATGGCTTCTTCAGCAGCGCATGAAGCCTATCTTCTGAAACCCCTTTAAGCTGAAGATGAACAGGGTCAGGAAGGTGCGTGCTTGAACAGTCACTTGGTTCCAAACGGAATGACTCTTGGGATATCCGAATGGCTCTTCCGCTAGAGAAGGATGCTAGACGACCCTTTTCTGTTATTGTCTTAATATTCTCCAAAAGGCGACCACACAAGATTCTCAAATGCAATCTAAGAAACTGAAATTCAGCCGTTTGCCATTCTGCTGTACCTGGATCTCCCCGCAATGGATAGTTTGTTGACGGTTTCGTATTTTCCGATTGAGCGTCGGATCCAATGTCTACAACCGAGTCATTTCTCGACATAATAACGGTGTTGCCTTTCTCGTGGACGCTTTTTAGGTGGAATATCCCAAACGCATGGTGGCTGGAAAGCATGTTCCACTGAATTTTCACCACAGCAAGGGAATGATAATGATTGACACTGATAATAATTTATTAGTGAACTACAGAATTGTATTGGATTAATCGGTTAAGTGTCTCCTTTCGCACCGAAGCAGGCCTCTAGTCTCTCGGTGACTGCTTCTAATGAACACCACAGGTACTCGATGTCGATTGTCTTCCATTCTCTCAGGAGGACTACCTTCAAACTGACCAAAGTGCGGCGAGAGCGCAACCAGATCTCCTCAACGTAGCTCTAGACAGGGTTGTCCATCGGTTTTGAGTCAGGCAATTTGAGGGTCACATATCCTTGCCCCAGAAACCAAGTCAGTTCTGCTCGCAGGAGGCGATCGTGGATTGCGATCCATGCGCTAGTGCCCAAAATGTTTTTTAGCCAGTGGAATCAGATTTTCCTTCAGAATAGCGTTCTGTTAGACATCGGAATGGATTTTGCCATTTTCGTCGACGAAAACAAGTGGTGTCTTGCCTTCAGATCCCATCCCATACCATTACAGATTTCGGAGATAAAGTCTTTGAACGTACACGGCGCTTTCGAGATTGTTAAGGATCGGAGACAGAAGATGCCGATGAATTTGACTGTTGTGTGTGTGCTCATCAGTAAAAAAGTTTCTCGTCAGTCCAAACGGTATCAGATAAGCGGCCGTCGCGAATGAACTCAAAAAGTCCAAAATCCGGGCTCCGCGAAAATTGTGTTATCCGAATTATCCGCTTATCCGAAAATTCGATTTGATCTAACGCACATCGATTTGAGGTTCCGATTCCACCATACCTGTCTAAAGAGGATAGTACATTGAACTGTCCGTTATTTGGCAACCACAAATCATTGTTCAGGTCAAATGTGAATTCAAACTACCTCCTTTATATCCCTCAGTACAAGCAGAATGCATGCCGCATTCCGCAAATAGATTGACTAGCGCCGTTAACGCTTTTCAAGCGTTCACTTCATAGCGTTTATGTTGTAAAGTACCCACTAAACCTTATTATGCTGAAGGTATTTTGGGTACTTGCCGTTGATGGTGTTTCTGAGAATACTTCAGACAACACTTCAGACCGCAGAAGTTCAGCGGAATTGGAGCAAAAAATCTAGAAGAGGGGCGGATGAGGCTGCGAGGATTCGTCCCAAAGCATGGAGCCGCGTTAGCGCTGTAGTTTGGTTTGTTTAGAGTTTAGACATACATTGCAGCACAGGTGAGTAGAATTCCATCAAGGCCTACCTAACCTAGGATAGGGGATGAACGAGAGGCTAAACCATCTCAGCTGCTGTGTAGGTTAGACATAGAGCCTTAAAATCTAAGGCAAAGGGGAAGGGGAAAGGAGAGACATCTTCGAGCTGGTCCCCACCTGCGGATACGCCACGTCACTCCGGATATTGAGGATTCAACCTCTATGAAGCATAGTAAAGGAAATTTGCCGTCAATTTGGTGATCGTTCGGTGAGAGCAGCGCAGTCGGAGGAGAAGTCGGTTGTATCCAAATCGCGTCTAGCGCACGACACCATAGCTCGCCTACACGTACAGCTTTGGTTGAAAAGGAGTATTCCAATAATATTGGCTAATTTGCCTTCCAGTTGAGTTCCTCCTTTCCTTCATGGCAGGTTTTACCACATTTCATGCCTTGCTTTTCACGAAAATCACATGCCGCCTGCCTCTATACAACCGCTAGGTTTAGAGTTTTGACTTTGTTCTTACAGTTGATTACCAATGGTTGCCGCCGCTGCTTTGTTAATTAGCCATTCCGGATCTGTTTCTGTTTTTTCTTCTAGCATGTTTGAATTCTGTCTGCATCACTGTTTAGTGAGTACGATACGTCCACTCTGATGTAAATAAATAAATAAAACCCTGACTTTTTGAACTGTTAATCTACCCACTGGACCTGGGCGCGTGTAACACAGTCGGAAGAGGTGCTGTCTGTCGTGGGCATCGATACCCGGTTCGGATTTCCCGCCCAGGCCAACAAAGCATTCCATCCTTCCGGAGTAGGTGATTACTAGACTTGTCTGGGAAGCATAAAGCGCTGACTTGTTCATCGGCTAGCCACTGCAAGTCACTTTGTGGCCAAATAGGCTTTCAAGTCACCTCCACGACCCCCCGTAGAAGTAGAATGCGTGGCGTATCCCAAAAGCGATTGAGTAACGCTGTCTTTTACCCTTTACCCTCTATACCCAGTGGAAGTCATAGAAGTAGCGTGCGTGGAGCGCTCAATAAATAGACATGTATGTATGTAGATTAGCGCCGACCGTCGCCCTTCTCCTGTAACGTCACCTTGCATTGAAAACGACCTTAGGCCTCAAGAATCACAGCATATAAAGACTTCGTAACTGGAGTGCAAAGCACTGAGCTTTCAGATGATAGCGTCCCAGTGGTTCAAAGGGCTAGTTGGTCCCCGTGCCCCTTTAGACGCAAAGTACTGAGTGAGGTAGACGCGAAGCACAAGCGGACGGCGACGCTCGAAAACAATGAAATGAATGAGAAACAAACGCAGAAATGTTTACGCACTTATGCGGATTGAAAGGCGAGATTGAACGAACGCATAATTGGTGGCGAACAAGAGCAAAGCCAGCCAGCGAAGCGCTGCGCCTCCACCGCTTCAACCACAACCCACGCGCTACGTCGCTGAGCCCAAGCATCTCGCCCTGAAGGACGAAGTCGAAGTCAAGGATGCCGGATCGCAGCGGCACTTTGAGATTGGGTGCAGCGTCAAACGCTGATTCTATGTATCTGTTCCATATCCGAACGGTAATCGGAAGGATGAGTAATGGACCACATTCACCTTGCCTTGATTTCGCAACGCTAAGGCAGGGCGGAAACGATATCGTCTGTTGAGCAACGGTGACGCAGAGGATAGCGAAGAGGCGTAGTGAGAAGGAGGGGTGAATGGTTCGACCCCGTATTGCAACATCTTTCTTCCACATCGCAAAAAAGACACGACACGATCAGTCGAAGCTCTCTGTGATAAATCGCAACGACAAACTTCGCCAGAAAGGAGACTATATTCGCAGGCACTATTTGTACTTTCACGATTTCAAAAATTTTCGCCCAAACTTCGTCGAAGGAAATTATTTGAGGTGCTGATCACGAATATGAAATTTTTAAAATTTTTTACCATAATATTTTCCAATCACTGTATACTACAGTAGGTACAGATGAGTGAGCGTTGCTGAGTCAGGGACATCCAATTTGCCAAAACTTCGCCCGAGTGGGATGTCTAAAAAACTGATCGCGAATACGATATCTATCCTACTCGGGGGGGGGGGGGGGGAAGGGGTAGGGAAACACCCACCCCCTCCCCCCGCGTAGAATACAGGATAACTAAAAATCATGCAATAATTTAACTTGGCATTCAGGGAGCCGCTCCTAGAAGACAAAATATTAACCAAAAACAAGCAACAAACTAAAAAAATCACCGCGGTTGTAAAGACGTCCAGACAAGGCGTATTCAAACACAGCTGACCGCCACCTTACATGTTATAATGGGGATCCGTCATGATGAGGGACGCACATAGCTTTGCAACCGTGGTGAAATTTTTTGCTTTTGTTTTTTGTGAATGTGTCAGCTTGGCCCCTATATTGACCTGAATCCCAAGTCAATTTGTTGCATGATTTTTAGTTATGTGCACTCCCCTACTAGGATAGATCCTACGATATCCATTTTTGGTACAGTGTTGCAGTACGGTGGCTGTGAGAAATGGTTTTCGGCGTTCGCAAGGCCTGGGCATGTTGACGGAACAGATTTGATTTTTCTGTGTTATGAATCCCATTCGTGATCAGAGCCTTCAATAATCTATAAAGCAAGGGTTTTGGTGAAATTGGTGATCCTGACCACTCCACTCTTGTCCCTCCATACCTACCGTGATGTATCATAGTCGACTGACGTTTAAAAAAAATATCTTGTTCTGATCATCACCACTAATAATCGCTCCAGAGAAATTTGGGAGGAACAAAGTAAATGGCACCATAGCTACGGCGACTCTTCATTATAAGTTGCGGACGAATAGTTCAGAAGACAACATCTAGGTTGGAAATGCCACGCATTCTACTTCTACATGATTCTGTGGACGCGAGCTGAATGCATGTTTGCCCTATAAAACGACTTGCTATTGCCAGACGACAGCTGAAGGCCGGACATGACCCGAACTCTAAACCTTGAAATGGGCCGTACATTGGAGCCGACTCCTACTCCAATTGCGCTACATACCTTTGTCCATCTCTTCTCTTAAAGCGTGAACATAAAAGAAAATTTCGCATATAAATATCCATGTATGCAGCGTTATTCAATAAATAGGTATACATTATATTTTGACCCTTACCCTGTGAAAAAAAAAGAATTTAAAATGAAGTAGGATCAGCTCTTTAGTTTTTAGAATTTTGCAAACCCCTTTTTAAAAACAACAAAAAATAAGCATTAGAGATATGACAACTCGAAAAACTTGTTAACACCCCAGCCAGTCATCTCTATACTCCTAAAGATGTCAATTTCATCGCAGGCAGTGTAAAGAGCTCATATTCAATCGCTTTATTAAAAGATGTCGATAAACTGGAACTGCTCAAGGACTTGGAATTTATCGAGTAAAATACCTTTCACATCCTAACACTTTTTCCGGTTTTCTTGAGGAAAATCGTAATGCAATAAACTGAAGGGTATCCATTGCGTCGAAATTGCAGCCCTTCTTCAAAGTCTGTGAGTTATTCCTTGCAGAATGCCGTATTTTTTCGAAGCAAAACTCGTCCACTGTTCGGGACGAGTTGTTCTGCATTCACGTGAAGGATCGACTCACCAAAAATGATCAAATTCAGAGTGAGCGTCGGGTGAAGCATGGCCGTAGCGGTGAATGGTCGTCAGTAGGCGGAGCCGGCCGCCGCACAACGAGACGGCGACGGAGACACGGCTGGATCGACGTCGACGACGACGCTCGCGGCGACGCCTCCAGTGCACCTAAATCGGACGACGATCAGGCGGATACTGTAGGAAAATGGAACGTAACAGAACGACGTTTCGACAGTGTAGAGGCAATGAATTCCCGCACCTGAAAGGATTTAGAAGTCTGACACGAATGGAAACCGAATTCAACTTCTCCAAGGACAACGGGAATGAGGACTTTATTTTGATATGAAACACGTTCCAAACTACGTTCAGATAACCCAGAAATAGTACAGTAAATGCGAGAGGCACGGAGGACAGCTAACCACCAGGTTCAGATTTTACAGAACTGGGTTTTACTAGACATATTTTACTAGACAACGGAAAAGCTTGAGGACTTTCTAGCTTGAAAGTTCCAGTCCAGACGGTCTTCTCGGTCCATTGTGTGCTTTCCAAAAACGCAGTGGTAAAATCCCCGTTTCGGGGAGAATATAACTACCGGAATAGATTTGACAACGCAGTAAGGCAGAAAAAGTGAGTTGACCATGGTTTTGGCAGAATTGAAGAGAACTTTGGAGGGAATGTGGTATTTATGAGAAGATGTAAAGACAGAAGACGTAGCGGCCCTCATGCGGCTGACAGAAATCGCTATCGTCACACGCGACCTGAAGTTAGGCCTGAAGCTACAACTACTAGATCAGAGTGAGGTTTCTGCCGTTCATCGCTGAACTTCACGGCCTACTTGGCTTCTTTAGTTATGTTTTTGTTAAGCAAATCATGTAGTTTTTAACACTCGTGGAAGATTAAACGTATTAGGTTGTGTAAGGAAGGTGTCCCGCCACAGGAGCAACTTTTTCCAAGTTTCTTTCTCTCGTTCCATACGCAGATACAACAAGCAACGAACATACGCACCATTATTATCCCAACATATGGCCGTTTGTCAGATAATTCGTAGATTCCGCCTCTATAGAATTCCTAGGGTTTTGACGAAAAAACTCAACGAGGCACTTTTCAAGCTACTCCCTGTCGTCAAGCTGTTTCTCTGTCTCTTTCTACTTTTTAAAACAAGCTTAAGACAACTATTTTTCCTCCAAAAATGAGAATTTTATGAAATTTCAAACTATCTATACACTTATTGTGTAAGCGAAATAAGTTTCAGAGAAGTCATACTATATGTTTTCTTAAACAAAAAATCACTCTGTCGTTTCTGGAGCCTTTAGTTTTAATGTAGAAAAAACTTATTTTGATTTGGAAGAGCTTTGATTCTAAAAGTTTTACGCTAACCTAAAAGAGTGTCCAATTTGATTCGAAAGGCGACCTACATATTTGATTTGAAAACTATCCAGTTCGCAGTGAATATTGTACACATTGGTAGACACGTTCCCTTTGGTTTGAAAAGTACGCAGTTTAAAATAGAATGTCCGGAATAAGCTGAAAAGTGCCTTGTTTAAATAAAAACAAAAGATGTCTAGTTTATAACGAAAACGGTATATGTACGTAATACCGTTTATGAGTAGACGACAAAATTTTATTTTATTCAGAAGATTCCGAAATTAGCACGAGGTAGTACAACTTGTGTAATACTTAAGTAACGACTTCCACGATGAATCCCGTTCAGCGCTTGGTGGGGGTGCTCTGCTGGGGTTTTATATGCTGCAGAAACCGGCATGTTACGGCTCTCGTTTTACGGATGTCGCCTAAACGCACTGCGTGACTTAGCCTTCCTCAGTTTCCGATGACTTCACCCATGTGACAGTGTCCCCGATCCGTCTTGAGAGTCTGATGAGTGAAGCCACGTCCAAGCATTTCGAAGAGGTCGTGCCGCGACTCCTACGCTATACCGCAATGTCTGTTGTAGGATTTTTTGGTTCTTATGTGGAAGCGGCGGGGTTGTCGCGTAAGCTTCCAGGTCCCTCGTTCAGGTTTCCCGCCCAGGCCAACTAATAGTAAGCTTTCCACCCATCAAGGGCCGGATTCATCAACGACTTACAGAGATTTTACAGAGAAATTACTGCGGAAAATCCTGATAACGCCAACATTCCCCATATCACTGGATGATAAGTCTCGTTGATTCGCGTTTTCCCGAAGTTTCCTCTGTAATTTCTGCGCCAAATCTCTTTAAGTCGTTAAGAATCCGGCCCCAGGAATCGGTGAATTGGTACCATGCTCGTCAAGGAGCGATAAAACACTAACACGTTCACTGGCTGGCCACCGCAAGTCATTCTATACGCCAAAGATAGACATGACGAACAAAGTTCGTGGCGCATCCCGTGAGGAATTGAGTAAGGAATTTATGTATTATTTATCCCTATGGGGAAGCAAACCCCTGTAAAGGGATGATTTGGTTGGTTTCTTGCTACCAAGCAAATTAAGGAAGTCGAGTTTATGCACAATTTTGTCAAACCCACGGTAAATGGTAACATCCTATTCTTTCTTCGAGTCGACGGGTCCAATTTCCTATTTCTAATTTTCCTTTTCGAAAAGTTTTCTTTAGACAGGTATGGACACCTATAAATGTCCACCAACTTTTCTTTCCAAAAATTTTCTTTTTTTGTGCGCAACTCCAGTTTAACAGAATTTTCACTATCAATTAAATACGACAATAAATTCACTGAATTCATTGTGCAATACTTTCATACGCTACACTTTGAATTTTTCGCTTTTCAACTTGAGTACAAAAGGATGTGAGGTTACAAACAATGCAATGACACTTTGTTAAAAATCGCTTCACAGGGCGTAACAAAGTATTCAAAACAAAGGATAACTATACGAAAACCTCCTTAAAATGTTCCCTTCCTGACAACAAAGACGTTGGATTTGGCCCGAGGTGTATTCAATTTGATATAAAACGTGGCCAGTTTTAGGTAAAGGTTGCATCGCATGCTGGAAACTGTGAGCACAGCAAATTATGAGGTTCCTTGCGTTGTTTAGTATCTAAGAAGCATCTATTTGTTGGAGTACGCGAAAACAGACTCCGTGCCCACCTATTCGACTCCACTGTTCTTCCTGCCATAATAACGCCTCAAAGATCTGGAACATACGAAAGGGGGATGAACGCGTGATCAGCTTCGCGCAGCGTGAAATCGAGACGACTATGCTCGGAGTAACACGACTCACGCAAGTGAGAGAAGGCCTCCGGAATTCCGGGCTCCGTCTTCGTTCGAAGATCAGAGACGCTGTCGCATGGGTCAAGTCGTCAAAGATCAGGTGGGCCGGCCACGTAATGCGCTTCTCTGACACGGTTCGACATGAGCCGTCACCGAATGGATTCCCGGGGATGGCAAGAGAACATCAGGATGCCCATCAACGCGTTGGTCGGACTTCTTCGTGAAAGCCCCGAACGACCGACATGCCGCTCTTCGTGTCCCTCGAGCGAGGAGGACCCATTGCTGCCGCCTGCTCGAGTAGCTTGATGATCAATTGGATGGCAGATGATACAGGTGACACACGAAAACAGCGCTGAAGAAGCAGTGAAGAGCTTCCGTGTTGTTTAATGACTATATCTAGGTGCCATCATCTGGGATGGAACAAAGCAGCTTATGAGGAAGGCAATTTAGCGGGTCATCAACGTGAATGGCATGCGTCACTGGGCCTATACGCGCTCCTCAATGAATCCCAATGCTAGTCTCGTATACGCCCAGACAACACCGTAGCCTAAAACCCTCTGAGTTTATCTGTTGAGAACGGATCGCCAGGTTAAAAAAATGCTCCCAACGTAGGAGACATATCTTTACCAGCAGAATGCCTATGACCTCCAGTCGAGAGCTCTAATGCTGTAGGCATCACGTATCGAGAAAGTGCCAAACAGAGGTGAGTAAAGTAGTAGGTGCTACCGCTACTTCAAGTTCTCATCGCAGAATTCTACTTTGAGATTTCGTAAAGGAGAAACCACGAAGACATGCCGAAGCTATTTTCCAACGTCCCGCGTCAATTCGATAATATAATACACTTCTAGAGGTGATGACAACGACGCAGAGAGATTAAAACATCAAATTAAGCTATAATGGTTTCGTTGGGCGTGGGTGCGCAGTCTAACTAGTAAATAGGTACCGGCAGTCGCACGCACCCGACTTCAGTTCCTGATACAGATTCCCTGGGCAAACCAAGCCTTCCATCCCTCCGGGTCGCAGAATTGGTACTCTACTCATCTGAGGTGGGCTAACTTGTTCATCGACTGGTCACCGCTAGTCATTTTATGGCTAAACACGCATTTATGTTCTGGCAGAAGTAGAAAGCGTGGCGGATCCCGGAAAGGGTCGACTAATGCCAAAGTGTTTTCCTTGTCCACTGCTTTTTTCCTGGTAGCGTGTTGAGAAAATGGAGAGGTAAACTATGGTCTACATGTGCCGGTTTCGAGGTCCATGTCAGGTCCACGGGGTTGACTTCTCCATATTTAAGGAAGTTCAACCACCTCTTCTAGATGTGTCCCAGCATCCTGTTAATAATCTGATTTGTTTAAATGAGTTGAAGCGTAGCGATTCTTAATAAAGGACAAAAAGGATGAAGACCGGCGCTACTCAATTCCTCTTTGAGATGCGCCACTCATTCTACTTCTACAGGATGTCGTGGGGGCGATTTGAATGCGTATTTGCTCATACAATGACTAGCGTTGGCCATCCGATAAACTGGTAAGTGCTTGATCCTTCCCAGACAAGTCTGGTACCAATTCTCCGATCCCGGAAAAATGGAAGGTTTGGTTGGCCGTAGTGGGAAATCGGAATCAGGAAGCTGGTATCGAGAGCGCACGACAGTGACACCTTCTCCGACTGCGCTACACGCATTAACTAACATACATACGTGCCACAAATAGATAAATAAATATTTAAATAAAATTCCCGCGGCATCTCGTCACCATCTCCATAGTTGTTTCCTTCATACCAAAGCATTGCGTTCTAAAATTTGATAGCAGGTGTTTTCTTTACTAAGACGATATTTTTTCTACGTGGATAAATGTGTTAATAAGAGGAAATGAACTAAATTATGCTCCTGAATTATACTGAAAAATGCACTTGGCTCACTTAGTGGGTTTCCACTTACAGCCACCACTCAGCCTTGATTTCGTTTTATTTGAAAGCATTACGCATTGATCGCTTTGAACTTTTTACTTGCTTCTTAGGCGTTCTTAGTGTTCTGCATTGATTAAATTTTTAGCGTACCTCTTAAACGACGTAATAAATCTCATATCATATGCAGCACCTGCCCTGCATTTTGCTCTAGGAATCTGTAGCATTCATAGTCCTTTTTTTAGATTGACAGACAGCGTATATGTTCTCGGGTGGAAAGTTTCATTATTCCATTAACGTTTTTATGAATTATGACCAAGTCGCTTCTTTTTCCATGAAAAGAAACTGATTTTTTCAAGGCCTTTTTCCGAATTACAAAGAACATTATTAAAGAATTCATTTTGCACAAATAGGTGCAATAAGAAGGAAATACTGTGATTCTTCAAAAAATAGTAAATTTCACATTCTTCAAAAAATAGTAAATTTCACAACACAAAGGACAGAAAGGAAAGGTTAAAAAGTAAAGGTGGCGTTACGTGTTCACTTCGGGGATGCGCCTCGCATTCTCCTTCTGTCGTGGAAGCGACATGAATTGGCCTATCCACTGAATTGCAATGGCCAGCCGATGAACATTTCAGTGGTAACATTTCAGTGGTTTACCTCTTCCGCCAAAAGTCTGGTACCAATTCATCGACCTAGAAGGCTTGGTTGGCCTGGGTGAGAAATCAAGCCAAGAACCCTTCGATAAAATGAGTGGAATATTGGCAGATAACAGTGATTGGGAAATGGTCGTATATCAAGTTTTATCCAATGCTGACCCATAGAAAACCTTTTCTAGGAAGAAGGTAGGGCCTCAGTTTTCTATTTCGAACACAGACTTTTGCATGCCAGAGTTCTTCACCATCGTTAAGTGCCGTTTTGGAGTCGTTCTTAGCTTAATTCACTGACCTAAGATTGGCTGAAGCAAAGAGAGCCCCAAAGAATTGTTTAGGCTGGCTCGATCAACACGAAACTCCCATCCCTTACGTAGCCAGAATGTAGCATGTACTCTAAAACACTCTAAGGATCACGAAGGGAAGAATCTCCATGTGTAACTGATATTGAGATGGAGTCATACATGTGCTCACTGGCACCCTATCTTTACTTATCTGACAACTGTTTTCGAAAATACCACTTACACATATCATCGCAACACTTGAATGCACTTTTTTGACTCACCCTTCATTTCAAACAGCATTTTGGGTACCTACGATTACTAACTGAACTTCAAAAAAACTAGAATTTCGCTTCAAGATAATCCTAAAATTGAGTAGCCATGAACTTCCTACAGCATAGAAAACTCGTCCGTTTCCCACATTGCCAGGGAAGGTAGGCAAATCGCTTAATTAATCTTTATTCGATCAGCGTTCTGCATTTTCTGCATCACCAATCCCATCTTCGCTGCCACAAAAAATCAGCGACTAGTGCATTGCACGACTCGCTGCAGTCGCATGGAAATAGTAGGCAACCCTTTCTGTTAATACATATAATAGTACAAATGCGGCGCGAAAGCGCAGTCGAAGGAGGTACCGGCTGTCGCTTGCATCCGAATCCAGGTTTCTGGTTGGAGTTCTCCGCCCAGATGCCAGCCGAACCTTCCCTCCCTTCAGCGGCTGGATTCATCAACGACTTACAGCAATTTAACAGAGAAAATACAGCTGAAATCCCAGATAGTGCGGCTTATCAAGCGATAGGGTCAAATCGCTTGATGACAAGCCGCGCTATCAGAAACTTCGGCTGTATTTTCTCCGTTAAATTGCTGTAAGTCGTTGGTAATCCGGCCCCAGGTTGGTAAATTGTACTAGACTTGTCTCCTAAGGATGAAATACTGACTTACCCATCAGCAGGCCAGCAGAATTCATTGTCTTGTCCAAATATTCAAATTAGCTCAACGATATCCCGTAGCGGCCGGAAGTAGAACGCAACGCGCAGCGCATCTTAAAGGGGACTGATCTGCGCTGTCTTTTATCCTTATCCTTTTATCGAAAAATAACATCTATTTAATCTGTCGATCATCTAGTAGTTCTTAATAAAGCAACAACTTTAACAGTAATCTCGGTAAGTAACCGTATGCATTCAAAGATGTTGCTCGATATAATGGTTCAAGCATACATATAGTGCAACCATAAAAACAGCGCTCCTTGCCTGCGAGACTTTATTTAAATGACAACTGCTCCATAAACCAAATAAACATCGCTATGCATAGGGCAGGAGAACAACGCGATCACGACGTGAAAAGATTTTCGTTTAGTTGCACTCCGAAACAAGCTACAAAACTTTTCAGTAGCTAAAGGGCAAGAACTTCGAGGCTCTTCAAAGAGTGTGAATATTTTTTCGGGCAGCATGCACTTTGGGGTCGACGTTTCTCCAATCTAATTTCTCAAAATCTCTACAAAGTGGTGATTTGTGGTTTCTAGCAAATCGACAACTACCCGTTCTGTTTCTTCGAGGAGCGGGACAGATTTTAAATTTATCAAGAACCAAACTAACTACAAAATAAAATTATTCGATAAAAAACGAGAACATCAAAAAGTGGTGACTCAGGGTAATACAGAAATTACCCGAAGATCACTAACACATATATCTCGGTCATAGCTAAAGTTTATTGCTTATGTTTAAGACATACATACGTTCGAAAAAAATGACTGTAGATAAAACGACAATTCAACACAATACTGTAGTGTTCAAGAAGTATGATTTCAGCACAACGTTTAAATAACCGCAAAGAGCTAGGGGTTCGTTCAGTTACAAAGAGTAATATGTTCAATATGGAGTGAGTGCTTTATTGTTTGCATCTAAACCCCTTCTGGGACGCTTGGAGAATGAGAACTAATAGCTGAAATTGCTGAAACAACAGCTCAGATGAATGAAGGAGAGATAGCTGCATCCTGAACTACAAGTCTTCACAGAATGGCAGAAGGTTCAAGGATTCATCGGCTAGAGGGCAATGAAAAGATATCGATATCATTGAAAAGGCGTCTAATTCATAGCAACTGCCTTAGCTGCTGAGAAAATCAAGCCTCTCTCCCTTATGAGACAGGTGGACCACCTAATACTGTAGCAGATAAGGTTGTTGAACTAACAAGTTTTCTGATCATTACAGACAATTTAGCAGGAAAACAGATATCTTAAGGGTGTTGGACTGGAAATAAGTTAGTTTTCCTGCAGACATGTAAGCGTCTGTGAGACCAATAAAGGAAAGTAGGTCTGCTTTGGTTTTACCCCCACAAGAAGAACGATATTCGATAGATTGAACGCGTTCAATACAACTGCACTATGAAGCTTGTGATAAGGCACATCTGATGCTTTCTCGAATTCCTAAAGTCGAAGTAAATTTCTAGGTTGTTATTCCTTATGTTCGCGAAGAATATCGACGGATATGTGCCCGGTATTCAAAATCTTCTGCTGTGCCCGCACGAGTAGGACCGACGGAATTTTATAAGCTAACTGCCTCCAGGGTAAGAGAAACTCAATATAGAAAGCCGATATATGGAGTTAAGGCATCCTTTTTCTACAAGTAGCGGGTATTCTTATCTACATTCTTATCTGTATCATTAAAAAGAAATTTACAATCCTCTACGAAGAATTTTGACCTCTACAGACATGTCACTAAGAAGGTTCTCCTAAAGTTCTAATTTTGCTGCTTTAAATAATCGTGATAAACAAATATAAAGAAATCCCTATAGAAATGTGACTAACTAAGAAAGGATCTCCTCAGATGAGGAGTTGGTTAGACCGTTTTGTTTGTTCGGGCACTGCCCCTGCATCATGTAGTGCTCTTTAAGGTGCGTATTCGGCAAGCACAGTGTCTCGAAGAATTCAGCGTATAAAAAGATGCACATAGATGCTTCCCCTAAATTTATCCTAGTCGGAGGGGCCACCCTGATATGCCAGTTGTCTGATCATCTCATGCCATATCCAGTGAATTTAAATAATAGCTACCGCAATATGGGACAGTAGCAGAAGTTCTCGTGGCACCTCAAGGTAGGGAATGCAGATGCAAAATTTCACAAAGATCTTTCACGCAATTAAGCCTACCCGAAGGAATGAATTGGATGGCCTAGCTTCGGATCGAACCTTCGATGAAAAAGTGAATGAAAATGATAATGCAATGTATGTATCATTACATTTGCACTATTTGTTTCACCTGCTCTTCCACGTAGTGTCAACCCAGTCAAGAACCGTTTCCTCAACATCGTCTACTTAATTATTTAATCATTTACTACTCCACCTGAAATGCGCCTATAAAACAGACAAAAGAAAGAACAGTATCAATTCAGCAAAAATGGTCTAGTCTGACTTCAATTAATTGACGGAATAGGGAGTAGAAGTTTTGACAGCACTGTAAACTGCTTCTGGATAAGGGAACTATGTTCTAGGTTATGTGCTTTTCCCATCGAATTTCCATGAAGGACAGTCAGAGCTCCTCTGTGTACTCTACAGAGTATGCTTAACAGACGTGCTGTCGTCTGTAGAGTACGCGAGAGGTCCATTCTGGGATAATTGCGCCCTGATGGTGTCGCTTCATGGGTGTTTACCACAACACTGTCGTAATTCAGTGAAGCACAACACCGCTTTATAGTTGTGCTGAAGTGGTAAGAAATAGTCATATTGGCGGGCTGCCCTCACTCGTTGGTGCCTTGCTGTCCAAGCTCGATGTTCATTGGGCCTCGGCATCCTATATTCGGACAAAAACGGCATTTTCCTCGAGCTGCTGACTAATACTTTTAAAAGACGACACTCTGGCTCACATTTCTGAACCTACCTCATCAGTGCTTAAAAAAGGGGTAATGTCCATACCTCAGACGCAGGTGGGTTGGAATCACACTTGCCCGGGAGGGATAAACCCTGAACACCATCATTTATCCTTTTGTGCATATTACGAAATGTTTGGGGAAGTAGACTCGTGAATGCTCTCGACTTTCCAGGCTTCGAGGAAGGCTAGGTTGTCGAAACGCCCACGCCGAATAAATCCTGCTAGCATGTTGGCTTACAATTCATAAAACCTGGAGTATCTGTACTTAATATCAACATGAAAAGTCTCTTCGACAGTTGTTCTTGGACGGTGTTGGTGTCTTGGTGTTTTGAGATGCTTTCCCTGTCTTGTTTTGCTTCTCTTTTTTTCTACGAGTTTCTCGTCTCACCGAAAGCCTGCCATAATGGCTGTTCTTGTTCTTATTTGAGGAACTTGTTCTGAGTTTTCTTTTTACGTGTTAGTTGCCTAATTTGCTGTGTCCGTATAAAAAACAGCTTCGTGCACACCATTTCTGTAAATAAATAAATAAATAAATAAAATATATTATACCTACATAAGCTGCTGGTACACTTCTGTTGAGGGCACTTGTAGCGCAGTCGAGCGTGCACCCGATACCAGGCTCCTGTTCGGATTTTCCGCCCAGGCCAACCAAGCCTTCCATCCCTCCGGGGTCGGTGATTTGGTAGCGGACTTGTCTGGGAAGGATAAAGCGCTGACTTGTTCATCGGCTGGCCACCGCAAGTCACTGTATGATCAAACACATACTCGAATGGCCTCCACGACATCCCGTAGTGAGTACAATGGGTGGCGCATCCCAAAAATGATTAATTAACGTCGCCTTCCTTTATCCTTTATTTTTCATACCCTCTTTTTAGACATAATGAGTGAACTCTTCGCTCTTTTTTGCACATTGCGAGTTCCATGAAATAACGTCCAGTCCAAGCGCGCACAGAACGTTTCTTAGCGGCGAAAAGAAGACGGTCAAGAGTCGCTTTGAAATCGTAATAACGCTTCACTTCCATATTCTGACTTAAAAACAACAAAAAAACTTAGTGCGGAGCGGAGTCGTAGTTATCATATGGTTAGATTGGAACACTGACTTCGTACAAGCCTGCTAACAGGCTGGGTTTCAGAGCGGAGTCATAAAGGGCGGCGTTACCCAATCTCTTTCGGGATCGCCACGCATTCTACTTCAACGGGATGTCGTGGAGGCGATTTGAACGCATATTTAGCCATACAATGACTTCCGGTGGCCAGCCGATGAACGACCCAGCACTTTATCCTTCCCCAGAAGTCTTGGTACTAATTCACCGGCCCCTGGAGGATGGAAGGTTTGTTGGCCTGGTCGGGAAATCCGAACCAACACTCTGGTATCGGATGTACACGACAGCCGGCACCTCTTCGACTGCGCTACACGCTCCCTGTATGCTTTTTATAAATGTCCTTGTAGTGCCGCTTATATCGGTGTTGCTTCACGCAAATAGAATTCCTGCTATCAATTGAATATACATATCATGCGACAATCTTGCCGAGTGCACGGCGCAATCTTTTCTTTTAATAAAAACGGAAAAGTAAAGCTGAGGCATAAAATGATATAATCATTTAGACAAGTAGGTCAAGAAGTATTGCCTTCTTATAATCACAAGTCACATTTTTCAAAGTCTCCAGTATACGCCACATTTTCCGCTTTCTCAGAAAACTGTTGACGATAAGGATCAGTGCCCTATTGTCTTTTAAGTCCTGGTGCCATATTAGCCATCCTTTTTACGAGGTACGCTCCCTTGCCGAACTCTGGTGACTTAAAGGTGCACAATCCTCCTGCGTGTTCTGCAGTCAACATCACTTAAATAGTTTCCGGAAAGCAGCAGCGACCGACGTTGCGCCACGTTTCCTCGAGGTGGTCCCCGCAGACATCGTAATCCATGTGTTTATCCGGAGAATCGCTGTGTTATCCTCTTATCGGATGAGATTCTCCTCCGACGCCCCAACATGTTCACCATCATCACGGAACCAGAATGGACTGCCTTCCGTGGTCCTAGACACGTAGGGGATGATGCGAAATGGCAATGCGAAGGCCCATCAGGGGCTCCGCCACTCATTGCGTGCTTCTGATTGATCGGCAACCGAACCATAGCCGTATTGAATTCCTTATTCTTACTGAGAACTTCAAACGTTGCTCATATCACTCATAGGGACATGTAAGATGATGCGCTCTTAATCACGCCACATTATTGTGGTCTGTCACGCATCACTGGGTGCCGAAAAGTATAAGAAAAGGGACAGAAGAGATGGGATCGCGTCAATCAATTCCTTTAAAAAACGTGCCGTATATGAGGCATTTCGGAGGCAATTTGAATACGTATTTCGCCTAAAATGACTTGAGATAGGAACTGATGACAAGCCAAAGTTTCATTTTTTCCAGGCAAGCTTGGTGCCAATTCTCCAGGGAGATGGAAGGCTTGGTTGGCCTTCGCGAGAAACCCCAAGAAAGAGCCAAGGACCTGGAATCGAGTGCACACGACAGCCGGCGTCTTCCTTGACAGCGATACCATGCCCCTCCCCTGAAAATTACCAGTTTTCTTCCTAAAATAATAGTTTATTAAACTCTTAGAGTGAGTTCCTCACTAAGTTTGACATTCGACTTCAGCAGTTGCGAAATTGAAAATGTGACAACCATGAAGATTCAAAGCCTCTTCAGTTAGCCGTCGATTTAAATAGTCACTGACAACTGTGGATTTCCTCTACTGAAAGGATAAAACATGCTTTTTGCTATAATCGGGAAAATGAAATCGGAAATTTAAAACTAAACTGTTAAGAATCTTGGGATAAATTTTCATTTCAACTAATTGTTTGTTTCGGTTTCCTTTGCAAATTTACTCGTTGCCCTGAACGTTTTTCGCATTTCCCGATTCGGAACAAGAGTAGATACATTCCTGCAGCCGAGGGAATCGCTGTAGAATCCTTCGGCGTCTAACATGTGGTTCGAGCTGCTGAGTTATGTGTGTGGTTCACTAAGAGTTCTGAGGAAATTTAAGGCCTTTTTTCGATTCAAATGTCATATTCGCCTCATTAAAAGGTGTTCGAATCAATTTTAAACGGTTTTTACATTTAATAACTACGTAAACGCAGTCAACTGAGACGTCGCCGTAGCGATAAGATCAAATGGAGGATACTGGCTCAAATCGCGACACACCCAACAAGGGAATAGCCCCCTCCGTGAAATGCGTATCAGATCTGTCTAGGAATTGAAAAACAATGACGTGTTCAATTAATTTGCAAAAGCAATTAGCAATTCAGTAGAACACGCGCACCGTCGATTCAAACAGTTTTGGCATCTCTGAGTACTGAATTTCTCACTATTTTCGGTGCTGCTCATTGCAACAGCCATGTCAAATTGTAGCAACAATTGAAAAGAGCATGGTGTTTTCAATTCACACAAAATGCCTGAGGTGTTATTCTGAAGAGATAAAGTTTTCAGCCGCTTCAGGCTGCAGGAGAAAAGTCATTTTTCGGACTGCTGGTGCTCTGTAAATTCAGCCTTGTAAACATGTTTTATATGAAAATAGAGGCGAAACAAAACATGTTTAATGTTATTGTTGTCATTGTTCTGGTTGTTGTTGTCTTCTGCTTGTGATTGCTGTGATATGGAGTTTACGCTGTTGAGGGACTATAAAGTTTCGAGTGACTTTGGGTATAGTTATGCACCTGACTCAATCTAATTCTATTCGAATGTCGTGGCATTGGGACTTGAACTGTTAAAGAACTGTGAAATTTGAATAATTGGCACTATTGTACTTTCACGATTCCAGGGGTCGCGGAGAGATCGAAGAAAAAATTTCGCCAAACTTCGCCCAGGGGGTTATTTGTGGTGCTGATCACGAATCCAACATCCGTTTCCGAAATTTCGGCCGATTACGGTAGGCTTCGTTATTCACGGGTGACTACCAAGGTCATAGTCATAGATTTCGGCCAAACTTTGCATAGGGAGTTATTTGGGGTGCTGATCACGAATCTGACGTTTGAATCCTTCCCGCGAAAATTGTTTCCCGTTGATTTGCGCACTTTCAGGCGATCGCTGCAGAACCGCCTGCATGCTGTGCCACTACCGTAGCACCCCAGATAATCCCTATAGCCGAAGTTTCGGAAAAATCGGTACCATGACCTTAGCCACCCCTACCTACCGCAATCTACCGTACTCCAGCGTAAAACTAAAAACGGATGTCAGATTCTCACCAGTACCCCAAATAACCCCCTTAGGCGAAGTTTGGGCGAAATTGGCAGCCTTAGTTACCCATACTTACCATAACCTACCGTAATCGGTCGAGATTTCGAAAACGGATGTCGGATTTGTGATCAGCACTCCAGATAACTTCCAGGGCAAAGCTTGGACGAAAAAGTTTTTCGACCTCTTTTTGACCCCTGCAGTCGTGAAATTACAATAATGCCGAATAATTTTACATATAGACTTGCAACTGCTTCTATTGTACAGAAGACACCGCAGTTGATAGAAAATTTAGACGAGAAGTTCCAAGGGTTTAATAGAACTAATCGCGGTCTTTAAGTTTTGGAGATTCCTGACTCAAAAATGATTCGATTCCAGGTAGGCGGTCGCTCAGAATAAACCTTTGCTGAAAGGAAATGATGGAAGCAAAACTCCCACGGTTCTCTACTAATTTAAAATAGTCTATTGGATACCACAATATTTACCAGGATTGTATAAATCTTCGCATCCAAAAAGCAGGCGCTTTTCGAGTTCCTTTTTATTTTTCATTTTTCTAAGTAGAAAAAGTAGGATTTGCAGAAGAACGGGTAGGAAACCTTCACGTGGGCTTACAGGGGATATATGGTGGATACGTAAGTAACCGCTCTCCGCTCATCAAATGCTCTCTGTAAAGTTCAAATTAGGAGCTGCAGATTGATACGGTTGGTGGTAGCAAATTATTCATTGCTGGCTAATGAAGGACGAAAAGAGAGTATCTCAGATTTCAAATCGACTAACCATTTATGAGTCTACTCTTCAAAATCGTCAGCTTTTCTTACATGCACGAAATGCAATATATTATTTTGTCACAGAATTTTTAATCAAAAATTTTTAAAAAATACCGGTTAACAATTAATCTTGAAAATAGAGGGACAATCAAGATTTGAATTTTATGATTGGAAGTTTTTTAACTGCATCACGGCTCAATAAGTTTCGACGGTTCACATTGATATTATTTATACCTTTGTCTAGGGCGCGTGTAGCGCAGTCGGAGGTTGTGGCGGCTGTCGCGTGCACCCGCTACCAGGATTTTGGTTCGCGTTTCCCGCCCAGGCCTACCAAACTTCCATCCCCCACGGTGCGTGAATTGCTACCAGACTTGTCTGGAAAGGATAAAGCACTGACTTGTCCATCTTCTGGCAAGTCATTGTATGGCCAAATACGAATTCAAGTTACCACGACATGCTGTAGAAATAGAATGCGTGACACATCCCAAAAGGGATTGGTCCTTCATCCTTTATCATTTTGCTATTGCATGGCTATACTACTTTCCTGGCAAAAAAAATGAATGCGGACAAAAGGATGCGTCCGAGCTTGGAATGGAAAGAGCATTTTATTTCCACGGTATTTAAGAAGGCAAGTTCCATTGAAAAACTCAGCGTTTTATCCTTTTCGGACAGGAATGGCACCAATTCTTTTAGCACACAGAGGGATGAAAAGGCAAGAAAGGGAAAGAGGTTGGTTTGGTCAGGAATCCCGAACCAATAACCTCATCCTAGGTGTAGCCGACAGTCGGCGCCTCCTCTGACCGCGCAAGTTATCCATATTCTATGAAAAAATGATCGAATATAACCAGGTTATTTTCAGTAACATGCTAACCAAAATTACCTATCACAAAGATCTTGCAAATGGAGAATCCTCTCCACCGCAGTGTGGAAAACGGCAACTCTAGCGACTAGGTCCAAAAGAGGGAAGGCGTCTGCCTTCCTGTCGTTGAAAGGAATTTCGCGAGCAAAAACGAGAACGCAAATTCAATTCAGGGCATTTCGCCTAAACTTTCAATGGCGAGGAGTCGCCAGATAAGCACAACAGGCCGATCCGCTCAATGTGCATGAACGCGTTCGACAATAGCTTGACATAACAGCAAAGGAGGAGCAGCTCTAGAGTTTTCCATGCATAGGTGGACCGATAAAGACGGACCTTGGCATCACAGATAGGGTGCGCCATAAATAGGGTCACTTTTTCACGTGTCATTTGTATTTTTGTATTTGTTGTAAACGTTTTTATGTTTTCATCGTTTCTACGTGTCATCTTAACCGTATATAGTGTTTTCTGCATCTCCACACTGCTTCTATCAGAAATGGTAAAGTCTTGTTTTCAAAGAGGCGCAATCTTGGATCTGAGAAGGGCAGGACTTTCTGTTCCCTACATCGCTCGTCTACTCAAGCTGCACAAGAAGACTGTCTATCGCTGTGTGGTACGTAAATCTCTCGTTAATCGTCCCCGACCTGACCGCCCGGTATCCGTAGCTATAAGCCGTCTTCTAAAAATCGTGAAAGAACAAATCAAGTGGAATCCAGGCGCAGCATGGAAAGATGGCATCCGAGCTCAACGTATCCTCTACCTCGATGAGGCGAGTTGTTGAAAATGAACTTGCACTATACCCTTACAAGCTCCGTCAACTGCACGACTGACGCCTGCACAGATGGAAGGAAGAAGAAAAAATGTCGAAGGCTCCCCGAGCGGCACGACCTCTGCACGATGCTCTTCACCGATGAGAAACTTTACTCAATTGAGCAGTCTTTTAACCGCCAAAACTCGCAGTTATCGATTGAAAGTGGTGAGGATGCAGAGATCGTTCACAGAAACTCTCATGCAGCTTCCTTGATGGTTTCGGCCAGAGTTTGCGCAAGAGGACAGACACGATTGGATTTCGTTGAAAAAGGAGCCAAGATCAACACCAATATCTACGTGAACGACATTTGAATAAGAAATTGCTTCCTTGGGCTCAAGATCATTTTGGAAATACAGCATGGACCTCTCAACAAGACGGCGAAGACACTCATAAATCCAAGAAGGCTCAGGACTGCTGCACGAGGGATCTTCCCAACTTTATCCCTGCTTCTGAATGGCCGACAAACTCGTAAGATTTGAAGGTTATGGATTACAGCGTTAGACTATTCTGAAGGAAAACGTCTGCGCTAAAGGGAGCACTACAAATTGAGGATTAAAATCTTCACTGAAAAAAGCACGGAAGGAAATTCCGCAAGCAACCCTGCGTGCCGCCGTTGAGTCCTATCCTAAACGTCTGCAGGCAGCTAAACATCACTCTTGCCAGCTAAGGATCATATTGAATGATACCCATTTTGCGTGTTAACTAGATTGTTATTAAATTTTTGAGGAATTTCGCTGTTCCCTGACAAATTCTAATCTCCAGGATGTTCACTGCGCGGCTGAGATGAATGAGGGCAACTTTTATTCTCACGGTGCAGCGTGATGCAAAATCAGTGATCGCAGCTGACACGTTACTTCAATAAATTGGAATAAAAGCTATAGACAGAATGCCGAAATTTCGCCTTTGGCAAACCTTCAGGTAAATAGTAGTAGAAGATGTTCACCACCTTTGCCCTTGGGAAAAGGTTGAATTTTCGAATGACCGAATATATTCGCGTTTTCATAACATCGAAAATGAGTGAATATTAACCGTTTTTCATGTTACCAGTTTCGACTTGTCGTGTACTATTATGTTTCAGAAATGCCGAATTTTCGAGTGATAGAATATCATTTATTTTATTTCACTTTTCTTCTTACCTTATCAAGTCGCCGATTTTCGAACGGCTGCATAGTAAAAGAATATTCGGTTTACCAGTGAATAGAATAATGAGAATAATTCGAAATAGTCGAATGAACTAGCAATTCGAATAGAGAACTTTTTCGAATTGAAATATTTGAATTCGTTCGATTCGGACAAAAGTATACCACCATCTGCAGTCCTCTTAGAACAGGATTTACCTCATGATGTACGGTATGTGCATGCCTATTAGCATTAGCATACGAATAAATTATGAAGAATGACACATCGGAAGAAGAGCAAACTACGTCTTATGATACCACAGCTGTACGTATGTAGCGCTACCCACAGTTCAAATGGCACAATGTATTTCTTTCGCTTTGCAAATCCGATTTGCAGTTTGCTGTAAAAAAAAAACTTCTTTGCTCCTTACCCAGCATATTTATCGCAGCACATTTCCGGTGTTATACACACTAGAAAAGCCATATGTCTTCCGACCGCAAGATATGACTCCTCAGAAGATCACTACGCCGGAGTACACCATCAAAACGTAAAAAAATAATTAAAGCGTTGACTTTAAACAACCCCTTGAGGTATGCGCCACACATTTCACTTCTACAGGATGTCGTGGAAGGAATCTGACTGCGTAAGTGACTTATATAGAAGGCCTTGTGATGACCAGCCAATGAACATGTCAGGGTTTTATCTATTCCATTCAATTCAATGACCAATTAGGGAATAGAGGGCTTGACCGATCGAACCTTAAACCTTGACTTGGAGCGCACGCAAGACTCGGCGCCTCTCTCAATCAATAAATCAATAAACCAATGAATCAATGAGTCTGCTCCCACTACTCTCCATGCGCCTTAGCATTTTTGAAAGGAAGATTCGTTTCCAGATAATATGCTTTACTAGGGAGGGATATCCTACTATCTCACCATGTTTCTCAAAATAGCCGAAAGCTTACAAGCCCCAGATGACGCTATCATGTCAGAAAATCTTAAGAGCATTGCTAAGGATTAGCGGAATCGCGACAGTTTCCTCGCGGCTTCCAGGCTCTCGGCGAGGCTTCCGAATCAGCTTAGCTGTGTTTGATATCTTAGAGGATGTTTTGCTACATTTCATCACTCGCGATATGTCGAGACAGGAGCGCAGGAAAAGAGGGGGCCACTCTAAACATTTCACGTTGAAATTGTGCAGTAAATGCGTGAGTATTGGACGGAATGGGATGTTCAAGGATTGGAGACGCTGTCGCTTGGACCAAGTTGGGCAGTTCACGTACCGTGCTTTGCCAATACGTGAACTGTCCAACTGAACTGATACGTGAACTGAACTGAACTGCACGAAAACAAGCCAACTGAAAGCGTCAGAATGTCAAGGCAGCAGCAAAGCGCTCACGACTGCCTCGGTCGAACACTTTCTTAAAACTCTGAACGAAAAGTAAACCACTGTCCAAGTCCCTAAAGCGAGAAGGATTCACTGGACCACTCTGGCACGTGGAATGTACAAATACACCTGCTGACGGTATCTACTCCTGTAAATCAATATCCAAGTGAAAAGCAGATCCTCATAAAATTTCGTATGCCCATGAGAGCACTGAAAACACTTGGAAACGTGACAGATTAGGACGAGTGGTAATTGGCGCGTAAAGGAAGGAAACTATGTACTGCAGCCAGGGACGGCGGGCAACGGCAGGAGATGGTTCCGAATGCTAATGCAAAAGTGACCACATCGTGTCAACAGGCACGAGAAAAGTATCGCTCTTGCCAACAAAGGAGCGTAGGGCTTCGTAGAAAGCGGGCTATGTGTTCAGCTTAATAGTGTTGCAAGTAAACCGTGTGGGTTTGCCCTCCACCACGGTTTTCGACAGAGAAGCGCGACTCCATTCGTGTTATGCGGCCCATTTTCTCCCAACAAACACGATGTCAGATCAGAAAGTAGACTTTGGCAGCGAAGACGTGGATCGATATAGAGCCTTAGTGGTAGGGAGTAAAACAAAAGCACCCAAATAGGTGCAAAAATTCAACCGCGGTTAACGAAATTGTCGTCTAACTTGTGCTGCGTTGCCCAAAGGTCTACATATAAAACTGATGTATGGAAAAATATTACTGTGTCAAATGCCAAAGGACACTGAAGACCAAAGCAGTATTATGAGAGGTTCGCGACATCAGCATCAATTATTCAGCCTTTATCAACAACGAAACTGTGAACGCTTTCTAGAGCAGTTGCTAAAGATTTTAGAAATGCTAATCGCATACTAGATTGTGCAGTCGTAGAAGGCTGTACACATTGAATCCCAATGAATCGTTCGTTTTCGAGTATCCGATTTGTCCGATTCATTTAAGAGTCCGAAGCGAACGAAATCGCCGCTATCTGAATCATCCAAAAATCTGGGCCTCTGAAATTAACCTTATCCGAAGATTTTCGTTCGGATCCAAGATATCGTAGGCGCCTGTAGCGTGCACTCGGTTTCGACCCAGATTCTGGATCTGGATCTCCCGCCAAGGCCAATAAAGTCCTGCAATCCTCCAAACTCGGCGATTTTCTACCAGGCAGATCTGACAAAGAAGGTCCGAAGATTCTGAACGAGACCTATATGGTCTTATAGGGCATCAAACGAGGATCACAGAACTGTGTTTCGTTTTTGCTAAATGTCTCCGGGTGGTCCAAAGATGGCTATCATTTCAGTGCGGGCTGATAAGGCAAAGGCGACACCTGCAATAAACTTGTCGTGCTGATAAATTATCCTATAAAAGGCTCAGTTCAAATTAAAGTTGGATTACAGTAATATGAGGTTGTCACATAAGTTCTGTTCGATTCCGATAGGCGTTACTTTGTGAATGTCCTTTCATGGACAAAGGAATTGTATATAAGTTGTACACTATTCTGTAGCACTTGTTTCGCTCTACAAAACTTGGTGTTCTGTTTTATATCGTTGGCAGAAGTGCATTGATTGTAACGTTTCTTACTTTGATTAATAAACTTTATTTCTGCTGAGATGTTACACCGTAAAGTTGCCTTTGAAAATCGGACGGAACGGAACTTATGTGACTCCCTAATGATAATTTCCGACGTTTCCTAGACGATGCTGCTGGGCACATTCAAAAGACTCATTCTCAACGATGACGGCAACGACTGAGTAGCCAAGTGGGTAGCGATGCCGAATTTTGTTCGTATACGGAAGGTTACGATACGTATGGGTGAATGAAGCTCAACATCTTGTGAAAATCGCTTTCTTCACCCATCTAGTCGCTGCCGCCATGTAAATGAATCACTTAAATGACCCAGTAGCATCGTCTTGGAAACGTCGGAAATTATCATGCTACTATAATCCACCTTTAATTTGACTGTAAATCTTTCATAGGTTTTCTTTTTTTTTAAATTCTGAGCACGACAAGACCACTCCAGGCGTCACTCTTTCCTTCACAACCCGCACTTAAGTGATACTATTTCTTTGCCATTTTTGGACCACCCAGGGACATGTAGCAAAAACGAAACACAGTTCTGAGATCCTTGTCAAATGAAGTACAAGACCATATAGATCTCGTTCAGAATCTTTGGACCGAGCTCACTCACCTTCCTTGTGATATGGTTAAAACGCTGACGTATCCATCGGCTGGCACCGCAACTCGTTGCATGGTCAAAAACGCATTTCATCTTAACTCCACGACTTCCTGCAGAAATAGAGGGCTAGCGGATCAATCAAGAAGATTCGCTAACGCCCATTTTTATGCCTTGTTTATTGATTTAATCTTATGTCACTCCGATCTTTCGCTTTCGAATTCTCGCATAGTCCACAGACCCAATACCGCAGCCTTTCAAAGCAGGTTTGCCCCAATTTTTCAGGAAGACTTTGACTCCACCTACGATTCTAGGTCTGTCGCGTGCACTTCGAATTAGGGTTCCTGATTCGGGCCCCGCACAATACATCAAAGCTTTCCATTCCTTTCGGATCATCGAATTGGTACCAGGTCCGTTTGGGAACAAAACACTGTGACCTAGCCATCGGCTAGCCACCACAAGTATGGTTCAAATACGCATTCAAATGACCTTCACGATATCCTCTAGATGTAAAGAACATGGCGCACCCAAAATCATAGTACGACTAGAGCATTTACACATATCTCTGGGGTCTAGTAGCACAGTTGGAGGAGGTAACGGCCGTCGCGTGCACTCCGAACATAGGTTCTTGGTTTGGATTTCCACATCTACGCCTTTCATCCAAGACCAAGCAGGTATTTCGTCATTTGAGGAGTCAGTACCAGTCTGGTTTGGGAAGGATAACACGCTGATGTCTCCATAGCTCGCACTCACAAGTCATTGTAGAAGATAGAGCATTTTTGAGCCAAAATGTCCAAATGCACATTCAAAAGGTCTCCACAGTATCAATAGGATTGAAGTGCGTGACCTATTCCTAAAGGGGTTGGTTAACATACATCACGCCTTATCCTTCCATCCCTTATATGTATGAGGCGACATTCTTTGTCTATATCCTTATTTTTTGTTCTCTCTTCTTCTAATGTTGCAGTGTCGCAATCACTTTCAAGTCTAACTATTTTTTGAAATAAACCGGTGTTAGAAACATTTAATAAGAAGGAATTAAGCAGGAATTCATGTAACTTTGCCAGAAAAGAGCAGTGCCTCCTATTGCTGAAATTTCTCACATTATCTGAAGGTATAATTTATCTCTTCTGTGCGAAGTACTCAACACTTTCTAGAATGAGTTCACACTCTTTGAGTAGACGGCAGTCATAGTGAGCACTCGTCACAATCAAAACGAGAACAGCGAAAGAAAACGCTCTAACAGGCCCCATTCCTGGAGAAGCACTCCTGGGAAGCGGCAGTTGATGGGGTGAACAGAAGTCTTCGTCGACCCTCAAACAATGGGATGCTTCACACGTCGATGCTTCTCCTAACAACCGTCGGCCATGCGACTCAGCGTCAACTAGTCGTCTAAATCACCACAAGCTCGCTCCTCGATGTAATTCTGGGTGTCTCGGTGGCTATTACGAGTGACGTCGACAGTCTACTGTAGTCACATGGCGCTAAGCACTAGTGTTCGACGGAGGCTCAGATTTCTTCGCTAGTCAACCGTCGCGTTACTCGTCAGGGGAAGATTCACTTGCTGCGAATATTCTACGAACGCTTTCAAGCGTCTAGAAACTAGAAGCTCTAGATTTAAATAAGGGAAGAAGACAGACCAATTGCACTGAACTGCACATTTCTTGCAAAAAGTGAAATAAGGAAAGCAGCAGATAATAAATGCGCTCAAAACTCCTTCAGAAACAGGCTATGTGTTCTATTCCTACTTGATTTTGAATCATAATCGATAACCTCTCATCGAAGATACCATCATTTTCTGTCAAACTGGAAACTTCCGAAATCAAACAGAAAGTCTTCAAAATCAAAACGTGCAACTTTCAGATTAAAGCAGACATCCCCTAAAATGTTGAATTAAATTTCGATATTTTGGAAATGAACTATATCTTACTCAGAAAATTTATAGCTCACGTGCTTGTGACTAGTAAACGCGGATTTTGAAACATTACTAAATAATTCCTAAAAAATTAATAAACCAAAATCTCATTTTAAAGTCCAGGAAAGCAGTAGTTTTTAACAGTGTTAACAGTTCTTCGCATTTGTTCAGGACTTCACAATTTCCTTTTGATTGATAATAAAATTTCTGTTTGTGTGGAATTGCACACTGGACTACGGTACAACAAAAATAGCTGTAGTAAAAAGACCTTTATCTTCACAGAAATAAGCAACATTTTCCCTATCAATCAAATGAAAATCGCGACGCGCCGTACGAGTTCATTTCATTTCTTCTTTTCTAAACACTAAAAAATCGCCGCTTTCCCTCTCTTTAAATTAAACTTATTCATTACTTTTTTTAGAAAAATAAAAATGTATAATGTCTCAAGTGCACATTCTTCACTTTTTGTGCCAGGTGAAATATTATTTCTAAGAAAGCGCCAGTAAATTTTCTTTAGGCAAAAAATATTATGATCTTCTTAGAGAGTCTATCTTGACCTGGAAGGTGCTCGTTATGAAATAATGAAATATTCGGAGATATATACGATTGGTTTGCTTTCAAAGCTATCTTGCACCGGTGTCTTTCCCCACCTACATTATCTTCACGCGGGCTGCGCACAAACTTGTTGGGTGCGCGCTGACAGTGGAATTCAAAGCTGAACTTTCAGGTGCCCTAAGTCCTTGTTCAGGGACTTTGCAGAAATGAAAAATACTTTCTTGCTATTTCGAAGGCGGGATTCCTGGTAGTATCCGTTTTCATCATTCAGACATACGCCTGAGACAGTTCCCTGGTGAAAAGCAGTGTCGACGAATAAAAGGAGTTTAGGCTATCTTCAGGCCGTCTTTTATCTTGTATTTTTTATGATTTGATGAGTAGTGTTCTGAAGCCGTCTTTGAGTCTGCCATACAGTGACAAATGTGTACTTCCGAACTGATGAAGCCCGCTCACGCGAGTCTTCAAAGTTGATAGTTATCCATCATTCTTAATAGGCAATAAAGGATAAAGGACGGAGTAGAGTCACTGAGAAGGGCAGCCTGAATTTCCTGTACATAATTCCCATAATCTGCTTCCTTGAAATCCTCAAACGATGGTTTTTCTTGCACAACCTGGTTTTTCGCCTACTTGGGACGTCCAACAATTTAATTTTCTACCGCTCCATAGAAAATGGTCAATGCTAGGTCAGCCGGTTCACTCGCACGTTTGGGTGCATAGATGTCGATAGGATGTAGTTAGCGAAAACGCTGCTTGTTTACGAGCGCCCTAACACTTTCGACTTCACGACTTTCTCAACGTGCTTGGCTCCCGTCGCTGGGTTGATGCCAAACTTGAACTAATTGAAAGTGAAGTCACGCCCTTTTTCACTTTGAGTGGTCATCGTCTAGTGAATAAAACTTTTCAATAGCGCAAGGAAAATTAACGATTCATTACTCAAAATGAACGAAGGAAACAAGCTTTTTACATACAATATACAGTATACAAGATACAATAAAACACTTCAGCGGATTTACTTTAACTTCCAGAAAAAAAATGTTGCAAAATTTGTGACTCAACCTAACAGAATGGACGGTTGCTTTACCTTGAGAACTACGACTTATTACATTATGCACTTTATCTCTTGACTAATAGGGAAGTCGGCGTGTGTAACATTACTCACCATAAGGATTGGAAAAAGAGCGCGAAAGGAGCAGTTGTCGCGTTCTTTTCATCCTTTCACCATGACTCTTCTCATCTTTATCCTTTCATACAAATTTTTCCAGAAAACAAATTCGTTTGAGAACGGCTATTTAACGCTTGAAATTAATTTCGTTCTCCTAAACTTTGAGCATTCATTTTCCGAAGTACCAGAGGGCCGAATAAATTATTGGAGATGGTATAAGAAGTTCCTTTCCCCCAGAAGGGCAACAAAGACAACCTACTCCCGGGAAGATCAGCTTCTGTAAACAAAGGGCATCTGCGCAAACCCATCTTGTCAAATTCTTCTCAAACCACAACAAGACTGACCGCTGATCTCCACACCTCCCAGTGAACCAGCGCTCGTCGGCTACAGTGGACTGGAAGGCAGCCAAAATCGCCTTCGTCAGTGCCTCATGCGGTGACGAAACCCAAGTAAATCGCTATGCTTCCGACAGCCGAGAGCTCCTGCAACGGCTAAGGCGAAGGAGCCCGATCGAATCGCTACAGCGATGAAAAGAGGATGCTTCACTGCAACTGCAAAGCTGGAAAGAAATGGCTGGAACACAACGAGCTGGGTGTTCCGTCGTCAAAACCGGAGCTCCAACAGAGGAAGGTTCCGCTGCGCGGTTGGTAGGTATGTAGTGGGTACTGTTTCACGTACTAGTCAAACCGTCGCTCGCTCCTCGTCACTCGCTTTCGCTAACAGCTAGCCTAGTACCAGCAAAAACCTGTGGAGAAAAAAGTCGATACGAGCCAATGTTCCATCCACCTGGGCAACGGCCGACCACTTACGGCACCTCAAACACTGGCAAAAATCTAGGATTTGGGCCGGACCAAAATCAGACAACCCCATACACCCCGGACATTGCGCCGTCCGACTGTCATCTGCTTCGCTCGATGGATCACTTGCTCCATGGAAGTGATCATCGTTTCCCCGAAGTTGATGAGGTCACGACGGTGGTTCTCGACTTCTACAGGTTGAAACCGACCAAATTCTACACAAATGTAATCCACTCAGTTTATGGGTAGGAAAGAATATCATAGAGAATAACGGCAACTACTTCGTTTAAGTCAATCATTTTTCTTGTAGAGTATAATCCTATAATTGCTGGAAGGCAAATTTTGCTGCGAAATTTACGACCCAGCCTAATATGTAGTATAAATCAAGAAACAATTGTTTCCCAATTATTTACAATTTCAACTCTTACACTTTTTATCGGTGAACTTCTTTCGTATAGCAATCAGCTGTCCTTTCCTTTGCTTTCTGGGAAGTCTTCCAAGTCATACGTATAAGTAGAGTCACCGTACAAACTTGCATTTTTCTCGTTTTTTTAGTATGGTGGATTTTTAGTATTATTAATCTTAGATGGAATATCTTTAACGGCTTTCGAAATTCATGAGCGTTCTTGGCCTCATGATAATTGTTCTTTCTTCATGGATTGTCGCATTTTTTTCAATGTGGCGCACCCAGGAATGCACGAAATCCTTAAATATAATAAACAAACAAACAAAAATCGAAAGAGAGAATGCCGTGGATGGCAGAGAATCTCAAGAAATGCCTGTAAAGAAAAACAACACCGTAGGAAGGGTGCTTGTGATGGAGTTGGTATGAAGCCTAACCTCGTGTAAGACTACAAATAGATCAAAGATTCAGGTTCCGCACAGGCCATCCAATTCAACCATCCATTCCTACATGGTCATTCGGTCAGTACCGGGCGCGTTTAGAGGGAATAAAGAAGTGATTTTTCATCGACTGCCCAGTACAAGTCGCTGCATGAGCCACATACGCATTTATGCTGCCTCCAGAATATACCGTAATAGTGGAAGCTGCGGATATCCCACAGAGGAATTGGCTGAGAGGACCCTCACCTTGAATTCCCATTGATTCTATGAGCACCCTATTGAAGTCATCATACAGGCTGCGACACATCGGGGGCGGATGTGCGCTTTCGATCTGATCGAGCTCCGTCATAAGCGGACCCTCTTAAACTCCCTCGTGATGGATAGTGCATCAGAATCCGGTCTTTGGAGAAACGGAAATACTATTCTGTTAACCAGACGGCGTTCCGCTCTGGCACAGAAAGTAATAATACAGCGCGGTTCTCCAACTCCGTAGAAACTAAAGGCCAGGCGCCTTCCGAATGCATATGCCAACATTTTCTTACTACAGTCAAGAAGAAACGATATGAGGCCTCAAATGCAAGACGAACATTTCAGGGACGCCTGAAAATTACTCAAAGGATGAGCCATAGGCTTCAACATCATAAGAAGTCCGAAGAAGCCCTGAGTGCTACGAAGCCAGGATGCTGCATGGCTGACAAATCGTTAAAGGAATCTACTCGCGTGGGCACGAAACGTCAACATCTGAGGCCTTGTTCACAAGACTGACTCGATCCTGTGAGGCTAGATTATTCAGTAAGCAATGTCTGTTGAAGCCTAAGCGACGACGTCAGCGCATAAAGTGCAACCCCGAAAAAGCCGTCGCCCCTTTATATGAACACCGAGTCTCAAATGTCGAAAAGTGCACAGCGTGGCGTCCGCTTGAGCCGTAATTAAGCCCTTCGACCAAACGAACTGCCCAGTGGTATGCGCCACGCATTTCAATCGTAGATGGAGCTTGCATAGTATGAGAATTGCACGCCCTGAAAGACCTTTACTTGGAAGCGATTCTTACCACTTCCTTCTCGACTTACACCTTCTAGAGTGGCTTTAGAACGCGTGGAAGGGCTTATAGGGGAGTGGGGAGCAGCTGCTTCAATACGGCGCGGTCTCCCGCATGGCGGCATTTGTGCAAAAAATTCGCGTTCAACAGGTGACCATCACTGTTTTCTTTTAGATAAATATTAGCAAGCAAATTAACTACCAAACAATGAGCGAGATGAGCCCACTTTTCTGGGTCTGCTTTCGACATGATGGCAGGTACGAGCCGGAACCAGAAACAGATAGAGCGCGGGCGTCCTGTTCCGCCCCTAAACAACCCAACACTCGTATTGAGTACTCATCAATCAAAACATTTCCTCCCGTTCTAATTAGGTGTCTTCCATGGACTGAAAGAGAATACCTAAACCCCCGTCTTTTCTCTTCCGAACTGGAGGACGGTTGCGACGGGACTCTGGACTACAAGTTAGTTGTGATAGTATTGTAATAATAGAGTCTCCTGATCGCATTCAACTCTTAAGATCAAGTTTTTAATCAGATTCCCTCCGGACAAGGTGGAGTAGGAGAAAACAGGCTGGTCAACCAGACGTCGCGAGCATTGTAGCAACAACGCACAAGATCCACTTCAAGGCATTTCACCACAGATAAAAGTTAACCTGTGACACTCGTCTGTCCGTCATTCCAAAATTAGTTGCGGTTCGAAGGCTTTTTCAACAACTAAGATGATACAGCTGGTGTCTCCTCAACGTTAACGTTTGTGAGGTGTTTATTCTTTAGATTAATCGATTACATATTACGTGGAAAGGCGACGCACCGAGCGAACACGATCAATCATCGATCATGATCAATAAATATTATCAATTTTTCAAAGAAATGAGTGTCCGAAGGATTATTTGAATAAATACGATATCCGGTGGAGGGAATTCAGAACAAGTTAATCGTAGACCAGTAGGATAAGGATAAAGGACAGCGTTATTCACTCCCCTTTGGGATGCGCCACGCATTCTACTTCTACGGGATGTCGTGGAGGCGGGTTGAATGCGTATTTGGCCATACAATGACTTGCAGTGGCCAGGCGATGAACAAGTCAGCGCCTTATCCTTCCAGACACGTCTGGTACCAATTCACCGACCCCGAAAGAATGGGAGGCTTGGTTGGCCTGGGCGAGAAATCCGAACCAGGAACCTGGAAACGGGTGCAGGCGACAGCCGGCGCCTCCTCCGACTGGGCTCCACGCGCTCCAAATCGAACAGTATCGACCACTATTGATAATATCGACTTATGAGACCAAGTTTTTAGTAGTCAAAATTCTCGCTAGGTCAGCTTACTGCACGTACTGCATGTTCTGTGAAGGCCCTGTGCTACAGATAGATATATTATTGTTTATTTATTATTAAATAAATAATATTACCGTGTATAAAAGAGCTAGCGTCTGACCCTCTGTCCGCCTATCATTCCGGACACCCCATCTACGGAGGTTAGCGTCTCCGTAGCGATCTTCAGAGGCCGAATTCATCAACAATTAAATACGCGGCCATCGGGGTATAAGGACATCCTTACACCCGTGGGTTTGTCGTTGGTGAATCCGGCCCCAGTTGTTGAAAGGTATTATCTGCATTTTTGTGCCCTGTGGACAGACTTTAGATGCAGCAGATAGCATCAATAAACTAGCCACTATCTATCAATTTTATCGATTTTGTCAGGATCTGGGCGTCTGAGGTGAAAATGGCGTGTGTATGAAGGCTCGTGGATAGATTTCTCAACAACTAGAATTATGCAATTCAACAGCTCAACACCAATTTGGCTAAAATACATATTTATCTATGCCTCTTTTTTCATAAAGTTTCAAAAAATCAAAATTCTTCAAAAAGCTTTAAATATAATAAAATAAAAATTGAAAATATGATTTGGATCGATAGATCGACTATGTATGCGTGTTATGAAGCCCCATCATTTTTAACATTTCCGCCCTCCCCTCCCCACAAACGGTCGACATTAGGAAAAACCGATCAATATCGATCGATATTGGTCGCAATACCGTGTGAAATAAAACGAGTCCTGAGATCGGAGCGAATCGGTTTGCATCGTACATTACGTACTACTTACATTTGTAGTTCATGCTCCATTGAACATTGAAGACGACTAGAGAATGTTAAGTAAACCTACCAAAAAGGCTTCAAATATTATGGTTTGAACTATGCCAGACCTTTAAGTGGAGAGAGCAAAAAGGAGGCGCCGTTTACATGTCCATGCATCACTCTTGAGTTAGATCCCGCCTACAGGCCAGGCCTCTCTTTTACAGCGTTTTGTAAGCGGATCCGAATGTGGATTAATTGGGAAAGACAGGACACTGGTCTGCCCATCAAATGGCTTCGCATACACTCCACGTCCGACTATCGATGAATCTCGACATCTTTGTCCTTGTATTAGACGAAAAGTTGTTTGAGCGTAGCCAAGATTTGTATAGATCTTTATTACGGCTTGACGCCTTCTTCAGAGTCTGGAAAAGTCGAAGCCTTTCAATGCGTAGAAATTGTAGAGAATGTTAAGCAGAAGGGTGCAAGAATTAACCATCTAGCGCCGCTATTTACCCCAAGTTTATCCATTCGTCATAGTATATAGATCAAGAAGAGCTGCCGCGACGCGATCGCACGCGGCCAAACGTTGATTTGGGGAACCACTGGAGCAAGAACATTGAGAAACAGTGACGACGATGTGATGCATGCCTGGCGTGGCTGTGGAATCGCGATCTGGCGGGTGAAAACACGCATCTAATGGCTTTTCTTCTGGGTGTTAGCGACACGGAGGCCTCCTCGATTGTTGACGCTTTCGGCCGAGTGCAACGTACTGTGCAGTCAGATGCGTTAATTAAGGCCTTCTCCGGTTCTCCCCTTGCGTTGGCTGCCTGCTCCCACCGGTGTACGTGCACTTCTACAGCCCCTCACAGAGCTCTAGTCGTTGCTCGTTTCGAATTTCGCTGCTGCAAACAACATTTGGGGAAGTGCGATGATGACGACCCTTATATCAGACCACTAAATCTCAACCGTTTGACCGCTTCACGGTTAGAGTTCAGCAGCGGAAAGCCATAACACTAGTGGGAGAACCGTTTATGCAGTTATTGATATACTGTCGGTGACTATCTTCTAATATGTAACAGCCAGCCGTATTTTGACAAATTTACACCAATTAATTTTTGATTCCGGTCAAACCAAAAACAAAAAATGATCGTTAAAATTTATAGAGACCAGAATTTCACATCAACATTTGGGAATGTTACTTCGAATGAGGCAACATATACGTATGGATCATATAAATGCGTGTGGCACAGTGGGAGGAGGTGGCTGCTGTCGCATGCACCCGATACCAGGTTCCTGGTTCGGATTTCCCGCTCAGGCCAACCAAGCTTTCCATCCCTCCGGGGTCGGTTAATTGATACCAGACTTGTCTGCGAAGGATAGAGCGCTGACCTATTCATCGGCTGGCCACCGAGAGTGATTGTATGGCCAAATACGCATTCAATTCACCTCCTCGAAATCCCGTAGAAGTAGAATGCGTGGCACATCCAAAAAGGGACAAAAAGGGAAAAAGTAACGCCGTTCTTCATTCTTTATGAATGCGTACTTAAACTACTTCCACTGCTGATGTTATAGTTACCACCGCGGAGCTCTATCTCCAATGGAACGGTCTACGGAGTTATTAACTACGAAGAAACCAAGAAGGTAAGGGCACCGTTAATGGCGCACCATTGCTTGCACCATCCGCTGTACGTCACCAAAATACCAAGACGTGATCGCTTTCGCCACCACCATGGTCTGATCTCTTCGTCGAAGCTTCGAACGGACGGCATGACAATATTCATATCCCTTGAGCTCAGGTGCCTTGCTGTGCTACTGTGGAACATGACAGAAATAAGGGAAGACGTGGTTGTTGGGGAAAACAAGATTGGAAGAAAAAATGAAAAGAAAGACCCAAAGGAATCGGCGATATACGAGACCAGAGATGACAAAGAAATATGTAAGATGCCATACATTCTGCTTTGCTTTCTCTTAACAGATTTTTCAGTGAATGAAAGATAAAGGATTAGTAGCTCTTTGTCACGCATGCTTTTTTTTAACGAGATATCGTAGAGGCAAATTGAATGCGTATTTGAATGACTTGCAACCAGGCGAGGGACAACACATTGTTTTTTCGTTATCCTTTCTACCAAATGACTCCGAACAGCTCGCACCTTCGATAAGGAAGTCCTTACAGTAAAAAATACAGTATAGTAGCAGCTCGGCAACATTAACCAAGGTCGAAAGTGAGGTCAAGTTTCCTCATTTACAGGAACATCATGGAGCTCAACATCCTGCTTTCTGAGAATGAGAACATTGTTAACATGTCACTGTCTTCTTTCAAACGTCTAATTACGCAAAGGTTTCGAAAGGCTTGTTTCGTGTTGTTTGCTTTCCGTTGCTTAGTCACCCACTTTATACTTAATTTAACGTGTCATTGTTGCAGTCTCCCAAGTGTGATTATGATCCATTCCTTGTAATAAATAAAAATAAATGAACCAATTCTCAACTTCAGGCAGAACGAAGAAGCTGCGCCTCCTTTCACTGTGTTCGGTTGCCTGTTCTGCAGGTAACGAATGGAGTAAGAACTTGTTATCTAGGCATAGAACCATGAAAGAGAGCTACTTCGCAAGGAGGGAAACTCCCAGTGGACATTAGTTGCCGAAGCAACCCACAGAGGACATTCTCGTTGAGAGGGGTCGTGAATGAATGCCGAACGAGCACGAAGACAGCGCATTTGATTGGAGCTTGATGGCGATGGTGAGACGAACGGCCTAAAGAAAGAGCTGCAGCTCGAAAGGAGCGACTGCAGATGGACAAGGCATGATTTTTCGATACCGCTGTTCTTGGATAGTCAACAGATCGGACATCGTCCGGTCCTATTGGTGCTGCTGCTACAGAGTAGCACTCTGTCACTTGAAGAACCATAACGGTCTCTGAAAATAGCGTGCGCCTCGTCTTGTTGTCGTCAATTGCCGAAGAAACTGCCAGCCGTCCTTTAAGAAGCGCTGTCCGGTAATTAGTTCATCATGAATTCCCTAACAGCTCATCAGAATGTAGCGCCTGACAGAGAGCGAAATGGGCTCGGATGGGTGTCGAACTCATTGGCCTTGAGGTTTCAGAAGGGCGAGGGATTCAACGTTCCCGCAATTCGTACGTGCGCTGCGTTGTTCTAGACATTTGAAGTTCATTCCACTTTAATGACTCCAGTGCTTTCAGGGAATGTTTAGAATTTGAGAGTAGCGAATTTCATCTGCTCCTAGAAAGCTTTCTTTTACAACGTTCGCTCTGACTCAAGTGTACTTCTATGCTAGATAAAAGATGGCACCAATCAACCATGTCCTGTTCGGGATGCGCCACCCATTCCATTATACTTCAGGGACGCATGGACACTATTGGAATGTGTGCACAACGACCAACGGAGCCCAGCCAATACAAAAATCAGTTCTCTTCCAGACAAAGCTGGTACCATTTCTTTGCAAATTTGATTGGCCCAGGCAGGTCCCGAAATAAAAACGCGAATCGTGGAAGAGATGAAGATGATAAACCTTTAAACCAGAACTCACTTCCACCACATTATCAGAAGTACTGTATCTACCTTTTAACTTTGCCTTTATATAGAATCGCCAAGCTCGTGGGTTTTTTTTTTTGGGGGGGGATGTTAATCGGCTTCATTGACTGGTCTTTCGGATGGATCGCCTTCTTCAGTGCCTGAAAGGGCAAATCAGTTAGGAGTTACCCAACCAAATATCTCCTCCGCCTTACAAAGTTCATTTCCAATATCTGAAAGCGAGGACAATGAAAGGAATCCAAGTATCACACTTCACCATAGTGCGGTGATTTGAATGCATATTTGGTGGAATGCAGCAGCGGAAGCCGCACAGGGTACACCAGAGGTATGAGACAGCACCTACCTCTGCATAGAATGTGAGAGTGAAATAAGGTTTGATATTGCGAGTAACATACAGGCATTCGTTCTTTCGGTTGACCTAGGGGTTTCTAGAATTGATTCGGAGTGCCTCAAGGGCAGGCGTTTGAACCTCGTGCCCCAGAATCCTCACCTCAACTCCAAATTCTCTCTCCCCTACATGACAGTTGATCCTGTGGTAGCCTAGGGCAGTGGATGCCCTAAGCTTCTCCTTGCCATCCAGATGCTCCTTTATCCTCACGTGCAGAGGACGGCCAGTTTCGCCGATGTACTCCTCGCCACAAGCTTGACAGGAGATCAGGTAGACTACACCCGATACGGTGCAGTCACCTTCTGTTCTCGCTGGACAAACCACAAAGTTAGGAGTCCCTAGTGTGCCCAGACAGCCAATTGCGGCCTAACTGGGTTGTAAGGTTGTCAAGTGAGAGATCAATCACTGCTATCGAGTTTTCTAGCCTAGATATCCTCAAACGTTTCTATATGGAAGTGCTAACTTCATCGGTGGCTAACCTTAAACTTTGATTTTTTTCTATTTTTATATTTGTAGGAGGGTCGACGATCGTCAACTCTTCGTGGGATGCGCCACGCATAAAGCTTTCAATAGACACTGTGGGGTAATTTGAATGCATATTTGGTCCATACAATATAATAAATTACCATAATCAGCTAATGTACAGATCAGTGTTTTGTCCTCCCCAGAAAAGTATAACAATAATTCATGGACCTCTGGGGATATAACGCTTGGTAGAACGGGTCGGTCCCAAACTCTCTAAGTCGATCCCATTACGTTCTAATGCCCTATCACCTCCGACTGTATACAAGAGGCTTGTAAAACTGTGTGTCAGAATAAAACCAACTCATGGTTGGCCCACATAATGAGTTACTGCCAGCCGAACGACAACACAATGTTTTATTCTTCCTAGACAAATCAGTTACCAATTCGTCGGCTCCTAAGAGATAGAAGTCTTGGTTGACACGGCCGAGAAACCTGAACCAGAACCTGGAATCGGCGTCTCTCCACAGCCGGCGCCTCCTCCGACTACGCCACCAAACGGTGCATATAAGGTGGTATTATCATATCTTTGGAATGGAAGAAATAGCTCATTCTATAAGACTGTCTGAACAAGGCATCCGAAAAGTAACAACAGAAAGAAAATGTGGAAGGAAATCCTAGGAAGAGATTTCCATCTGAAGTTGGCATTGGACGCTATTTGAAGTAGCACAAGGAACGTTCTACGCAACAAAGGAAGCGACAAGTAAGAAAGCAATAAGGTCTGTTCACATATGTAGGGCTCAAGTTTCCTTGATCGACTGTATTAATGTGACGTATGCTCTGCTCCACAAGGGCTTACAGAACCCGGTTCACTGCATACCAAAGGGTCATTTGATACCGCTTTATAACCCTCAGCCGAATACGATATCCGCTCATAAACTATGTATAGCATAGCGCACGCCTTAAGACCTGCAATACCCATTCAACCTCGATGGTAACTACTTAAGAGCCTCGTTAGACCGACGAACGAATGGAGTTCCACATGCGTTGACGGTACCTCCAATGAATGTGAAACTACGCGTGTATGTAGGGGTTGTCAAGCAGTATCGCGCAACGTTTATAAAACTACAGGCTGTAAAGCATAATTATAAGGTGCTACCAATATGTATACCATTTTCACGTCACGTTGGAAAAAAGCCGTTTGTCCACTTCGATTTTTTTTTCTCAACTTGATGTGAAAATGGTATATATTGGCAGCATATTATAATTATTCTTTACACCTTTTCAAAACAAATTAGACATTCATCTAAGCAGGCTTCACGGTTTTGAAATCAAACTGCATATCCAACTAATCAAAGCGAGCCTTTTCCAGATTAAGTCGCAGACTCTCGAGAAAGGTTAGAATAGTTTTCTCACAAAGCAAACTTTGGCATGACATTCTTTACAAAATTTTAAATCACCTGCCAACACGTCTTCCTCCTTAGAATTCCGATTTTTTATAAAAACTGATGATCTTAAACTGTTTTTAGGTGCAGGAAGCAGCTAGTTCATAGCATGCTAAAAATAATTCCGCGCCATGCATTCGTTCAGCCACATAGCTGCGATTTTAATTTGAATAATATATTCTGCCTAGACGAATCAGCGAAGAGGAAATTTGTGTGTTTCCTACCATTGTTTTCGCTGTGCCGTTAACAAGTGAGTGACGCCACGGAAGTTAATTTTTTTTACTATCAATCAAATTTAAGCGCGTGTAACGCAGTCATAGGAGGTGCGTGTGCACCTGATACCAGGCTTCTGGTTAGGATTTCCCGCCCAGGCCAAATAAGCCTTCCATCTCTCCGGGGTCGGTGAATTGGTAGCGGGCTTGTCAGGGAAGGATAAAGCGACGACTTCTCATCGTTTGGCCACCCCGAGTCATTGTAAAGCTAAATAGGCACACAAATCGCCTCCACGATACCCTGTACATAGAAGTAGAATTCGTGGCGCCTCCCAAAAGAGTAACGTCTTCCTTTATCCTTTATAAATCAAATTAAAATAGCAGCAACGTAGACGAATGCATGGAGCGTCTTCCTGTTTCAGCACTATAAAAATTGCTGTCTTCCTGCACTTTAGAACAAGCGCCAAATCATTATCTTTCCTTAAAAAATCAAATCATTTTTATAAAACTTCAAAAAGTACGCTCACATATTGAGACAGCTGAATTAAAGAGTTCCAAAAAAGTCACACTATATTTTTTTGGACAAGAAATTACTCTATCCTGGGTGGGGAGTCACTAGTTTAATCTGGAAGACGTCCGTTTATATTCGAAAGGTGTTCAGTTTGATTTCAAAAGAGTCAAGCTTGATTAGAAGGGTGTCCAACTGGACGTGAAAACCGTTTATCTCATTGAGGTGTGCGCCACACACTCTGCCTCATCGTGATATCAGCCAGGCATATCGACCGATTAATGTAATTATTGAGTGATCAACGTGGAACGGGCTAAAAAGAATCTAAATATCAATACAAAAACTCGTCGTAAATGGAAGGAATCGAAATCCTTGTGCTTCAAGGTGTGGACTGCTGTGTTCTCTGGTCAATTGGAAACTGAAATTAAGTGTGAGCTCATAAAATACCTAGGTAGCCCACAAACAGATAGGTTCATACTATTTTCCCCTCAATGCTCGCCGAAATCCAGCAATTTTCGTTGACTCCTACCGCGGTACTTACTAGTATTAGCACAGCTCAAAAACTAGCCGGATAAGAGGGAATAACATTATTTGAGCAAAGCAAATAAGGGAATGACGAAAGGATTAAAACGGAAAATGCCGATGGAGCGCCGGACGGAAAGCAGTTGGGTATATCAGATTTCAGGCCCTTCTAACAAGGCCAGAACGTCTTCTTGTTTAAGGACAATCCATTAAAACGGCCGAATCCTCTCACACTCTGCAGACATGCTCCTACTTCCTGGAGAATGTCTGATCGACGGACGGAGGGGGGGGGGGCATTTTGATGGCGCACCGCTTGTTGAACCAAGTGTAAGTGCGTCTTCTAGCTAGTGTAAACTATGCCGTTGTACTTCAGACGGCATTAGGTAATTATAAGAATAAAGCAAAAAGGATGGCGTTACTGACGTTACCTAATTCATTTTAGAATGTGCCACGCATTCTACTTCTACGGAATGTCGCGAAGGCGATTTGAAGCGTATTCGGTCATACAATGACTTTCGATGGCCAGCCGATGGACAAGTCACTATTATATCCTCCAAAGAGAAATCTGGTATCAGCTCAGCGACCACGAAGGGATGCAAGGCTTGCTTCTTGGCCTGAGCGGGGCCCAAACCATAAACCTGGTACCGACTGCACGCGACAGCCGGCACCCTCACCCCTCCCCCCTGACTGCGCTACACGCGCCCTAGCATTAGGTGTATATCGAAAATCCTAGAACAGCTGACTATGATGGAGAAAAAACTGTAGGTTAACTCTTCAAACAGTTGCAGCATAGTGTAGAGCGCTTTAGAATTCGTGACTTCATTGGCTAAGTTCGCCGCGCTGGCCTCCCACATCTAATTTTAAGGGTACTCTAAAAGTATTAATTATTCCCAACTTATTCGGATGTGTGAGTGGCTCAGGCTCAAGTTGATTCAGAATACCGGTGATGTGATTAGACCGATTTCGCTCGTCCCATCAATTGAGAATATGCAGTGGCTTGAACTATCGGGTTGCTACTTAAATCGAATGAAGGTTCTATCGTCCTTAGTCTTGTTAAGCACTTCGTTGGGTGTTTGCAGGTCTAGTTATTCTATAATAGCAGCAGGCTTTCGAGGTCGACCCTTATCCCTTTTTTTCTGGAGATTCAATTCCCTTCTATACATATAGCTGAACATTCTCCGTTATCTACGGTTTTCCCATTGTCGCAAGAAAGACGCATCGCAGCCAACTGGTGGGGTATTTGCAGACCTGCCCTTAATTTATTAGAGTGGGCCAAAAGTAATGAGACTCTCTATGCCGTCTCCACATACGAAGTGACTGGAGTCCGGTTTCGTGCTTCTCGTATTTGTATGCTTGTTTGCTACTTACTGAAGGCCACCTGAGAAGTGACCACTTTCCTCCTTTTCAGAAGCATGCCAAAACCCCAGTCTGTGTCTCATGTCGAAACCCCAGTCTGACGAGTCGACCTTTGTCGCTCAAATCTCGCCCAATTCCCAACCCCGAGCAGCCTGGACTCCATAGTCACGCAAGATGAGAAATACGTCTTCTACCTTAGCCCTGCCAAGCAGCGAGTCTGGGTGAGGTCTGGTGACCTGTTACCGACCTTCGTTCCGCGGGATGTTCACGGCGAGAAGCACCTTCGCCCATGGACCGGTGTACTGGGGGTTGTTTTCCAAAAGCACGACGATCGACTACAAGGCCATGGTGAACGAAATAGAAGAGATGGACCGGCGACTCGCACTTATTCGGTCTCAGCTCTTCAAGAAGGTCCTCCTCTTCGACAACGCCGCATCCCATCGGGCAAAAGTGACCACGGATAAGCTTGCTCTGCTAGGCCACGTTCACATGCCTCACCCACCGTATTCTCCATGCGACTACCACTACTTCTTGAGCCTATAGGACTTCATGGTCAGAAGGGACACAAGGACTCAAGAGACCTCGTCAACCATAACGAGCAGTGGAATAGCACCAGGTCCAAGCAGTTCTGAAAGGATGGGATCAGGAAGTTAGCTAATCGGTGGCAGCAAGGTCATTGACCTTAATGGCGAACACATTCCTTAGCACCGTTGAGTTGTAATTGAGTTATAAAGACAAAGAAATCTGTCGAATTTGTCTCATTACTTTTGGCCTACTTTAATAACTATTTATTTAGGTAACCACTTATGTGAAGTGAATCTGAGAGCAAAAAAACAATCATTATCATACCAACATAAATGGCAAATTGCTATATAGAGGTAAATAAAGAAAACGGGTCAAACGCAAACAAAGTATTAGGTTGTCCCATAAGTTCCCGCCGTTTTTTCAACGATTCACTGTAGATTTCTCCTGGGGTCTCTTGCATAGCGCTGCATAGCATTCGAAAGTGAATGATTTGCTTTATCAGACCATTTATTGCATTTCTTTTTTCATCATGAATTTTGTCAATTTTTAGGTCGTTGAAGTGAAAAGTGAAAAGTAGCCATTTGCGCACTTGTTCTCTCCGCTTAGGTTTGTAATGTTTTGCGCGGTTTTTTATAGCATTTGGAAGACAATGTTCTGCACTACAAGAAAATGTGTTAGTGCTACTTGGTCATTTGTCCTTTATTGATTTTTAGGTCATCAAATTGGGACGTCCGAAGGAGCATGGTTATTTTTGCCGACAGCTCCTCCTCTGTGGTTGGACTTTTTGGGTTGTTGTTATATGCCACTCGAAAGAGAATGTCTTGCTCTATAAGAATATTTGTCGCGTTTATTATTTCTTTTAAATATCAACAAAATGCCAAAAAGAGAAAAATCGTCTTCACCAACAACTCCTTCTCCTTCTTTAGTTGTTGATATTCGGCAGAAATCAGCGTGAACCAATAAACGCGACACAAATTCTTACTGAGCAAGACATCCTCTTCCAAACGACATATGACACCAAGCAAAAGAGTTCAACCACAGAGCCGGAGTTTCGGTGAAAATTCGGACGGAAAAGTCGGAATGCCCAATTTGATGGCCTAAAAATCAATAAAGGGCAAGTGAGAAAAAAGGACCAACACATATTCTTGTAGCACAGAACATTGCCTTCCAAATGCTATAAAAAACCGCGCAAAACATTACAAACCTAAGCGGAGAGAACAAATGCGCAAATGGCTACTTTTTCACTTTTTTACTTTTCACTTCAAGGACCTAAAAATTGACAAAATTCATGATGAAAAAAGAAATGCAATAAATGGTCTGATAGAGCAAATCATTCTCTTTCGAAAGCTATGCAGCGCTATGCAATAGACCGCCGGCAAAATCTGCAGTGAATCGTTCAAAAACCGGAGGGGACTTATGGGACAACCTAATAGATAAGGAGGCAAACGACACGACGGACTGAGACTTTCTTGCACGCGTCTTTCGAAGGCAGTGTACCCTAGCGCGGCGATCCCATTCCTGGATAGCTTCTCAAATATTGGTAGGGTTTTATTGACAAAAAAGAAGCCCCAGCAGTTGAGTTTGGCTATCTTAGCCTGGAATTTTCTGGCTCCCCTCTGTGGAAGAAACCTTCACAGAGCAGAGGATCCGGTTTATACCACATTTACCAGAAAGAATTTTGTGAAGTAGCAGTAGACCGTTGGCTTTTCTCCGAGTCGACAATTTATGAAGACTTAAGTTTTGATTTCTTTCAGTGCTAGAGGGTATCTTATCATAGACAAAATCAAGAGTTTTGATCGTTAGCTTTTTTTGACGTTGCCAAAGCCCAGAACAATTTTAACACCATCGCTATAGCTTTGTTAGCAATCAACTAGCAATGCTTGTCAAAGCTGGGACTTGCTAACCACAAAACCTAAATTGGCGATCTCATCGACCCTACCAATTAAGGAGCCGTTCACATAATACGAATAGTTAGGGTTTTTTCTTTAAATTAAAGTAAATTCCAGACCAACTTCCAAGAACCTAGCGCGTCAGTTGAATTCTGCTAACTTTTGGAATCACTGAAGGAGTCGATTATGCGAAAAAATTTTGAATCATTTGCGAGTGCACTAAATTCAGTCCTATTTCTATTACAGAATTGTGGAAGTTCATGCGTGCAAATATTGAAAATGCTTTGGGAACCATTCACTCCATGCAATTTTGTCAGACCAGTATTACTAACGCCTTCTTCATATGCTCCTTATTGTTGCCTTTTCGAATACATGGAATAAATAAATAAACATTTATTTCCGAGGGGCGGACAGAGGAGTCGGCGCTCTAGCCTGCGTCCCATCCCAGGTTCTTGGTTCATATTTCCCGCCCAGAGCAATCATCCCCTTGGATCGGTGAATTGGTACCAAACCTGTTTGAGGAGGAGGAAACACAGACATGTCATCGGTTGTGCTCCGCAAGCCTTTATATGAGCCAAACAGGACGACGTTTTGTGGAACCAGAAAGTGTATCGCATCCCAAAAGATAGATTAACGCCAACCTTTACCTTTCACCCTTCTGTTTGTCTTCATTGATTTATTTTTATTAACTCATTTTCCGAAGCTTATTCCATGAACAATGGAAACGCAAGCCAAAACTGGGAATGGGAGCAGTATAATCTGAAGCACTAAGCTTTGTAAAGGTCAAAATTCAAGACCAGACAAAATAATAAAGCTACTTCACAACAGCCTCGAATGGATAACCAAGTGTCTCACCCAATCAGCAGAATTCTCCTCCACGCTGGATATCTCTCACTCGCTTAATAATCGCTTTAAGTCAACAGAAGACGTGAAAAACAACACTGTTATTGGGGAAGTATTGGTGAGTAAGTTCGCTATTGCAGATGGAGTAGGCGTGAATGAATTCCAGAAAACCAGCCTTTAGTTGCAGGTGCGCACCGTGTTTTCATAAATGTGTATGTTATGCGACTTCTTGTTCTTGAACTGTTCCTACTACTCTCGAATGACAAACGCAGTTCTTAGGAAGAAAGCACAGACTACACGTGACTGAACTGCATGACCTCGGAGCCTATGGAGAAGGATATTTCGACCACACAGAAGAGCGCTGGTGCGACACTAGTTTGGAGAGGGTGCGACTCCTTCAAATTTTCCAACTTATGATCTTAGCACCAACTGTGCAAGCCTAATACGCATGCGAATTGCCCTGCTCAACTTCTATCAAAATTCTATGTCCACCCCTATCTCTTTAGTAGCTTTACCTTTTGAAATACGCGCCACAAAAAAAGTGGCTGGGCATGTCATCTCTTCATCAGTGACGAATTCTCAGCGGAAACAGCCACGAAAATTTTGTATGATACAAAATCAAAAGGTACACACGACAATCACTTAAATATCCATGTTTACAGCAAAGAAGAGAGTACTGTTGCGGTTGGTTGCGTGATTATCTATTATCTCTAAAATATCCGGGATTTTAGATCCAAGGAACAACTTTGTTGACGGGATCCTGGCTACTTAATCTCAGCGTTCATCTCGAAACCTACCTAGGCTGTGGCTAAAGTTTCCACGCGTAACCCCAGTTAACTAAAATTCGTCGCAGGTCCAGAAAGGGGTTAGCGTCCCCCCAGATTTTCATCCATAAACTTCGGCGAACTTTTCCAAAAACGTGTAAAGTAAAGGCGACAAGCTCGAACAAATGCACACTACAATTGCAGTAAGGAATCTAATCTGCTTTGGGTTGGGTGAAGGAAGGCTGTAGAACTTCAATAAATGTGACGTAATAAGATTTATATGACCACTTAGCGGGACAAAAAAGGGCACCCTGTATATAAAAGTAGTGATCGTTAAGGCCCCCACACACTTCTGCAACGCTACTCCCCGCTATGGTTAAGAATAGGGCAGGGACGCCGCCGACGGCGAGCTCTGCGTCCTTGTCCTATGGTTAAGAATAAGGCCGGAGCGTTGCCGCAGCAGTGTGTGGAGGCCCTTATATATGAAATAGCCGATTTCGCTACCTTAATTTCTGGTCGATCGTTTTTCATCGCTACGAATGTTCGCGCTTCTGTCATTGTATATAGTTGGTGAAACCGCAGAATCCCCAGTTTCTTTTTCAACCTCAGGCCAAACGTATTTATAGCTTTTCTGACATAATTACCTCCTGCCGAGTTTTTGACATCGTTTTTACAGTATGAATCAATGTGATATTCGGGTACTCATCGTGCCGGTGCCGTTGTTGGGTGCGGCTGCGTTTTTCCGTGCTCTGAGTACCCGTACTCTTTCCGCAAATCCGCTGTCTCCTCTACTATTCTGCGGTGAACAGCTGTTTTCTGACGTCGCCTTTGGTGGCAAGAAGGCAAGGAGCTTCGTGAATTCTCTAAACTTGCCACCTCTAGAGGTACTGATATTGAGCTGACACGGTTTGCTATGACCAAAAACGCCGCTGCTCGATCGATGACCTCCGCTGCTCGTCGTTCTTCTGTTGCAGAGTCATCGGGAACATCGTCCACGATCGACGGGCCGGATCAAATCAGCCAGTTGCAGTCGCTGATTGCTAGAGGAAAGACACCGGTCTATGTCAAGCAGATCATCGAGTTGATGATACAGACCAGGCAGGAGATGAAGGAAGTGGCCACAAGGAACGCGGAGCTCCTCGAAGAACTTCGGTTGTTGAGGGAGGAAAACCTGTCTTTAAAAGCGAAATTAGCAAGTTTCGAAACCTCCAGTGTAACCGCAGTTGATGTCAACTCTGAGCATAGGTCTAACGCTGTTCTTCCAAAGATGGACTTCGAGATTGACAGATCTATTGTGATTTCGCATGTACCAGAATCTTCCTCATCCAAGCCATCGGAGAGGTCAACTCATGATTTTCATTATGTTGTAGAGCTTCTAAACCAATTAGATGTTGAGTGTACCCCCATTTCGGTTTACCGAATGGGTAGGGTTGATCAGGGCCGGCCGAGACTCATTAAAGTCGTACTTCCAGCCAGCAGGTTCCAGCGGCTAGCGATAAGACGCGCTCCTCGCCTGCGCTTCTCTCCCGTTCACAAAGGGGTGTATTTACGCCCGTCACTAACGTGGGAGGAGAGAATGCGCAGGAGGGAACAGCGCAAAATTAGCGGTGGATTGGTGGATGCGAGCCCCGTACAGCCCACCCAGGCTGGGGGTGGCTCGCGATCTCCAGTTTCTGCTGCTAATCCAGTTGCTAGCCGCTCAACATCGACACCGCTGAATAGTGGTCCTGCGCATTCTTGAGCAGTCGTCGGCATAAGAGTTTAGGCTTAGTAGCAAATGTTAGATCGCTAATCCGAAACTGTAGTGGCTTTGTTTTGAATCTTTGTCTATATAATTATGACCTGGTAGTTCTTACTGAAACGTGGCTGAGCAATCAGAATGAACTAAAGCCTCTTCTGGGAAACGTCAGTACCCAATACTTGGGTGTAAGGTCTGATCGAATTGGCAAAAAAGGGGGTGGCATACTTCTTTTGCTGAAGAAGACCTTTTCATACAATGAGGTGTTCAAGGAGTCAGTGCCTAATGGTTATGAGATTCTGGTATGTGACCTGAAGCAGGGACCAATCGTTTTTCGTGTCATAGGCGTATATAGAACACCAGATTGTAGCGCTTCAGCTTCATATCAATTAGTAAAGGCTATAAGTGACTTTTCTGCGGTAAACACAACTACCATTCTTCTGGGAGATTTTAATCTTCCGGGCCTAATGTTCAGTGGTAGCAGTAGCATATCCAAGAGCTTTAAAGAAGTTTTCGAAACCCATGGCTTTCAACAGTTGGTGTTGGCACCAACCAGGCAGAACTCAATCTTAGATCTGGTTCTCTGTAATAAGCCAGGTTTCGTCACTAATGTACAGACAGGTCCTCCCATTGGCAGTAGTGACCATGCCACTGTTAGGTTTTCTTTAGAAATTACACATAAGGCCAAGGAATTGAAATGGGTCCGAGACTTCAAGAGTGCCGATTACAACCAAATCGGAATCTACCTAGCTAGCATTGATTGGGTTGGCATAATGAGCTCAGGCAGAACAGTTGACCAACTCTATGAAACACTATTAGCTGTTCTTCACCATGCAATTGAACTGTACGTTCCTTTCAGACAATTGGATGGTGACCAACAACGTCACCCAGCTCATCTCAAAAAATTAGACAGCTACCGTTCGTACTGCTGGGGAAAAGCATGTTCCACGGGTAAAAGTGAAGACTGGGCCTTGTATGAGTCAGTGTCGGCGAAACTCGAAAAGGCCCTGCACCGTTACAACATCTACATAGAAAGAAAGGTGGCTAATTCTAGAGACAAGACAACATTTTATAGGTTGATCAGATCGCGAACCGGAAGTGATGCCACAATCCCTGGTCTGAAAGGCGGTGGCGGTGAACTGATTTATACACCAAAGGGCAAAGCGGACTTGTTAGGTGAAACATTTCAGGAAGTATACAATAACGGGCAGATAGGTGAAGTTAGGTGTTTGATAAATAGAGCTGAGACGTTGCCACGTTTTCCGCAAATGGATCCTACTGTTTGGTTTCACAGAGATGAGATTGTTGAGGTGCTGTCTAAGTGGCCTAAATCCTATTCAGTTTCTCCGGATTTCATCCCTCTTGATTTCATAAAAAACGTTGTTCACTACATAGCCTATCCATTGGAAAGCATATTCAATCTTAGTTACATCAGAGCGGAAGTTCCCGAGAGATTGAAACATGCGTTTGTGACTCCCATCTCCAAGAAGACACCACTTAACGATCCTAGGAACTATAGGCCTGTTAGCATCACCTCAATTTTCGCAAGAGCATTCGAAAAGATTCTTAAGAAACATGTTTTACTACATCTCGAACTCCACAAAATTATCCCGGAAAACCAGTTTGGATTTCTCAAAGGCAGGTCTGTGGAAACTGCCGTCCTTACCGCCCTGAATGACTGGTCTAAGGGTTTCGACGATAAAAGACACACGGATGTGGTGTATTTTGATTTCTCAAAAGCGTTTGACAAAGTTCCGTTAGAAAAGTTGATATTAAAAATGGAGGCGGTAGGGCTTCATCGCATGGTCATCAACTGGACTCGGGAATTTCTGTCCAAAAGGACCTACTAGGTTAGGATTGAAGGCCAGTACTCCAAGGTCTTCCCCGCGTTAAGCGGTATTCCACAAGGTGGAGTACTGTCCCCAATACTATTTCTGTTGTACATGTACGAACTTCCGTGCCGTATCACTGAGTTGGGGGTGACATGCAAAATGTATGCCGATGATGTAAAGATCTACAAAAGGATTGACAACGACGAAGACTCAAAGTCCCTCCAGCTGGCCATCGATTTCATCAGTCGCTGGGCAGAAATATGGGAATTACCACTTGCAACAGAAAAAACACACTTTCTGATGATCGGGCCTAAAAACCGTGCTACAATTCCGGAATACCGGATTAAAGGCAAGGTTTTAAGCAGGGTCGATGAAGTGAGAGACCTTGGATACATTGTTAGGAGCGATCTGAGTTTCTCCAGACACTGTAGTGCTATAGTAAAAAAAGCCAACTATCGTGTCTATAATCTGTTTAGGGCTCTGAAATCCAATGTTCCTGAGGTTTATATACGTGGATTCAAAACCTATGTACGACCCATAGTAGAAAGTGGAACATCGGTGTTCAATCCAACGAAGAAGAAGGATATAGATCTTTTAGAAAGCGTTCAAAATAGCTTCACCAGGAAGCTTATGATGAGGTGCTTCTCGGTGGATTACAGTTCCATTCCTAGCGGTGCTCAACGGACTGCGCTTTTTGGCCTTTCTTCCTTGAGAAGAAGAAGAAAAATCGCTGACTTCATCATGATGTATAAAATTCTTGCAAATAAGGTTTCCGTCGACCTAAGGAAGTTCTTTGATGGTACCCTGACAAGAACCATGAGAGGAAAGTTGAAACTCCGAGTCTCAGTGGCTAAATCGCGACTCAGGTCAGACTTCTTAACCTACCGAAATCTCAAGGAATTCAACCTGCTGCTGGGTGAGTACGAAGATCTAGGGAGACTCTCTGCCCAGACCTGTAGAAGATTTGTTAGATGTTAAATTTTAAAGTATGCTGCAAAATGTGTTGTTTGTAATAGTTAATTGCATGGCTGATTGTTATGTTCACCACGTTTTATGCTCTTCCTTTCTTCTTCACGTTTAGTTACAATCTGTGTGCTAGACAATTGTCTATGCCTTGAATAAATAAATAAATAAAAATAAATAAATACTCAACTAATGTATATGAGTGAAAAAGTGCCCAACGCCGCGGCCGCAGATCGTAACCTCGACGCTTGATTTGGGGAGGGTTTCGCTAAGGAACGCACAATTCGTCACTGGTCCAAAAGGTCTGAAGACGAAAGTCTCGAAAAAAGACCGAGGTAGGCCCATCACTCCTTAACGACGACCAACACAAAGCCATGGTGGAAGTGGATCCGCGTCAAACTGTGAGGGATCTGGCACAGCATTTCGGCGTTGACTGCAGCACTATCAGTTTCCGCTTAAATGCGATCGGAAGAGTGGAGAAATTGGATAATTGGATCCCACACACACTGACCGCCGGGCGGATGCTGAAGCCCCACGACACCTGTGTTTCGCTAAGGCTGCACAATCTAAGGGAGGCTTTTTTGGACAGGATCATGACACACGGTCCGGCGGTGATGACAGAAATAAACGCGAAACAAAATATGGGCAAATTACAGAGAGGATACATACTTTCGAATCGCACTATAGGTTAGACATGGTCAACAACAAAAATGTGTGAACTGATCCTGCAAAGTCATTTGTTGTGAACAAAACTCTCGCGCTAAGCTGAACTTGAACCCGCACTCTCAACCTATCAGGCAGGATGTTACTCCATTACGCTATCAGCGCTGTTTAATCGCACGCCACACCCGTCATATTCTCTCAGCACTCTCCCACGATATCGGATTGTGCAACAGCGCTGTTTCTGACCAAGCAGCGCTGTTGCCGTAATCCTGCCCGGGAAGCAGAGGGTGCAGTTACTAGTTCTGCACGGCCGGAGAGTTCTGATTTGAAAAAGCTGAGATTTAATTCACACCTTCTGTCGTTTCTGTTAGAGAAAACCTCCAACTTACGGAAGTTTCTAACGACTACCGGGAGTCTTCTACTGTGCTCGACATACTGCTGACTATGAACACTTTTGTGGGCTGCGTACGCATGAAAAACGTCTGCTTGCATCTAATTAATTGTCGCAGAGGTGCTATTCGCGACAACGGGAGAAGTAATAGAAGGGTAGGTCTGATCGCAGACGCGGTCAGCATCTTGCTGGCCCTCATTCTCCGTGTAGGACCATAAGTGACCCCGGGTCGCGTTATAACGGGAGTCAATATGTTCCTCCCAAAACCGTGCTATGACGGGAGTAGCGATACATGCAGCGCGTCTTAACAGTAATTGATTCGATTTCGCGTAAAGGTAAGCTGGCCGGAGCCAGAGAAAATCTACGTTGTAGCGAGAGTCGCGTCTTATCCAGAGGCGTTATAAAGGGAGGGGACTGTGTTTGCTCCGCAGGATAAGTACAATGCGTCTACCAGGCGGGGAGCAGTCCAATGTTCTGCTCTTAAGCAATTCAGGTTTATAACTCGGATTGTGAGAAAACGTAAGGGACCAAATAGTCTCAGAGTGAATTAAACCAAAACCACCACACCAATGATAGTTCAACTTCCCTACTTCAACAGCTGCTTCTATTAATGTCACACACATGATTGGAAGTGCTTGAAGCCTTGGAAATAGAAACAAGAAACATTTCAGATGACCAGTGCCAGACAGTGTTGTGCCGGAGCAAAAGCACGTAAGATAAGACGTGCGCCAGGAGCCGGATTCACCCACCATTTACAGCAATTTAACAGGAAAATTACAGCCGAAATCCCTGATAGCGCGGCTTATCAAGCGATACTGTGAAACATTTCGCCGCGCTGTCAGCGATTTCGGTTGTATTTTCTCTGTTATATTGCTGTAAGTCGTTGTTGGGTCCGGCCCCTGGATGCAACGGCAAGCCGTGACATCAGATGACCTTAAGGATAGATGTGTGGGCTTAGGTGACCTCAACACGATAGCGTCATGGCCTGAAGTCGTCGCCAGGGGTCAATATGAATGCGCTGATTGTGCGCAACGACTTGAATCGAATTTCCGACACAGCCATTATCAACGACGGCGACGTTCAGCACAAGTCACCGCGCCATCTCGTCAGCCTAGGAAACCCTCGCCTCCTAATGTTATCGTCGTTGCCAGGTCTGGTTCTGGTCGCAGTGGCATCCTATCGGACACGGATGAGTAAGGACTAAAGTTATCACCAAAAACCCATTTCACCGGCATGCGCCATGCACTCAATTAGGCGACAAAACGGTTAATGACAAAACTCGGAAAATCCCTTTTCCCATGCGTAGTACGAAATCCAATTCAGTGGGATATCATGCAGGTAATTAAAAGGCATGTCTGGGTTCTTATGGACTTCTTATGGACGTGGTAGCTTGCGCTTGCACCCAATTGCTGGTTACTGGTTCGAATCATACCCCAACCAAGTAAAAGTAAAACATGTGTTCAAATTGCCTCCACGACACCCCGTAGAAGTGGAATGCATGGAGCATTCCGCAGGAGGATTAATTAACGCCAACCCTCATCCTTTACTTGAGGAGTTAATTTCGCAAAGATCATTTCATCCTACAAGAGAAAGCAAAAATTGGCTGTATCAAGAGCGACGAAAAACTACTGAAGGAAACTTTGTTGAAGAAGCCGAACTGTTAGACGAGAAACTTCAAATGAAGATTGACCCCAACGATAAAAACCCACTTTTACGCAGTGAAAATACTAATTAGAGGAATAAGAGATAAAGCATGAATAAAAACTATTTAGAAAATAATGGTTCTGAGACCGCCAGACTGGGGATGGCGCTTGAAGGGGTAAATCGCATGTCTAATATCTGCACCACGTTCAGGCTTCTGAGGAAGAGAGGAGACCTGGCAAATAAAGATCCACCATAACAACCTCGAACGGCACACAGCAAACTTACTGACAACCATTCTCTAACGGTTTTATGACGAGGGAAGCTGGAGGCTTATTAATATTATAATTAACTGTTAAAAAATTAAGTAATTAAAGTTTGAATCTTCGTGTCCCTCGAGCGAGAAGGATCCATTGGACCACTCTGGCACGCGACAGGGACGAATGGAGATGCTGCTGGTGCCCGCTCAAGCAAGTCGATGATCAACGGGACGACAGGTGATTCAGGTGAGTTAAAATTTGAAATTTTAAAAAAGGCAAATAAAATTGAAATAATTGCGATTATTAATTATAGTAATAAATAATGAGTAATCTTATAAAATGAATGAATGATGGATAATTCAATAATTAAAGAGAGCAGCGTTAAACAACCATTTTGATGTGATCCACACATGACGACTACGTGTTTTAGGACCCGCGTAATGATCTTGACAATCTAATTATTCTACCCTACAGGAGAAGTCTCGTGCTAGCTCAAGGAAACGGCGCGTTGAAAGAGATGAGAGTGGATAAATAGCCAGAACTTGTTTGCTGGTCTAGCCTCATTTTAAACCTGGTGCTTAAGAGCTTCACAAGACACTAACACAAACAGCTCATATCCATTGTGCAGAGTAAGCAGCGTTCCGATACTGCCACGCTCCATTTGAAATTGAAGCTATTCTAGCAAAGGAAGGAGCGCGTCAGTTGAGTGCGACAGAGTTCAGAGGCGAGATATGACGGAGTGAAACTGATTCCTGATGGAATGCTCTGTGCTACCATTCATCTTCGTTTCTCAAGGGTCCTGGTCTTGCGCGGACCGCTGTACTTGTCACTCATCCGCATTATGCCCTCTCTGAGTGTCTTCTTTTCCATCTTTTTCTACGTCAACAACGGCGAGATCTTTGTTGACGGCAATGCCTTCACTGGTGTCTTCGAAACGCTTCAGCTCCCTGTTCCCTTTCAGCTAAAGGTGGTGTTAATTAGGATGTTTGGATGCGCCAACAATTCTACTTACGACTGGAAGCACTTTGATTAGGGTGGACCAAAAGTAATGAGAAAAATTTCAAAAATTTCTTTATATTTTTATAACTCATTTACAGCTCAACGGTGCTGAGGAATGTATTCGCCATTAAGATCGATGACATTGCTGTCATCGATAACCCAACTTCCTGATCCCATCCTTCCAGAACTGCTTAGGCCTGGTGCTGATCCACTGCTCGTTATAGTTGTCGAAGTCTGCTTGGGTCCTTGTGTACCTTCCGACCAGGAAGTCCTGTAGGTTCAAGAAGTAGTGATAGTCGCATGGAGAGATGTCCGGCGAATACGGTGGGTGAGGCATGTGAACGTAAACCAGCTGAGCAAGCTTATCCGTGGTTACTATCCCCCGACGGGTGCGGCGTTGTCGAAGAGGAGGACCTTCTTGAAGCGCTGAGGCCGAATAAGTGCGAGTCGCCGGTCCATCTCTTCTATTTCGTTCACCATGGCCTTGGAGTTCATCGTCGTGCTTTTGGAAAACAGCTCCCAGTATACCAGTCCATGGGCGCAGGCTCAAAAAGCTCAGAAGGTGCTTCTCGCCGTGAACATCCCGCCGAACGAAGGTCGGTAACAGGTCACCAGGTCTCACCAACACTCGCTGCTTGGCAGGGTTAAGGTAGAAGACGTACTTCTCATCTTGCGTGACTATTGATTTCGGCATGAGACAGACTGGGGTTTTGGCACGCTTCTGGAAAGGGCGATAGTAGTCACTTCACTGGTGGCCTTCAGTAAGTAGCAAAGAAACATACAAATACGGGAAGCACGAAACCGGACTCCAGTCACGACATATATGGGCACGGCATGGAGAGTCTGATTCCTTTTGGCCCCTTCTAATATTTGGCCTATATGACTTGCGGTGGCCAGCTGATGGATAAGTGTTTCATCTTTCCTAGACAAGTCTGATACCAATTCACCGACGGCGGAAGGCTTGGTTGGCCTGGGCCGACAGTCCGGATCAGAAACCTGGAATCGGGTCACGCAACTCTCGACGCCTCCTCCGACTGCAATATCGCGCACTCCTTTGTGGGGCATTGCTTGTTTGTACCAACGCACAGCCTCAAACTTGGGTAATTAAACTTCATTAAATAAAAAATCAACACTCAATAGCATCGAACAAAATTTAAGGGAATGGCGGAAGCAGGAAATAAGTGAGAATGCGCCCTACAACTAAATGATAAAATGCGCCATCCTTTGAGTAATGCACGGGGTCCTAAATGCGCAGTCCTTAGGAAATAGAGGCTTGGGGGGGGAATGTGGGGAGCTAAGAAGAAATGACCAGGGAAATGTTTTTCACCACCGCTTTTATATGCGCACGCAGGCGCCGCGGCTTATCAAGGCTTTCATCAGCTACATGAATGCTACAGAGGAATGCATGAGAATGAAAACAGAGCTCTAGAGAAACATTTTTACTTTTACAATTTTAATCACGTCTGTGATATTGCTTATTGTTAGTGTGAGGCGCAGATACCCAAGCTCAAGCCTCTCGAGGTTCTTTCGGCATTTTCTAGGTAAACATCTATACTGCCGTTGTTTCATGGGTACTAGGAGAAGGACATAACCGCGGCGACAGTTGCTCTCGTTTCGCTTCTTTCAGTTTCCAATTTTCCACAGGAAATTACCACCGTAAAAAATTTACTCAACATTCGAGCGGGCAGAATGCACTTCATCTAGAGCCCTCATTTCCTGCTCTTTCGTGAAACAACTGTCCCACGCCAGCTCAAAATAGAGACACAAAGAACCTTGCAATCAGAAGTGTTGGCACTGTAGGTCACTACATATCACATGATCTTGCTGCTAAAGTACCCGTCTGAGAAAAAGAACAGCTGCTTGAGGACAAATATTATAAAGGCTGGCTCTAGTTAATGCCATTGTGTGGCTCGCTGCGCCTAATATTTCCAGAGGATAAATCTGTGCACAGACCCCGAAGAGCGAAAGGCTCATTACGGTAAGCTTCGGAAATTGCTCACCAAAATAGCTATTTGGTACCACAACACTACAGAAGATCCCACTCTGTGCAGCGCGTAATCTACCACGCCAACATAGTGTACCCCCTTTGTCTTCCCCTTTATTTCTGACCAGCGTCCGTCGCCGGCTTCGCCGGCGCAATACGCTGGAGTGCGGGCCACGCCAGGCTTGCCGGCTTCGGGTATGGCAGGCCACGCTGGGAACGTAGCCTTAACCTAGCAGGGGATGATTCCTCACCCAGCACCGGTCGCCGGCTTCGCCGGCAACCAACGCTGGGTAAGGAAGCATCCCTAGCGTCGAAGTCGTACATGTTCAAACGAACGCCTACTACAGATCGAATGATGCCTTGCTGAATATCAGTAACATCCCAGTACAGCGCTCAGGGAAATGTCCGCAGCACTCCTGCTTCGTCTAAGTTTCTGTTCACAGCCTATTGCAGCTCGTCAAGCCTAATCGAATTTCTGACGTTCCTGTCCAGTCGTCGTGCTTTAAGCCACGAGGTGTGTTGAATTTCGGAAAGGGTGACTTAAGACAAAAAACACTATCCTCGTCTGCATATAGTAGTATGGAAACTGGTCAAAGCACTGCCGAATATTGAAGACCAAGCAGCAAGACTTGGTTAAAACCGTAGTCGAACTGAGCGTAGGTCCGACGAACTTTCTTCGCTGACCTCTCCTGGTCCACCCCTTAAAATTGGAGGACCTGGGCAGGTAGGAGTAGCTTGTTCAAACGAACGCCTACTACAGATCGAATGATGCCTTGCTGAATATCAGTAACGTCCCAGTACAGCGCTCAGGGAAATGTCCGCAGCACTCCTGCTTCATCTAAGTTTCTGTTCACAGCCTATTGCAGCTCGTCAAGCCTAATCGAATTTCTGACGTTCCTGTCCAGTCGTCGTGCTTTAAGCCACGAGGTGTGATGAATTTCGGAAAGGGTGACTTAAGACAAAAAACACTATCCTCGTCTGCATATAGTAGTATGGAAACTGGTCAAAGCACTGCCGAATATTGAAGACCAAGGAGCAAGACTTGGTTAAAACCGTAGTCGAACTGAACGTAGGTCCGACGAACTTTCTTCGCTGACCTCTCCTGGTCCACCCCTTAAAATTGGAGGACCTGGGCAGGTAGGAGTAGCTTGTTCAAACGAACGCCTACTACAGATCGAATGATGCCTTGCTGAATATCAGTAACGTCCCAGTACAGCGCTCAGGGAAATGTCCGCAGCACTCCTGCTTCGTCTAAGTTTCTGTTCATAGCCTATTGCAGCTCGTCAAGCCTAATCGAATTTCTGACGTTCCTGTCCAGTCGTCGTGCTTTAAACCACGAGGTGTGATGAATTTCGGAAAGGGTGACTTAAGACAAAAAACACTATCCTCGTCTGCATATAGTAGTATGGAAACTGGTCAAAGCACTGCCGAATATTGAAGACCAAGGAGCAAGACTTGGTTAAAACCGTAGTCGAACTGAGCGTAGGTCCGACGAACTTTCTTCGCTGACCTCTCCTGGTCCACCCCTTAAAATTGGAGGACCTGGGCAGGTAGAAGTAGCTTAGTAATCCAACGCGCGAAGTATATATGCTCTTGAGATCAAAGTGAACAATTTCCAAATCAAAAGAAACGTCTTCCAGACCATGACATTGACCAATCAATAGTGTCGGTTGATATTGATTGCTTGATGGAAGCTTCAACATGGTGGCTGATTTCCTGGTCAACCTTCCGTCGGTCATCATAATCACGGAACACCCGCCCGATTAAGTCTGGCGAGAACCAATAGCTCCGCTCAAGCGATGGATAATATCGATCGATATCGATTTTCTGAGCGTCTAATAGGACCGACTGCCCGATCGAAACACCATCGGCCATAACAATATGTGTTGCTAATGTTAGATAGCTGAACGAAGAAGTACACGCCAACAGATACGTCAATCGAAACCTCATGGATTGTTTTCTGATTTTCATCCCTCTGGTAGTTGGTCGATAAACACCCTAGATGTGATTAACATGCGCCATCTACAGGTCACGTGTCGTTGGCAGTAAACACCCGCTGTCGCCGCGGGCCTCGGGCAGCGCGGCGGGCTTCGGACAGCGCGGCGGGCTTCGTAATTATGGTAGTGATAATGATAAAGATGATAATGATGACTTCGAAACACCGTAGATGCGATGAACCGATCAACGTCTCCCGTCAACACCTCATTCGTCGTCAGCAGGGCTCATCCTCGGACATCGCGGCGAGCCTCGGACAGCGCGGCGGACCTCTTACGGTGCGGTGGGCTTCAGAATGATAGTAGTGATAATGATAAAGATGATTATGATGACTCCGTAAACACAGTAGATGCTATAGTCGGTTCAGCGTCTCCCGTCAACATCTCATTTGCTGTCAGCAGGGCAGACCTGCTGTCGCCGCGGGCCTCGGACAGCGCGGCGAAGCTTCAGACATGACTCATGCCTCTCCCGATTATATATAGTAAAGATAGCGTCACTTCTGCCAACGCATAGGTCGGACCTAGCTGGAAGGCGATGTTGTGCTTGTCAACATCCCGAATGACAACATCAGGAATCAGCTGGTCCGAAGCAGGCTCTACAATAGCGAGTGTATACCAGAAAACTGTGTTGTATGTCCCCCAATAAGTTGGAAGGCTAAAGTTGTTGTAGACTATCAGCTTGAACGTGGGGAGTGCAGCCAAATATAGATTGAGGGAACTGGAAGGGTACCGGCAGTTCGCTTGAAAAAGACCTGGTGAAAGAAAAAAAAAACCAGAGTGGAGAGGCATAGGGGAGCGGACTTTGTCGCTAAGTACACGATTCTGACGTATGAGACCAACATCCCGCCTAGAAAAGCGATGTAAGCGTTCTGGATTTTTTCAAGAAATCCAACGCTTGACCTCCGAAATGAGTGTCCCACGTTCACTAGTGACTTACTACCATTCATTTCGCATTGCGTTCCAGCTAATTAACACGTTAATGCTGTATTCTTCCCATTCAAGTCTAATAGCAATTCAACGAATTTGAAAGGATGAGAGGCCTCGTTGGATGTAGGAGGATTAGAGCCTCAGGCAATCGATTGGTGTCTGCGCGGGATCTTGCAATTCCTCCAACTACGCTATCACGCCTTTAACACAAAATTGCGTCAAACAAACTATGAGTGGTACTAGCAGTACAGCAGACCTTTGTTGATCTTGATCAACTTCAGGCCCGCATTCATTAAGCGGAAGGTGTCGGTAAGTACCGGAGGGTAAGATTACTGCTCACCCACGGTGGGTATAGGGTAAACGTGGTTCTCATCAGACGAATCGAAGATAAAGTAGAGTAATCCTAACGGGTCGTCCGGAAAAGTTGTTCTTCTAGCATTCCGCAGAATGTACTGCCAGTATGGACTGGAAATTTGTCCACATTAGGGGAGGAGGGGGAATGAGGATACCACATTCGCAGAATTCTCTTTGACTGGGAGAAATATTGAAACATTCGCTTTAATCGAAAAATTTTCTCCATATTTCGGGTAATTGCTCGCGCTTTCGTATGTTTGGATCAATGACGCAGTTTCAGAAGGCTTAATAAGCTTATTTTCAGGAAAAGAAGCAGCTCAAAGGACCTCGCGAGAACAGCTATCCTCAATGGAGCGCATTTTTGTAAATGAAGAAATAAAAAATGATGAAGATAAAATAAATTTTTGTAAATTGAAACCGTTCTTGCAGGTATGCTGATGTACCCGCCACGATCGATAGTTTTTCTCCACCAACTGCTATACCCACAACGTGGCTGGTAAGGTTTTCACGGATGCCACATCGGGGTTATTCCCTATACCCTGCGTGCTCGTGGTTATGCGCGTTGATGAATCCGGTCCCAGGTTACGCCGCACAGTTCGCTCTACAATACCGCTCGCGCCGCACGGTCAAAAGTGGGCGAAAAAACGCCAACATGGCGTCGCAAAGCGTCGCACGCTCATAACTCCTTCAGTTTTAGGTTTCCTGAATAAAGGTTGATACCATTCGATTCGCCTCTTCGAGATCTACACAAACATGTGTAAAACTTTACCGGAACACCCGTATTTTCGACGTGGGTGGTCCAAAATTGGCTGGACGGGCGATTAGAGCAGCTTATTTCCCAGGATATGCGTGCTTTCGGAGTATCTCAAAGATGGCGTACGTCGCCAGTGCTCTGTCATGCCAGGAATGCCCCGAGAGTGCGCCGTGCACAATGCACACAGAACCTGACCTATCAATCGAGTGGGCGAGCGCATGTCCCCTGCGCTTCTATCTTCTCTCAATGGGAACTACGACGTTTTCAAGACTATTTCGAGCCGTTTGGAGAATGTTATCAGAAATTCCCCGCAACCCCACTCAGGATTAGCTCCAATCTGTCTCAGCGAAACTTTGGAGTGCGCCGTGAACAATGCATACAGAATCGAACCTTTCAATCGAGGGGGGGGAACAGCTTGTAGACTGAGCGTTTAGGGAGTTTTATCAGAAATTTGCAGCCGCCCTAGTCAGGAGTTGCTCTAAGGCTGTCCAGCTAGCGTTTGGAGTGCGCCGTGAACAATGCATACAGAATCGAACCTTTCAATCGAGGGGGGGGGACAGCTTGTAGACTGATCGTTTGGGGTGTTTTATCAGAAATTTCTTCCCGCCCTACTCAGGAATTGCTCCAAGGCTGTCCAGCGAGCCTTTGGAGTGCGCCATGAACAATGCATACAGAATCGAACCTTTCAATCGAGGGGGGGGGGACAGCTTGTAGACTGATCGTTTGGGGTGTTTTATCAGAAATTTCTTCCCGCCCTACTCAGGAATTGCTCCAAGGCTGTCCAGCGAAACTTTGGAGTGCGCCGTGAACAATGCATACAGAATCGAACCTTTCAATCGAGGGGGGGGGGGAACAGCTTGTAGACTGAGCGTTTAGGGAGTTTTATCAGAAATTTGCAGCCGCCCTAGTCAGGAGTTGCTCTAAGGCTGTCCAGCTAGCGTTTGGAGTGCGCCGTGAACAATGCATACAGAATCGAACCTTTCAATCGAGGGGGGGGGGACAGCTTGTAGACTGATCGTTTGGGGTGTTTTATCAGAAATTTCTTGCCGCCCTACTCAGAAATTGCTCCAAGGCTGTCCAGCGAACCTTTGGAGTGCGCCATGAACAATGCATACAGAATCGAACCTTTCAATCGAGGGGGGGGGGGACAGCTTGTAGACTGATCGTTTGGGGTGTTTTATCAGAAATTTCTTCCCGCCCTACTCAGGAATTGCTCCAAGGCTGTCCAGCGAGCCTTTGGAGTGCGCCATGAACAATGCATACAGAATCGAACCTTTCAATCGAGGGGGGGGGGACAGCTTGTAGACTGAGCGTTTAGGGAGTTTTATCAGAAATTTGCAGCCGCCCTAGTCAGGAGTTGCTCTAAGGCTGTCCAGCTAGCGTTTGGAGTGCGCCGTGAACAATGCATACAGAATCGAACCTTTCAATCGAGGGGGGGGGACAGCTTGTAGACTGATCGTTTGGGGTGTTTTATCAGAAATTTCTTCCCGCCCTACTCAGGAATTGCTCCAAGGCTGTCCAGCGAACCTTTGGAGTGCGCCATGAACAATGCATACAGAATCGAACCTTTCAATCGAGGGGGGGGGACAGCTTGTAGACTGATCGTTTGGGGTGTTTTATCAGAAATTTCTTCCCGCCCTACTCAGGAATTGCTCCAAGGCTGTCCAGCGAACCTTTGGAGTGCGCCATGAACAATGCATACAGAATCGAACCTTTCAATCGAGGGGGGGGGACAGCTTGTAGACTGATCGTTTGGGGTGTTTTATCAGAAATTTCTTCCCGCCCTACTCAGAAATTGCTCCAAGGCTGTCCAGCGAACCTTTGGAGTGCGCCATGAACAATGCATACAGAATCGAACCTTTCAATCGAGGGGGGGGGACAGCTTGTAGACTGATCGTTTGGGGTGTTTTATCAGAAATTTCTTCCCGCCCTACTCAGGAATTGCTCTAAGGCTGTCCAGCGAGCCTTTGGAGTGCGCCATGAACAATGCATACAGAATCGAACCTTTCAATCGAGGGGGGGACAGCTTGTAGACTGCTCGTTTGGGGAGTTTTATCAGAAATTTCTTGCCGCCCTACTCAGAAATTGCTCCAAGGCTGTCCAGCGAACCTTTGGAGTGCGCCATGAACAATGCATACAGAATCGAACCTTTCAATCGAGGGGGGGGGACAGCTTGTAGACTGATCGTTTGGGGTGTTTTATCAGAAATTTCTTCCCGCCCTACTCAGGAATTGCTCCAAGGCTGTCCAGCGAGCCTTTGGAGTGCGCCATGAACAATGCATACAGAATCGAACCTTTCAATCGAGGGGGGGGACAGCTTGTAGACTGCTCGTTTGGGAGTTTTATCAGAAATTTCTTGCCGCCCTACTCAGGAATTGCTCCAAGGCTGTCCAGCGAACCTTTGGAGTGCGCCATGAACAATGCATACAGAATCGAACCTTTCAATCGAGGGGGGGGGGACAGCTTGTAGACTGATCGTTTGGGGTGTTTTATCAGAAATTTCTTCCCGCCCTACTCAGGAATTGCTCCAAGGCTGTCCAGCTAGCGTTTGGAGTGCGCCGTGAACAATGCATACAGAATCGAACCTTTCAATCGAGGGGGGGGGACAGCTTGTAGACTGCTCGTTTGGGGAGTTTTATCAGAAATTTCTTGCCGCCCTACTCAGGAGTTGCTCCAAGGCTGTCCAGCGAACCTTTGGAGTGCGCCATGAACAATGCATACAGAATCGAACCTTTCAATCGAGGGGGGGGGGGGACAGCTTGTAGACTGATCGTTTGGGGTGTTTTATCAGAAATTTCTTCCCGCCCTACTCAGGAATTGCTCCAAGGCTGTCCAGCGAGCCTTTGGAGTGCGCCATGAACAATGCATACAGAATCGAACCTTTCAATCGAGGGGGGGGGGGCGACCGCTCGCAAATTGCACGTCTTCGGAGCACAATAGCTCTGTCAACTTGGAACCTTTCAGGTTGCAGCTTGTAGGTCTTGTAGGCAGTCGAACGGTCTGTTAGTACGCCAAAGCAGAATGGTTTAGCATAGGAGGGGGCAATGTTATAGGGGTGCGAAAATGCAGGTGAGGCTTATGTGAAGCATTTTTTTCCGAATTCCGTGGTTCACTGCGAGAAGACGCCACAAGCTAACGGCCTTAAAATGCGTACGCGAACAGAGCGCTTAGTGTACTTTACGACGACGTGCTCACAGCTCCTCAGCTGCCCAAACTGCCTAGCCTCAGCTGCCGTTTTAGAGCGGCGAAACCTAGCGGTTAGAGTTTCTTGCGCTCCTACTCGCCCAGATTTGAGTCTTCGACACTCACAATGGCACCGTTCCGTTCGGCATGGAAAGCGCTATCGAGCGGTATCAATTTCGGCCGATTTTGGAAACATCAATTTTTTGACTGTTTCGCGTCGAGGACGAGGCCGCGGCGGAAGGACGGTGACGTCATCGAAAAATCGGTGTCTTCGAGTTGGGTCACGCTTGATACCATTCGATATAGCTTTTCATGCTGAATTGAATGGTGTTATTGAGAGTAGGAAAAACTTTAATGCGGGCAATTAAGAGCGAGGAGAACATCGACTGTTCTTCTTCTTCTTCTTCTTCTCCTGAGCGTTTAGTCCCGCGCAGTCGCAGGGTCCGCTGTTCTTGTGATCTGTCGCCACCTCATCCTATCAAGGGCGTCATCTGCCGTGGCGCCGACTTCGGCTAGATCTCTCTTGATGACGTCCTTCCATCTTTTCCTTGGGGCTCCTCTTGGACGCTTTCCTGGTGCCTCGAAATCTAGGGCCAACCTTGTGGGGTGATCCTCTGGTCTTCTGAGGACGTGTCCATACCACCTAAGGCGCTGCTCTCTCATCTTCAGCTGGATCGGGGCTGTCTTCATCACTGCCCTAACATCCTCGTTTCGCACCCTGTCCCGACGGGTCCATCCACATGCCCACCTCAGCATCCTCATCTCCGCCGCGTGCAGTTGCCGCTCCTGCGCCTTACCTAGGGCCCAGCACTCACTGCCGTAGAGGAGGGCAGGTCTCACAACTGTTCTGTAGAGCTTGCCTTTGAGCGTCCTGGAGCATCTACGGTCGCAGAGGATCCCTGTGGACTCCCTCCACTTGAGCCAGGCTGCGTTTATCCGTCCCCTGACCGCCTGGTCCACACTTCCTTCCTCGGATAGGTCACTTCCGAGGTAGCGGAATTCTTCCACCTTCTCGATCGTTTCCCCTTGGCAGTCTAGGATCGATCCAGCGCACTGCTCAGAGCTGATGAACTTCGTCTTCTTCACGTTCAGCCGTAGGCCGTTGTCTGCGAGGGCTCTCTGCCACAGCTGCACCTTCTCCTCCAGCTCCTCCTGCTTGTCGGCTACTAGAGCGATGTCGTCCGCGTAGAGGATCGTTCTGAGAGGGCCTTCCTCAAGGTGGTTCACTATAGAGTCAAGTGTCAGCAGGAAGAGGAACGGGCTCAGAGCCGACCCTTGGTGTACCCCCACAGTGATGTCCACTTTCCTTGTCACCCCGTGTGGAGTTCGTATCGCCGCTTTCGAGCCCTCGTACATGTCCCTTATGACCGTGATCAGACGTTCCGGGACACCCCTCCCTCGAAGGGCATTCCAGATTACGGCCCGAGCTAGCCTGTCGTAGGCCTTCTCCAGGTCCAGGAATGCTAGGTAGCAGGGTTTTCGTTTCTCCCGATATTTCTCCATCACCTGACGAGCGATGAAGATGGCGTCTGTGGTGGACCTCTCAGGCATGAAGCCCCACTGCACCTGGGAAATGGGTACCATCTCCCTCAGCCTTGAGTCGACCAGTCGTTCGTAGATCTTCATCGTGTGTGAGATCAGTTTGATCCCTCGGTAGTTGGAGCATTCGGAAGCGTCTCCCTTCTGCTTGAAGATGGGGACTATGGTGCTGTTCCTCCAGTCATCCGGCATCTTACCTTCTTTCGTGATTCTGTTGAGGAACTGCGTCAGCCAATTGACTCCGAGGTCCCCGAGCACCTTCCAAGCCTCTACTGGCACACCGTCAGGCCCTGCTGCCTTTCCGAGTTTCATCTTCCCTATGGCCTTGCGAACCTCTTCTTGCGTCCAGGGTGGGATGGGTCCTTCCGTTGGTTGTTCTTCCTCGGCTTCCTGACGAGGGAACTCCTCGTTCAGGAGTTCCTTGAAGTACTCCTCCCATCTCTCTCTGACCTCGACCGGCTTCCGTAGCACCCTACCGTCAGCACTCTTCACAGTCTTCACTATTCGAATGTCGAGGCTAGCTCTATGACGCGCCTTGGCCAGGCGGATGGCGAACTTCTCTCCCTCTGGCCCGTCTAGTTTCTCGTATAGGGCATCCATTTCCGCGTTCTTTGCCTTCGCTACAGCTGTTTTTGCCAGCCTCTTCAGCTTCCTGTAGGCTGTGAGATGCTCGGGTGCCCTCGTCTTCTGCCACAGCTTGTAGGCCTCCTTCTTCCTCTTCACCGCAGCCTGCACCTCTTCGTTCCAGAACCATGCCGATTTATCCCCTCTGGTTCCTCCCTTTGTTTCTCCCAGGGTTTCCTTGGCACATCTCAGGATTGTTTTGGCTACCCTCCTCCAGGTCTCGTTCACGGGACCAGCTGGATCTGGAAGGCCTGCTTCGAGCACTGCCCTTCGTAGCTCGTTCCGCTCTGAACCCCGCAGTCTCCACCATCGGATCCTGGGTTCCGTCCTCACTTTGGGCCTGGTGGGTAGAGGTATGCTAAGGTCGGCTACCAAGGGTCTATGCTGTGATGCCACGTCTTCTCCCGGAATGACCTTCACATCCCGGACTGTTTTCAGGGCAGCCCTTCGAACCAAGATGTGGTCGACTTCCGTCCTTCTTCCTCCGCTAGCATAGGTCACCTTCTGGCTCTCCCTCTTCGCGAAGAAAGTGCTACAGACAGCCAGGTCGTGGGCGATAGCCAGATCCAGAATTCGTTCTCCATCCGAGTTTATCAGGCCGATCCCTTTACCTCCATGAACCCTTTCCACTCCTCTTCTGCCACTCCCCACATGCCCGTTCATGTCCCCTGCTATGGAGAGGTAGTCGCCTTCTGGTACGGACCTTATGGCTTCCTCGAGCGAGAGGTAGAAGTCATCCTTGTCGTGCTCGGAGCATCCGGTCTGCGGAGCGTAGACAGACATAATGGTCCAGTAACCCTCCTTCGTGTCCAGCCGCAGTGACATGATGCGGTCGTTTATTCTTTGGACAGCCGTTACTGAATCCTTGAGGGACTCCGCGACAGCTATCCCTACCCCGTTCCTCTTGGTGTCCTCTCCGTTGTAGTACAGCTTGACCCCTTCTCCGATCTCCCTGGCTTTCGCCCCTTTCCATCGCGTTTCCTGCAGACACAGGACTTGAATCCTCCTGCGCTTCATCAGGTCAGCCACTTCCCTAGATCTTCCGGTCAGCGTTCCCACATTCAGAGTCCCCAGTCGAACTAGCTTCTTTAGCCGAGGTCGTTCGGCCCTCGGTAGCCCTCGCATACTGACCACAGAACTCGGGCGGGGGTTCTGTGCGCCACTTCCGGGTGACGTCCTAGCCTTTACACTGATTCTATTGCGACTTGTGATCATGGTTTTGTGACGAGGTTTCTCCATCAGCCGGCCTGTCAACCTGGGCCTGACACTGGAACCGTTGCCATTTTTGCAATTTTTGCAGGGCATGGCGTGCCGGAGCCGGGAGTCGAACCTGTGACCGTTTGTGCATGAAACTACACCACTAACCACTAGGCTAACTCGGCTCAGAACATCGACTGTTGTTGCGCTAAATTGCACGCTCGGGCGTCTTCGGAGCACAATAGCTCTGTCAACTTGGAACCTTTCAGGTTGCAGCTTGTAGATCTTGTAGGCTGTCGAGCGGTCTGTTAGTACGCCAAAGCAGAATGGTTTAGCATAGGAGGGGGCAATGTTATAGGGGTGCGAAAATGCAGGTGAGGCTTATGTGAAGCATTTTTTTCCGAATTCCGTGGTTCACTGCGAGAAGACGCCACAAGCTAACGGCCTTAAAATGCGTACGCGAACAGAGCGCTTAGTGTACTTTACGACGACGTGCTCACAGCTCCTCAGCTGCCCAAACTGCCTAGCCTCAGCTGCCGTTTTAGAGCGGCGAAACCTAGCGGTTAGAGTTTCTTGCGCTCCTACTCGCCCAGATTTGAGTCTTCGACACTCGCAATGGCACCGTTCCGTTCGGCATGGAAAGCGCTATCGAGCGGTATCAATTTCGGCCGATTTTTGTATAGCTGGTGAGGTCACCCTCCGCTGCACTGGGGAGAATGTGATGACGTCACCTTTGTACCTCGCTCTTCTAACAGCACCTTAGCCACGCATTTTAGTGAACCACGTCCAGTCAAACTGTTACCACGGACATTTGACGTTCAAATTCATTGACTTCGTTACAATACGATTTGCTACAAAACTGGTCACAAAACTGGTCACACGCAATCAGGTGAGGAGTCAAGTGAAATCAGTTAATGCTAACATCTTCTCTATAGCTATTCTACCTTTACATCAGGTTCATCCTCTTAGTTGAACAGCAGTAGTTCAACGTGAAAAAGTTGCAGATCATCACGAAGGCGGCAGAAGTTCACCAAGGCATATGTTATACTTCGACGACAGCGTCGGCAACGCGGTCGGCTACAGTGTTGCGCAGGTTGCCACTCACCGCGCAGCACCCGCCCAGCACTGTCGCCGACCGCGTCGCCGACGCTGTCGTCGAAGTATAACATATGCCTTGGTGAACTTCTGCCTGCCTTTGTGACGATACTCGATTTTTTGATGTTCAACTGTTGCTGTTCAACTACGAGAATGGGTCTGATGCAAAGGCGGAGTAACCATGGAGAAGATGTTTAGTTTCAACCTATTTCACTTGACGTTCACCTGATTTAATGTGTTAGGTGTCTGACTGTTGTTCGGCATATGTTGTACTTCGGCGGCAGCGTCGGCGACGCGGTCGGCGACAGTGCTGCGCGGGTGCTACGCAGTGCGTGGCAACCCGTGCAACACTGTCGCCGACCGCGTCGCCGACGCTGCCGCCGAAGTACAACATATGCATTGGTG